>JACXIV010000052.1:1234768-1712017 GCA_014737475.1 Bombus confusus
CCCCCCCCCCCCCCCCTCCATTTCCATTGCTTCCCCTCCCCGCGAACTGTGCCTTCACTTGGCATAGCAACAGCAGCAATAGAGGGCTGCTATAAATAGACTGTTATGACCTTCCAGCGTTGCCAAAACGACTGGCCCAGCGTATGCCATAGAAGAAATCGAGCCAATCAAGGCCGCAACGGCCATTCTGTAATGGCAACGTTGCACGGTCATATAGATTAATATCTTTGTTATTCCTGTTATAATTATTTATAGAAAAACGCAATCGAAACAAAAGAGCAATAAACATAAATATTTTAATTACAATGTATATAGTTACGATTTTTTAAATATTTTTTATTTTAGTTTTAGTTGCTCAATCTGTGCACGAAAGCTAACGATTTTTTATTTTGTATCTTAATAAAGATGTATCTTTATTCATAAGTATGCTCATACGATGCTAATAAATACAGCTTTGTATATCTTTTTGTTTTTATATGTTTCTTGAAGTATCGATCAAGCGACGTTGCTTTTCCCCGCATACATCTATGTATTAGTATGTACGACTGAAAAGTGAAAAAAGAGAGACCGAGTGGGCGTGCCTGCAGCGAGAACCGGCAACGTTGCAGCCGTAAATCATGATTAAAATAATAAGTATAATACATATGTAGTACATAGGAGGCTGTCGAGTATATGTAAGGCTGCGCAGAGGCACAAACAGCAGCGTATGTCTGGCAACGTTCTGCGCAGCTTCAGTTCCCCTACCTTTGTTATTTAACCCCCACCATCACGTAGAATCCCACGGGTAAGTTCCAGGAATGGCGGTGGGGGTGAAACGCAGGCGTTAGAGGAGGGAAGGGCACCTGAAACCGCGACTATATACTGCCGCGTGCGTTTACCAATCTTGGCACTTTGCCTGAAAGAGCATATCGACCGTGCAACGTTGTCACATCGTCTGCGCGATCTTACGCGCTGGCCCTGGCCACTCTTTGAGCGGTATGTACCTAGCTGCTGCAGCCGATCCCTGATACACGATGCGAAATCCGATTGAGGATATGGTTCACCTATTTATAAGATTCAGTGACGTATCTAGTATAAAATTTCATAATTTCCTGAATCTCTTGAAATAAGTGGAGTGAGAAGTACGACCAAGTGATAATGAAACTACACTGGAAATTAAACGCAGTTGAAAATGTGATTTCTGAGAGCTATGCAGAAAAGAATTTTAAATTAATGAAATATATATATGGATTTATAGATAAAATTTAATCAAATACTACGTGATATTGCTATGGTTACAATGAAAATAGGAAGTTTGAATGACCAATTTGCTTGTAAACATCTAAGAAATCTAATTTTGTTATATGTATATTTCGTTATAACCTTTGTGCAGTTTTACATATTAATAATATATATTTGTTATATGTATTATTGCTGGAATGTAATTAACGCGATAATATAGAGGGAACAATAAAGATTTTTTAGTTGGAAGTATGAATGATGAATATAACACGTGACAAGCATGCGTATTAACATGGCATGTAAAGATCTTTTTAATTTCATTTTCCAATTTCCGGTATTTAAATACTTATCTACTACGAAATTTGAAAACTGAAATGATCTTGCGTATTTTATTTATGTTTTTTTTATTTATGTAGCACAAAAGTATACCTTATGTGTAAATGGTATAATCACGATTTAAAAAACCGTAAATACTGGAATAATTTTTGCCGCCTTCGAAATTTTATTATCTTTGGGAGAGAAAGTTAAATACATCCTTCACTTGTCACTGATCGGCTTCGACTAAAGACTGCTGCCAGGCAACGGTCTTATATAGCTCTCGTATCGAACACCAAAGTATAGTAATTAGTATAAACAGAACCTACCTTCTATCTTATAAAATATTCGTTTCTTGTAAATTAATGGACATTTCTTCGTAGCGAATGAATTATTATTAGAATTAAATGAAATTTAAAGATTTGTTGCAATAGTATTGATTGTTAAGTTATTCGTATTTACTGTTGTTTATTTAAATTATCGGCGCATGCGCAACATGTATGTATTGTGTGTTTGGAAATAAAATTCAACATAATTAATAATATTGAGTGCGACGGATAGATGGCGACAGTTATTGGGAAGATTACCGATCCCCTTTTACCCAGAGCAATACAAAACTTTGTATACTGTACACAATTTTAATTCAAATTGTCAATTAGTTAAATACAAAATATAGACAAATTATATTATAATAGGTTAATATTCTGCATTGTGTTCTTTTTTTTAAGAACTTTTTTAAAAAAATTATTGTCATTTGTGTTTCATGTAATACATATACTTTCAAGTATGTTATGTATATATTTTTTCAAGTAATGTACATATACAGTGTTTTATCGAGAACATTCGATAAAATTCATTGTATTTTGTACTTTCACATTTCACGCAGTAAAATACAATACAGATTTACTTTACGAAGTTGTTGTTTAAAAATACCACAGTGATATAAAATTGGAGTATCTGAAAGAATTATCGATGGACATTAGGGAGTGCAACAGTAACGTCAGATTCCTAAAAATGGAAAGTTAAAGCCAACGGGTGGCGATACGTCGCGGAGGACGATACTGGCACATACCTAACGGAGTACAGTCAGCGTGGAAAACTAAGCGCGCGTAAGGATTGGCGGTTGGCTAGACCGCGGAATGCCTAGTGTCCCGTGCAACTGCAGGCAGACAGCTCGATGCTACGGCATGGCCTACTGGGCGGCCTGAAATCGGAGATTTACGGAGGCGAAGTCCGCGTAAAATGGCGCTACCCTCGATCGAGAGCTCCTTAATCAACGACAAAGCTTCGCTGGGGTCCAGAGGTACGCCTGTGTTACGAACAGCATGTACATAGTCAGTGTGAACGATACCACCGTCTACGTACGTTTATCTACCCTCGAAATGTATCCCTCGAGAGTCGAGTCGAAAACTCTTTTCTGCCACCTGCTATAATAATTGCAATCGACAGAGGCAAAGTGAAAACGTCGTCGAGGGAAAGCGTGAAAACTTCGAAGCCGAGAGAGTCGAAACATAGGAGGAGGATAAAACTTTTCCTCTGCCTGAGCCTGTTTCTCGTCTCGTCGTGTAACATGGTCGTGTGTCGTCCCATCGACAGTGCACATCAGTAGACGCACCGCGTATAACCTCTTCGCTGGTTTACGACTCATCCAACCGATATGTGATTTCGACTCGGCTAGAAAGCATCGTTGATCGTCAAGGATGAGGAACGATATTACAGACATGCATACGGTGAACGCTGATAGCAGCACGGACGCCATATGGCTCGAGAAAAGGAGTCCGTTGCAGACGGCACCCGATCAAGTGTCACTCAGTACGTTTTCAAATGCATCTTTCCATCATTAACGAAAGATGCGTTGTGTCTTTGCAAATACTAGTGTGGCGAATTTTTCTCGTATCTTAATGTACATGTGCGCGCACTCTTGATTAGCTCCTTATTTTCGTTTGATAATCGATGTCGATTGAAAAGAGCGCGAGAGTATTTTTTCCATCGATTTCAAAGAAAAGAAAAGTTTTAATTTTTTACAGAAGGTAATTTATGGTTGATTTATTTAAATGTCGATGTAAATGGCAGGAGATTCAAATCGATTAAACAATGAATAATCAATTAACACATGTCACGTGTACAGTGTTTTGAAGTGCCTGACATTTTATGAAACTGCGAGTGCGCAACTACAGTTTCAAATTTGTGAAGTCTCGAAAAATACGGTTTCTAATCCGGCATTAGACAATTTTGCAATCCCGTGTATATTACAAATCTTAGATGTGTATATATCATGCAAATTGCTGGTTTCAATCTTGTGCTGTGTTATTACATTCATCTTTCGCAATTTAGCTGAATTGTAATGTTTGATTGAAAACGAATTATTGCGAAAATGTTTCTATGCTTATTTTCTTTGTCTGTGTTTCGTATGAAAGGAAACAACAATCTAAAATTTTTTATAAGAAAAATGAATACTTGTCATTCATATTCATAAACTTAATTAAATATCGATGATTTCAGTGCAAAAATAACTTCGATTGGATAGTGCGTGTCTTGTGCATAGATCTTGAACACGTGTATGCTTTCGTACAGATTAACATAACACAATTAACATAACATAATTAACATAACAAATTAACAGCGCCAAATTTCGTATAACACGAAAGATTTCTTTATGTAGAAACGAACTTTATAAACCTGATTTAAGATGTATAAAATTGACAATTATAGTGGGTCATTATTTTTGTTGAAGTTTGTTCCGCGGAATAATCAAAGATAATTGCTTGAATTCATTACTAATCATACACTGTAATCGCTTTTGATACAATAAATGTATTTTCCCGCGCTCTTCTCCATCGATCGTCGCCTGTAATTTTTATATACAATCATCTAAAACGATAAAATATAATTAATTTTTCATTATTTTGATTTCTATATATTTTGTTAATGTGTTTTAAATTATTGAGAAATAAATAAATTTATGTTGGTTATTTGTTGTTATTTAATTTATTAAAACTTGATAATATACTGACATTATGTACTTCAGTTATAGTCTAGTATTTATAACGAATATAAATTATTGTAATAGTTAAGTGGGCTTTGTTGTCATGAATAATGTATTAAAGAAAAGAATTATACATGTAAGATTAAAATATAATTTTAATTAATTCTCGATTGGTACTGTTGAGTAATTTGGATTAAGTTATTTAATTTTAAAGTATTTCGTTTTAGTTTGTATTCTATAAATATTTTTCGTGATGAAAATTATTAATAAACGTAGAATACACGATCGAATTAAATATTGGGATTAAGTAATATAACTTAAACTACTATGGTTATGGATACCACCACTTAAGTGTTACATAACAAACCATTTAAGCAAAGTAATTTCATCTAGAGTTCGATGATTCTTTAAAAAATTTGTACCACATAAAAGTATATATCGTATTTTCTATTTCGTGATTATCAAAAATAATAAGAGTATATTTTATATTTTCCAGCTTTTGATAAAGTCGTAGTTAAGCAAGAACTTCCCGATGAAGCGGAGATCCGAGAACTGGCTGCCAAAATGGTGGAAGCAAACAAGGCGAAAATGGTCACGGGGGTATCAGGGACCCCACCACAACAAAGGCCCCCACAATGTCTCCTTCCACAATCAAATCTTCCTGGTATCCTGGGATACTTGAACAAACGACCAGCAGATTCGTCAACCGCCGTATCAACGAAACCTCCTACGACGGAAGGCAAAGTACCACCTGATGATGAAAGCCAAAGAGGCCGATTCGGATGGACCAGTTTCGACGATTGTCACATACCTTACATATTTCGCTCTGGCGAAAAGTATTGTGCTGTACGAATTTTAGAGTCTAAGTTGCTGAACAAGTACCTGAGTTACCTGCACTCGGATATCTACAGTTGTACGTGTATAAGAAGTTACTATATAACGGAAGCGGAGAGTAAATTATTCACCGACATAAACGTGAAACACTGCGAGAATCAGTTTGGAAGAGATCCATTCACGTGTAAAGACCTAGTGGTTCGGCTTTCGGACGCAAAGGAGTTTTATACGTTTTTGGACGTGTGTTACACGAAATTAACGGCCGGGGCGAATCCAAACGTGTCAAATGGGCACAAGGCTGATAAATGTGGGTTCATTCGGATAAATAAGGAATCCGTTGTTCCTTACACGGTGAAGGACGGCCTTCAATACGTCCCTCTCTTTTACTTTGAGGGCGAGACCGAGAATCTCAAGTTGAAAGCGGAAAAACTCGAGGGTTGGGACTTGTCGTATTTAAAGTTTTGTTGCAAAGTACAGGGTATTCGTAACGAACTGTTTGCGAGTGAAACATGTTCAGTGATTAGTTTGAATGACATTAAAAGTTATTTCCCGCCCGGCACGGGGTTCGAAGATTATTGGCCGACGAAAGTGATGGACTCTCAGTTGTTAGTGAATAGCAAAGGTGGTGGTAGCGGTGGCGGTTGGACCAAACAACCCACACCGCCTGCAACCAAACCAGTCCCCGTGCAAAATAGTGCGAATAAAGCAACTGTTAACGCGCGTGCTGCCCCCATGCATAGCATGCTACCACGTGGATCTGTCGCAAATACATCGCAAGTACAGCAACGAGTCAGCCAACCTAGACCCGTTGCGACCACCCATCCAGCACATTCTTCGCCAACAGCACTACCTTCAGGCAGGTCGAATATCGTCACACAGCCGATGTTGAACACGGTACAAAGTGTTAATGGCTGGACAGGACTCGTCGGTGGTCAACCCACCTTTCAAACGGCGGCGCTTGTTTCTCAACCTAGTTCTATTGTACGAATACCTTCGTCCCTAAACATGCACAATGTAAGTCGCTCTCAACAATATTTGCGCTTTTATATAATTAAAAAAAAAGTGCCCAGTTGTTTAAAAATGTATATATATTATTATAGATTTTTGTTGTAATATTATTAAAATTTTATTAAAGTTAGAATATGTAAGGATATTTTTTAAATACATTATTATAACTAGCTATTTTTTTCTATTTCCTTTTGAAAAAGTTGAAAACCCAGTAAGGGCCAATGTTGTGTTAGCACAACATTTCACTTGGTATTTTTCACAATTAATTTATCGTAAATTAATTCAGTAACATCATTAAGATAAATAAATATAGTAATTTGCTATATGGCAAATACAGAGTTAACTATAAAAGAGAATTCAGAAGACTTGGTAAATATCTTTTTTATTGTTGTTTCTTCCACCTAGATTTTACAATTTCATGAAATTTAAAGCAACTGAGATATTTATAATATTATAATGAATATTATTATATTATTGTTGAGTCCTTAATGGGTTAAATTATAAGTTCAACTTATTTCTCAAATTTAATTTATTATACAATGGCTATATGGAATATTTGCACATCATTCTATTTATTACAACGGTTAATATCCAAATATGTTAAATTTTATATCATTTATTAGTAGTATTCTCGTATGGTTGCAAACACTTGATACTATAAAAATTATATATATATATACACACATTGATAATAGTTTGAGGTTTTCTATTATAGCAAATATCTACAGCACCAAAAAATTATACACAACAACCTAGTAGGAGTAGAGGGGGTGGAGGTAGTGCAGCAGCTCAGTACCCTGGAGTTTATCCAGTTACAACTATGCAGAATGTTGTTCAGGCCCAACCACCCCCTCTTATCAGAGCAACGGTTCACTCCAATCAACCTAATCTTGGGTAAGCAATGAAATGTCTTCTTAAAAGTCTTCTTTGTTCTTCTTTGTTTCTTAATATACAATATCTATGTATATCTTTTTTAAAATGAAGCTTTAGAATATTCAGGGCAATTTTTCATTTTTAATATTAAGCATTCTCTCTTCTTACACAGCATTATCAATATTTTGTGCTTGCTTTCAATTTAGCGATTGAAAACAGTAAATTATATATTAGATGTGAGTTCTTTTTTGTTAAAAAGCACGTTATGGGATATTTTGCTCAAATTTATTTAAATAACAAATAATATACATATGTTAAATATTGTTTCCTTTTTGAAAATTTATTATAATTTATCTTTCTTGATGTATTGCACAAATTCAAAGTAAAATTAATCATTAATTCAATACAACTTCATTCATGTAGTAGTTATATTAGTGCAAAAATGTTTATTAAATTTATCACTCACACTGTATATAGTTTATCAATGCATTAAAAGTTCAAAATAGTTTTAATCGAAAAAATGATCGTAATATGATGTATACTAGAATAAAATGAGCATGCAGTGTCAAATCTTAGGGAACCACTTATTTATTTGAAGTATATAGTTATACCATCTGCAAAAATGTTATTATTTATTATGTGGAAAACCTGCACTATAGCTTTTTGCATTTGTACATACAACATATGATTTTTTTGTATAGTTATCCAACCTATGGGAAGGATGACTGGTGAGTCCCTGTAAAATGTACTATAGTCATGATTACTACACAAAAGTAAGATGGCATGCACAAGAACATTATAATTAACAAATTTTTGATTTATGTAAATCTGCAATAACTATATATTGCCTCTTCAAACAGTACTTATATTCTTTCTAAAGTTTTTATTTCTTTTATTTACTATACACATATATCTACTTTATATTTTCCTAGATATACTTTCATTTTCATTTTTTTGTAAATCATATTATTATCAACCTTTTTTAATAGAAATGCTATTAAATGAGATATTGATATATGTGAAAAATGTGAATAATTTTTATTTTTTATTATTGTTATTATTTATACATATATGACTGATTTCTACATTTTCTTTGTTTATAATTTTAAATAATCAACTATGTTAATTTTTTATTTTAGTTATTTATTTGTTGTTTGAAATATTAGTTAATGAAATATTGAAATTTGTATAAGACATAAAATACTCTTGATGCTATTATACATTTAAGCATAAATATAGTAAATCAATATATACATTTTGTAGGGAATCTGATTATAATGATTAATATCTCATGTACATATTTCTCTATTTATATTCTTTTAAACTAGTATACACTTTTAAGTTTTCCAAACTATTCAACAATGTGTAGATTTTATGTACAACATTGTATCTTACATAAACATTTTGTAATTTTATTAAGTACTGTAGTTCATGTAAATTACATAATTATAGTTGATCATATATATTTCCTAAATTTATATGTTCCTTAAGATTTAACATAGAATGTTTCTATTTTAGGGTTACATCAACATATACTACACCTACTTTAGGTGTACCAAATGCTGTTACAGCAAGTACATACCCTCAAATGCTAGGTTTAAGCGAACAAGTACAAGCTCTGATGCCGTCACCCACTCAGGTATCTACCCTATTACACCCGCAAAGGCATACACCATCCGTACATAACACACCCCATGCAAAATATCCACCACCATTAATACCAGTTAATGGTAGTAATAATAGTTCCAGGTATGGCATTGTTTACTTTATTATATTATTATATTATTATATTTCAATTTTTGATAAGAACTAAACTATAAAGGGAATAAATATATACTTTATTATTGTATTGAAGTATTTATTTCTAGGGATTCGAGAGGCAGAAAGCCATTGATCCCAATATCTGAAACACATATATCAACCTGTCAAGTTCAACCTTATCAAATTCAAAAAGCGCTTGTAGAAGACAAAATGGTACCTTGTATTAATTTCAAGCCATATATATATTCTGAATTATTGATGACGCTTCCTGACTTTGTCGCTCAGTATTTTCCTATCTGTGACATTAATAGCTGTCGTCAAGTCCTAACAGATGTCTTGCATATAGACTTATATCAAGGAAATAGGTAAAAAAGTACTATTTTTTGCATATATCTATACACAATGCTCTTAACTTTGTCAATAGTAAGAATTTTGCAAGTATATCCCTTTTTATTTACCTTAAAATATTTTATAAGAATGTACATTTATTTCACATTATGACTGATGTAAATAACTTCTAATTTAAGATACTTTCTTTTAAAGGCAACAAATGAAAATGTTAATGGAAGCAGGAAAGTGTTCATCTATAAACGAAGAACTACCATTAATACAAGTAAAAAGTATAATGAAGTACATGCCTCAATTGAAATATATGTTTAATAGAGGTGGTGAGATGGTAATGCCTACACCTGCACATTCTTCTGAGGAACATCCTGCCAAAAAACGTCAACGCACCAGCTAGGACTGGCTACAGCCTTACTGGCCTACTTACGATTACTATCATTCGGCATTTTAAAAAAAGCCGTTCCCTTTACTCTAAATGTAATAAATTAGCATTATTATATGCTTCGAAGAAATGTAAACCAGATTATTCTGTATTGACGTCATGTGCCAGAAAGAGTGCACGCAAATGAAGATTACCTTTTATTATACAAGGAATCTGTGACATACTGTGAGCTACTTCTTTCTCCAAAGTGTATCTATCGACGAGAGTATACTTGTAAATAAAACTGAGATGTATAAAATGTATGTTACACAGTTGGCAGTTTAGGTATGCTTTTATATATTAAGATTATTAATACTTTTCTTTAAGATTTTTCGTTTACAACTGGAGGTTGTCGAACGAACAATATAAATATTGTGACTATCACACACACACAAGACCATTCCTCTCTTTTTTTGTTTGTCTTCACTTCATTTTTCTACCTCTGCTATAAAGTATCTTACGTATAGTATTTCTTTATAAATAAAATGAAAGTTTTAATATTAATGTGATTCGGAGAAAGAAAGTGCCGCCATGCGATAACTCATTAACAGATGCGAAGTGCAAGAAACAGGTTGTTTGAACTTGCTTATATTGCACATTGAACGGATATCAAAAAGATTTGGCATTTGTATATTTAAAGAGACGGAGATAATGCTTCTTCAAGTTCCTAGTTATTACTAATATGTATCCTGATAATTGCTGAAAAATAATTTAAAACTGTTACTAATTCACAACAATGGTTTAACGTAAATTGTGACATAAGTTTAACGAAACTTACTAGATAAAAAGTATTCTAAGTTTTGAATCTTGGAAAACTCTATTTTCTAAAGTTCACTTATCAGAGACACCGTACACAGTGATGCAAATAATTCTGTTCAAGTATTGTCTGTGTAAATATCTAAGTCAATAAAAATAAATGAAATTTAGAATATCATTAAAAATATGACACATATTAACAGTCAGTGATATATCTACTACCAGTGTTTGTGAAGGCTTCATAACTATTTCAAATGTGAGTACAATCATTTAAAAGATGTAATTGGCTTCTTTTATTTTTTATAAAATGAACAAAATAATTATTAATTGTGTAGAAAGTTATGTAAAAAAATACAAATTTATATTATGTAAAGCATAAATTGTCTTATTTTTTGTATTAGCAAATTTCATGATTATTATTTATTAAAACATATTTCATACAGCGAACACAAATTATTAACATATGTATATATATATTTAATATATATATTAATTAAATTAATTAAATACTATATATATATATGTTAATAATTATATATATAATATATTTTATATATGTATATGTATATAAAACATTTATTTATATGAAAACAAGCATTGCAGAAAAAGAGTTTAGAAAACTTATAAATTGTTAAACTTATAAAGCCACCTGAGATGGTCTTCCGCTTTAATTATAATGTAGGTACGAAAGTAAATTGATTTCAAATAATTATGTAATATAATTTGCGTTTACGTGCATGTTTTTCAATTCGTTTAATTAAATGGAAGATGACTAAAAAAAATGAATTTGGGTGTAAGTATGCTATTCCTGCTGCTCTTGACTTTGTAAAAAAAGAGGCTTAAATTAATATTATTGACTGATCAACTTTCACATTCACTATTACTATTACATGAAACAAAAATAGCTATGTATATGTAAAGAAATAACATGTATATATATATATGTATATGTATGAAAATAATTCTAGTGATAAATTAATGTTGACCATTATGGATTTTCATATAATAAAAAAGGCTTAGGCATCCTGTTACGGTGGAAATGGTATATTTTGTTATTTATAAATTACACTTAGTCATATCATGACTTCAAAGATTCTATTGCCATTAAAAAGACTATGTACCACGGACTGGTGTCTACTCTTTTCTAATGTTAACGAAAAAAATGATACAAAAAATAAACCAAGAAATTCATACATGAAAGGTATCCAGTGAAAAAGGTCCATATAATATGTAAAATAATATATTTATTGTCTACATTTTATAATTATATATTATTATATTATTATATATATATATTAATATAATATATATAATATATATAATATATATATTATAACATGTCAGGTTTTGAATTTTGTACTTTCGTAAAAAGAACTTATTGTTAGAAAGAGAAAAGGAAATACAATTGCAGTTAGTATCATTTTAGTTCATTTTAATTCTAAGCGCGTGCAACATCATAGATATTTTATTTAATAAATTAAGTACAATATGAACAATGTTTCTTGTATTGGTATGTTTACGTTATATTGCGCGTTGTTATAAATAAATATTAATCATTTCTTATGTATGTATATAACTACGTGAAAACGAAAATATTATTACAAAAAAATGTATACCACTGAGGAGCGTACGAATACAAACTGGTAAATAAATATCCAATTTGGAGGAATTTCTTGAATTATTTTAATAATTGCTTCATGTCCCATGAAGTACATAGAATATAGTATATACTATATTCTGAAATTAAAAGAAAAAGAAGAAAGAAATTTGTGGGCCCAGTCGAAAAATTAGAACTTAATTATTTTTAGTATGTTAGATTAGAGCATTTATTTGTTAACATGTTAACATGCGTGTATTATACATTATCACATTATCATCTGTACATATAGATCATAAGAACTAGACATATTAGACATTTCAAATAAATTCATGATATAATTAACGAGTGTTGGTTATTTTATGTTAAAGTTAAATACATAATATTGACTGAAAGGAAGATTTACGTTTGAGCCAACCAGAAGTTGCATTGATCTACTCCATAAAATGAAAAACAGAAGAAGGTAATAATGTTACAAATACTATTTTTTAAAGTTATTTCAGAATTTAGTATCGTTATGTCATTTTCTTTGCAATGAATGAATTTTTACGAAAATAAATCATTTGTTTCTTGAAAATTGAATATTAATCATGTATTTTTGTAATGAAATTATGGAATTGATAAAAAGTGGAGTTGATCATTTTAAATTCTGATTTATTGGTATTTATTGACATAGTATAATTGGTAGAGTTTATTAATACAATATTTAAGTGTTTAGATCGAGATTAATCAGCAACCGAATTTTTAATATTTTAAGTACGCATAGTATATTTTAACTAATCTCAAGTATAAGTACAATATTATTTTCGAAGCTCTACGATTAATAAGATAGTTAATCATTGACTTTTAAATATAAATGATACGTGATTATATATATTCAAATTTTTAGATCTATTTTGTACTTTATTAATATATATCTGATAGTCGTGTTCATTACTGTTCTAATGAAATTTCAATAAATAATATATCGATAAAACGTTTTTATAAACGTACGAATACTTTCGTGAGCAATTGTATATTATCCGATTTCGTTTTAAATGCCAGAACACGTTGAGCGGCACTCAGCTGTACCGGAAAGACGTCATGAGTGTTTGAATGTTTCAGTGCTGCCATCTGTGACGAGAGAGGTCGAAATTGTACGAGACTAGCCGAAGTGGTCAGTTGCGGTCGCCATTTTGTCGGGCAGTCATCGGGTACGTCGTGTTTCTTTCGGGTTGCTGTACTTTTTGGAACAAGCACCGCCGAAAAATTTGGGGTCCGGCACATTCGTTCGTTCCCCCAAATGGCTTGTTTGAACACCCTTAAGCAGGAGATTAAAACTCTTGAGTCCGTCTTCCCTAAGAGCCATGAGAGATTTCAGATAATGTCTGCGAGTGTGGACGAACTCAGCTGCAGGTTCGTCGGTAAAAATGGGAAGAAATACGAAATACACGCCAATATTACAGTAAGTGTACCAAGCATGGATGCGATTTGAGACAGTAAATCGATTCGGAACAATCGACAGTATTTTCATTTTTATATGGATAGCGTGTTAAGTTTCGTCGCTGTCTACGACCGATCGGACAAAGAAACAATAACACTCGTGTTGTTATTTGAGGCTTTTGACAAGAGCCATGCTCGGGAGCACGTATACCGTGTCTATCATGTACGCATTGTCCTCTCCATAGTTTCTTATTGCTCTGTACGTTTTGTTGTAGTTACGATCGATCCTTTCTCACCTCAATCAGCTAGTTTCCGTGGAGATTTTCAGACGAATTAATATTGCGCTAGAGGTCAATGTATGTCACAAATAGAGGGTAAGCCCCTCGTAATGGTATCTCTGTTCTCTCTGCCCATTTTTGTGTTTGCAATTTGCAACAAAAAAAAAGTCATTCGTTTACAATCCGTGCCATTTAGACAGTTATATCACGATTACTAAACTACTTACTAATTTTGTGTACACCAGATAATATTTATAGATAAATTAGATAACAATGAGCATATCCATGTACATTCCTTGTACCGTCGTTGCCATCGTCATTCTCTTTTTTATTATGAAATTACTTTCAATTTTCGTTTAACTACTCCGAAATTATGATAGTTAACATATCAATGCTAAAAATAAATAATTCTTTATTCTTTGCTATATAGCGGTTTATGTTATTTAGAGTCGAGTTCATTAATTTGTAGCGATTAATTTTAGATTCGGATCCATGCAGAAAGTTTATTATCAGCCTGTGTAAACAATAAGTCATCGCGTGTAATCACGTGTGTTTAAAAAAAAAAAATTGCGCTCTGTGTTTCTTTTGTTATGCAGCTCTGAATGCAAATCGAAATTTATAATAGTTGTCTTTTCTTTCATTAAAAGTCGACTGTGAATAAAATTATTCAGCGTTTTAACAATTCGAGCGTATTCAAACCTATTTTCTCATCTTGCGTGTATCAAAACAAATGGTGGACTCAAACATTTGATTCAAATACATATTAGCGAAACGCATTATTCTTCTTATTTTATTTATTCGCTTGTTAGGAAATTGACAAATTTTGTTCATTTGTTTCATTGAGAAAATATGGTCTGGTATTGCTAATTAATAATATTTGTTCTATTGTGATTTCTGTTACGCGTATGTATGGACGTGCACCGACGCTGAGCTAACCGTAATTGCCGATAAATCCATATTTAAATATCGTGTATACGACCGCGATAAACATTCGCCGTGTATTATAGTTGCCTTTTAATGTAATCTTTTATTCCACGAATTATCATCGAGCACAACTATTTTCCAATTTAAGAATTTTCGCGTCTATTATCTTTTCTACTACAATTTTTTATTTTTTTTTAGGATCTTAAAATATTTTCTACTTTACGAGTCAGCTTTAAACACCCGATTAAGTAACTAATTTTAATCAGTAATTTTCATATGTATAACAATTGGTAAACATATTTTTTAATTTGTTATAGGATTTTATTATTATACGCATATTTTAAAGTAGTTATGCTTTTTGACATAGTTTCATTTTATATTTAGACAATTTTCTGTTTTAGTTGAAATAACAAATGAATTACACCGAGGAAAATTATAACATTTTTTGAATAAAGTAGTTAATTGCAATATCGAAAACTATTACGTTTATGGAAATATGTTATATAAATATTCGTTATTGTTATTCAATATTATGTAAAGTAATATATCATTACGTATATTACATATTATAAAAATTAAATAATGATCATCGTTGTTTTGCTCTATAAAGTGATTATATGAACTCTAATGAATGTCACAGGAAACCTATCCTTCGACACCACCAGTCTGGTTTGCGGAATCAGAGGAAACAAGTGTTACAAACGCGGTACAAATTTTAAGTACTACTACAGGCCTTGACAACCATGTCATTAATCAAGTTGGGATTCTCTTGAAAGAATTATGTAGACTCCACTCATTACCAGAACCACCTGATGTTGAAAGGTTAAGGACAGCTTTGGATCCATTACGTTTAGGAGGATCGAACGAAGTAGCGGCACAAAGGATGGAAGCTGAAGATGTAGAAGATATTGATGACGATGAAGAAAGTGATGCGGAGGAAGACCTACATTTAGATATGGATGAAGGAGATGCCAATGCAAAGAGTAAGGTAAATAAAGTAACATTAAATAAAACAATTATTTTAATATGTAGATTATATTTGTATTGGTTTATACTGATACGAATTGAATTTTTAAGGGCGAAGAAATAGAATTGGAACATCTTGCAACGTTAGAAAGGTTGAGACAAAATCAAAGACAAGATTACTTAAAAGGATCTGTCTGTGGTAGTGTGCAAGCCACAGACAGACTTATGAAAGAATTGCGCGACATTTATCGGAGTGACAGTTTCAAAAAAGGTAGTAACATGTTTTTCATTCTACAGCTGTATCAAGACAGCTTAATAATTATATCATAGAAGAAAAACACAGATTTATCGACATATTCAAGTATTTACTTAAATTTGTTGTAGGAATGTACAGCATAGAATTAGTAAATGACAGTTTGTATGAATGGAATGTCAGGCTGATGTGTGTCGATCCCGATTCACCTTTACACAGCGATCTCATACTTCTAAAAGAAAAGGAAGGCAAAGACAGTATTCTCCTTAACATGCTTTTTAAGGTATGTCATTAATTTGCAAGTGTTTTTATTGTATGAATTCTGTGTAAATCAAAATTATTGATTCTAGTTGTGTTTTAGATAATAAGTAATACATCGTCACTTTTAAGAATCTGTTTATTATATCTTGATGTTTTAATTACATATGATATCAATGTAGTTTGGTAAATACTTTGAAAATTTTGTTAATTCGCATGATATTGATATTTAGGTTATTAATTTTGTAAAATTAAGAAAAATTTCTCTATTCTTGTGATTGCAGGAAACTTACCCATTCGAACCCCCATTTGTCAGAGTTGTGCATCCCATGATTTCTGGTGGTTACGTCCTTATAGGAGGTGCAATTTGCATGGAACTCTTAACGAAACAAGGTTGGAGTTCAGCCTATACAGTGGAAGCAGTCATCATGCAGATTTCAGCGACACTAGTGAAGGGCAAAGCACGCATACAATTTCAAGGACCAGGTAGCGCTAGCAAAGTGTGTGGACAAGGTCAATACAGTCTAGCGCGTGCACAACAGTCATTCAAGTCTCTTGTACAAATACATGAAAAAAATGGTAAGACAGTCATTTTATTTCTCATTTCATCATGTATGTCAAACTTTTACAATAGGAAGAATATTTGACAAGAAGATGACGAGTTTAATATCTAGTGTTATTTAGATGATGAATGTTTTATTATCGTTATTATATAATACGTTTCTTAATGCGCGTTTCTTTAACAATAACGATCGAAATAATTTGGGAAGGATAATTTTAGAAACATATGCTGCTTTTTTTCCCTTTCCTTTTTTCATTAATATAACGTCGATATTTATACGTTATATTACAATTTGCATTCCTAACTTGAGATTTATCGCAATCCTATAAGATTCTGTTACATTAGTAAATCTTCGTATCGCGTGGCCCTTAATCTTTTACTTTTAAAAATATTTGTTCCTGAAATATCGATATACATGGTGTTATGTTTTTATATATTCTTATAGGTTGGTTTACCCCTCCAAAAGAGGATGGCTAATGAACATGAATCACGGAGAAAGAAAAGTTTGACGCGTGCTTACAGCTGAGACTTTAATTCGGTGTGTGCCCAACAAATAATTGTTACGATAATGATTTGATACACAAAACACAACATTAACTAGGTGGTAACTTAAGATACTGAATTAATCTAACGCGTAATTCCTTTAATAGCTGAAAAGGCTGCCACGCAAACAGTGAAGTGTTTGATTCTGTATGCATAGATTCTTCAGTAATTAGTGATTAGATCGCCAATCGCATTTGTGAATGTGAGATGTAATCATTTTTATCTGGAATTGATTCTTACGTTTGGAGTTACTAAGGATCGTAATTATTCCAAATAACATTAATCTTAGTTCTCTTTCGTGAGTACACATGTTGTACGTACGTACGAAACAGTGTAAACATTCTCTGTGAAAATGCGTTTGCGCAATCTGTGCTTCCTTTCTTTCAACAGAGGGAACACGACGATTATCATCTTAGATAGTTATATTGACAATTTTTCTAAGTGTTTTTTTTTATCATTGTGAGCTTTCATTCGTTCCATTCTATCTTATTGTATCTTAATTTTTTCATTGTGCAATTCATAAGTAAGTTTGTTTGGACATATACATTTGTTAAAAGTAAACAGTAAATGAATCTGATATGAGAATAGCGATGTTTCTGGGGGTAAAGCGAATTTTGCTATTACCTTTTGTATTTACTCGATGCTTTCATTCATTGATCAACACGATTCGATAATGTGAACGAGCACACAACTAAATCATCACAATCCCAGAGTATTTCGAGATAGTACATGATTTTAAGAAAATTAACATCACATACAACGAGGCTTTAGAGGTTATAGTATTACTTGTAATTCTACATACTATGCAAGAAATGAAAATATCTTATTCACGAATGATTTAATTTAACGGACTAACGAGATCATACATTTTCTTTTATCAAGTAAGAACTTTTTACATTTTTATTTTATTAGATATTAAAATAATAAACGTATATATTTCTGACGCTTTACGTTGTCCGCTTTCTAATTATTCATATTTAATCTTTAACTAAACTTTATTCGAGGTTGCTTTCTGCAAAATATTTTATAATTTACGTTTTAATCGTCGAACATTCTTATAAATAAAGAAATCGTATAGCAATACTAGGTGGTATTTCCTTAACGTAATTGACTAACTACACAGTTAAGGGTTGTACAGATGTACATATACACGTTTGCGTGTTGATTTCTCGAAACTCTAATGCTCTTCGAAGTCCATATTATTTTTTTCTTAAATCGAAAAATAAAAATATGCTGAACAATGTAAGATTCGCCATTTGGTTGTGTGCTTCGTTTGTTAAGCTACTTTTGTTATATCGTTTACAAAGCGGTTGATGTGTGCTTGAGATTGATATGAAGGTTTGGTCTGTATGTTGGGCGTACGCTCAAGCGAACTTTTAGTGGTATTCTATATACATATATATACACATAAATATATATCGTGACATTTATTTGCAATCGAAGCTCTATTAACACGACGTATCGAACATGAAATAACGCGAGTAATCGTCGAAATTTTTTTGTGCCACAGTAGAGTTTACACTGGCCAGTTAAAGGAAACGATAAGGCATAACAAGCGAACACGCGTACATTAAAGGCACCATTAGGATCGCGAAAAACGAATTACCGCTTCTTAAGAAAAAAAAAAAAAAAAAAAATTATATACACATGTATTATTGCACATGTATTTGAAATTTATGAGACTATGCTATCCTCGTGCGTTTTTCTTCGTAAAAACATTTTCTTCTAACTGAACGGGTATCGTGCACCTGTCTATAAAAGAAACAAACAATTGTGGACTTCCGGTTCTTTTTTCACGATGGCTTCATCTCTAGTTAACGATAGTAGTCGATAAAAATGATCATCGTTGCATGGCAAAGACCGATGGCCAAACTATTGCGTATACGTTTATTAACGAGCGAATTTCTACATTTTTAAAAACGATTGCTTTTCATATACTCGAGATGTCTTGATTCCACTCCCAGAACGTCTATGCGAAATGTTTCGTACATACATACATACGTACATGAAACGCGACATACATTTTACAAGGATACACACACATACATACACGCGCGCATGCAATCACACGCACACGCACACGCACACGACACGCACACGACACGCACACGACACGCACACGACACGCACACGACACGCACACGCACACGTACACGCACACACAGAGTACACACTACACACGCTACACACACTATACACGCTACACACGCTACACACGTCATATTATACAAAGATACACATTTACATGCGTGCATATTATGCATTCATAACACATGCTCCGATTCGTGTATATAAATATACATATTCCGTTCCTTGTGTTTCATCTTCGTACGTTGTACATATGCAAATTTGTATCAATTAGTCGACGGAACACGTTCGAACGGCGATTCGTTTGATCACTGCGCTGTAGTATCTGTAATTTGGAAAAAATCATGGACTCAAAACGTACGTGACTTTCAACGAATAATATAATTTCTTCTCCGTGTAATTTAAATAGTTGTAAGTAATTCTTCTGACTGTTCGACACACCGAATTGCACGGGAAAAAATAATGTGTATCTCAGTGTATGCCTGTCGGGTTGTTCAGGAAACAACGGTACGAAGATGAAGCGGTACATATGTTATTGGCAATAACGCATGTACGATGCATCCGTAAATATAATTATTGGAATAATCGAGCGAAGTAGCATGGGTCAATAGTTTCTTTTTCGTGGTGTAATTAAAGGAAAACGGAGAAAAATAAGTAAAGCAGAAAGAAAATAAGAAATCGTTTGTGAAATTCGTGCGAGCAGTTTCGTAATAAAATCTAGATTCTTAAGTATAGGTGTACAATCAATGAGCTCATTGTCAGTGGGTATCAATGATTTGTACAGCCGCGCCTGACTGACACTGAGTGATGGTTGTTTTGACGTCGTTAACCGTTATGTTCTTTGTCAAAAGAAGAAAAAAAAAAAAAAAACAAAAAAGAAGAAAAATAACTTTTCATTTCTCTCGCGTTTGTTAAGTTTTTCTTTCCTTTTAAGAATTTGCGGAGCGTATATTGTAAGCAGCCACGAGGCCTGTATATTTTTGCTACAAATATCGTTGGTAGTACCCGTTTTTAAAAATTAAACGTTCTTACGTTTTTCCTTATTATTATAAAAATAATTACTATTATCTCTCTCTTTTTTCTTTCATAGAACTCATTCGAAGTTCTTAGGTAAACTAAAAAAGCTGATTAAAATATTGACGTAATAAGATCGATTAAAAGCGAATTATATTTAATGGTTTATATCAATTATCCGTAAATCCATGCCAATTTTTCTTAGCTGTTAAACGAGACGAACACCTTCGTGGATGCAAAAGTAATGAGAATTTTTGTGAAAAAAGAGCGCACGAACAGTCTATCTTTTATTTGGTCGCTATCAATATCCGATGAAATACACGAATAGAAATTTGAATATACACGAATTTCCGAATCGAAGACTTGGCTCTTTTATTATTCGTTAAAATTTATTCGAAAGATATCTTAAAAATGACGGAGTTTACTAACGATAAAAAGATATTAAGCAAAATTTCTCCTTACTTTTGCATCGAAATTATAATATAATTTACAAAAAGGAAATATATTGTGTTTCTTTGATCAAAGTAGATCGAATTTCCCTTTGGTTGTATTAGCTTGTCCGGGAAGATTCTTTCGTTTTAGAAGGAAACAATAGGCGCACCACATTTTTCCTTTTCTATTATTTTACTCAATCGCGTATCATCCATTTTCTTCCGTTTCTATCGTTACGATCGTACGTAATTCGAGAAAATAATACGAAAGAAAAAATGTCCTGCATCCGTTGTTTCCTTATGAGACGACAGAAACTTTCCGGACAACCTAATAATTACAAAGAAAACGGAGAAGAAGAGCGCGTTGAAACAAAAGCGCGGAGTTGCATGTTTACTGGACCCGACTAAGTAAATGATTTTTTACGCTGATTCGTTTTTTAAATAACGAAAGTAGTTTGTATACCTGCGATATGCTTGAACGAAACTTTGAATTTTTCACGATGATTTCACGACGAACTGTCGATTCGAAGACTGGTTAGAAAACTGAAGACACTGCTTGCGCTTCTTCCACTCTTAAGATTTATGCGTTGTCACGACGTTCTATTCTCTGATTGCTATGGACGAGTAACCCAATGCTAAACGATCGGCCTGCGTCGTAATGGAAGCTCTATTTTTTATGCATTTGATTTCCTGTAAAATATAGGACGATACTGGTGTTTCCGGCTAAACCGACCAGAAGAAAGATTCTCGAATATCAATGTGCCTAGTCTTCGAATGTATTTGTGGCAAAAATAGTGAATTTGTTATTAGAGGGTCTAGAGTTCTCCCTTGCCGCCTTCCCGACACTGTGCTTTTTCTAAAAAATGGTTTTCTCAATCCATTAAGGGCCAACGTTCCATTTGCAATCTATTTACAGTCGATTTACTTGTATTTCAATTCTGTCTTTTAACACTATGATCATAAAACAGATTTGTAAGCATTTATTTCATATTTTTTTCGTCGCTATCTCTTTTTCCATTCAGATCCTACGACTGTATAAAGTTCAAATTTAATTGTTCCCGGCGCTATGAGAATTTCTCTTTGCACAATTGCGTTGCCAGTATGCGTAGTGTTCTAACACGTGTTTAGCCTGACAAAGGACAGATCAACGTCGCAAGTTACTTTACTTACGTTCTCCAGTATTTACTCCACTCTTGCACGTTGTTTCACTGCTCGGTTCTTAACGGGTTCGTTCTTTTACTCATATTTTTTCGTTAGGGACAGAGAACAGACTATCGTTTTTAGCTAAATTTCTGTTTAGCCAAACAGTTTCTTTCTACAAGAAACAACAAAGATAGGATACGTAGAATAAATGAAAAAAAAAAAGAAAAAAGACAAAGAACAATCATTACACGCGACTTTCCCTGTCCGCTGTATCTGCCTATTCGATCGATGCGTTCGATTAACGAAAGAAATCGGTGAAATCGGTCCGCCGGTCGCTTCATCGTCGATCTATGACCTTAAGGTGGTCTTACGCGTCTTGGGAAGAAAGAAAAGGAAAGATAAGCCGCCACCTAATGTATGTTTCGTTAAGTGAATATTTCGATATTTCTAGCATAAACGAAGATTATACTTTGTCTCTCTCTCTCTCTCTCCTCCTGCTTCTCTATACACACGCACGCACAGAGCTACGAGAAACAGAAAATAAAGAAAAATTTCGATAACAGAGAGAGATGGTTCTTTCGATGCCAATTTCAGTGAATTTTCTTCATTCCCCCTTGGTTTCTCGAAGGATAACATAATACGTATAATAATAATAATAATAATAATAAATACGATTCTTTCATACGATCTGTCGTAAGTCTGCTTTTTGTAGCTTTATCGTGTAAGAAGTTGTACAGCGTTATGATTTCGCGTAATTTGGTTTTTGTAAAAGATACGCGAAGAAAATTGTCTTCATCGACTTTTGCCGTAATTCCTTCAATAACGTTTCGTCGAGAAGCATATATTTATGATTTTTGATAATTCCAATTATATTACAATCGATAGTACTTAAATTGCAAAGCAGTTCACATAGTATTCGATTTCGAATACGTTCGTCCTTAAACGCGCGAATTTGTTACAACGAATCGGGCAACAGTTGCAAATTTACGACGAACAATGGAACAGCCGCTCGATTAATCAACACGCGAGTACAATGTCGTAACGGAGCTACTAAACGACGAAGAAGTTTCGCAGAGTTCTTTTATTCGTAGTTGGATGAGAATTCTAAAACGCAGAGAAATATCTCCGTATAATTATCGATTATCGATGGTTCCAAGAGAATCGCACTTTTGTTATTTCCAGAGGTATTGATCTAAGCATCTTTTTTGCACTTCGGAAACCAATAGCGTTGATAAAGAAGCTTCGTAAACGAGAAATTTCTATTTGTTTATGCGAAAGTCGTGGCAAAAGACTGTACGTGTGGCGACCAACGGTACTGCCAGTCGAAACTTTAACGTTGGAACTTGGAATCTTTTAAACCGTAGGCGAATAGAATACAAATTTCGGGAATCGTGTCAAAACATCCGCTGTTTCTACTTTCTTCGAGTTTCTTTTATGGAAGCGTATTGGAACTGTGATTGGCAAAACTTTAGATATTTAGAATATATACCGCTTTTTATCGATTGGAAGAACCTTCGAAATAATGTCACGAACGAAGCCAGTTTTGGATAATAAAAATTCTGTTTTGCATTATTTTACAAATAAACGAACGATAAAGGACGAACGAGTAACAGACGAACGCATCGGAACGCGTAATTTTCTCTTCTTTTAGTAAATCAAGGAATACTTGTTCGTGGGAAAAGCGTATCTTTCAAGTTCCTTAGGATACGGTTAAGAAGCAAATTCGCTCTTTGTTTAGCTCACAGTTCGCAATGGGGACAAAACGACAATTTAACGTTTAATCCGAAGAAACGAGGGTAAATTCTACAAACAAGCTGCTAATTAGAAAAGGTACAAATTAAATTGCTGTTCTGACGTTGGAGTGTTTACCTGCTACATATTTACTCGGCTTGTATTTCTTAATGACATGCCTGCGAATTATAAAGGTACTTTTTAAACTTTTAAAGCTCGTCACCGGCAAGTCTGCTCGTTTATTCCCTTCGTATCGTTATTTCTTACCATTTTAATACGATTTACGAAAGAAGTCTCGTGTCTTATTTCGTACGAGCCGTACGTCGGATTAAGTCTTTTAATATTTCGGAGAAACAAATTCCGTCTATCGAATTTACGGAACTTATTGTAACATAATAGAGTAATTCTCCCGTGAAATCAATTTTTACCACCTTGTAGTTGAATCTTCAATTACGAATTATTCATACACGCGTGTCTATATAAATTAGACCTTTCTGTTGAAAACACGTATATTCAATGAAAATATCGATCGATCTTACTCGCTGTCTCTTCTGCTTCGTTTCTACAATTTTACCGTAGAAACTAAGTTCCGATTCCTGAAAATCTATTTTGCGTCTCTAATAGCTACAGCAGTCTTCTATAAAGTATCTATTATTCTGACACGTTTTGTTTCGGTATCTCGACGAAGCCTTCAATAATTATTTTATCTCGGCAGACTTTTACGATTCGCGATTCAACACGTAACGAACGAAACAAGCGCGCAACCGCTCGAAACGTACAAAGTACTCGATTTACTCGTTTCGACAATTTCACTTTTACGTTCACGCGTTGCCTTGCTCTTCTGGCCGATCAAACGATTCGAGCAAGAAATTGAAAAACGAAATTCCACGGACCAAGCGGAAGGAATTATCGTTGCGATTTAATTAAGCGTTACAGTCGAGCAGTTTTTGTTTCGCTGGGACAAGAAAACCATTGGTTTCGAGCGAAAGGACGCACGGTGCGCACAAGTGGAAAAACCGGCGAATCGTCGGCCGGACACGAAGTAGTAAAGAGGGGAAAAAGTCGGCCAGTAGAGAAGCCGGATAATGATCGTATCACGCTAGCAGGTTGTTACCGCGAGTGGCGTCTACGCGCGGAAATGTTCGCCTTTCCTTCCTCTATCGCCAATGAGATCCCGCGTTTGTCTCACCTCAAACGGCTCCTTAAAACCGACGACCTTCGGCCGCTACTATCGTTTCGTCAAACCCATTAGTTATTCGTTAGCTCGTACCGATTAAACCCTTGCACTGCTTTGACGAGTCTGGCTCGCGATGAGAATTTTGAGCCAAACCCGAATATCACGAGTCAGGCTCGTGGTCCAATTTCATGTCAAACGCGAATATCACGAGTCTCGCTCGTGGTCTTGATCTCGGGTCAAGTATGAATGCGTCGCAACGGGTTCGTTTTTCTAAGCACGGCCGCGGCCATCTCGCACTCGGTCGCACAGATATCATATTAAGTTGCGCGGAAAGTTTCTTTCGTATTATTTTCTCGAATCACGCGTGATCGTAGTGATAGGAACGCAACAAAACGGACGATACGCGATTCAGTGGAACAGTAGAAAAGGAAAAACGTCGAGCGTCTACCGCTTTCTTGTAAAACGAAAGAAACTTCCCGGACGACCTAATATCTCGTGTAACTTTGTCTCTTCTTCTTTGCATCGAACTTACGAAATTTCTTAACTGTGAAAAGATACAACTGTCTAGAAAATTCAGTGAATCGTATAACGGCACGATTACGCGGAAAATACATGTGACAGAGCTAATGGTAAAGACAAGGATCGCGCGTGTGTATCTTCGCGCGGGAAGCTGCACGTTCGATGTAACAGGACCGACTGATTGCATCGAGGCACGTCCCTAACAGTGGCCGATAGCCGTTGTTACAAATTCATTCGCCACGTAGCCGACAAGTCTGACAATTTGCCGAGTTACTCGCCACCGGATTTGACCATCGCTGCGGAAGCAATAAGGAGCAAGTTTGGCCTGACTTTCGTGCGACGAGACTGCAAGGCCGAACAGTTAAACGTCGAATCGATTCCCCGGAAAACTCGACGATGTCCGTGTCACACGCGCAAGAAGAAACCTACGGGACTCTTGTCGCGACAAAATCAACAACCACCAATCGTTTAAGAAGAAAATCTGAACGGCGGAGTTAATTTCAAAGCTGCTCCTTTTCCATTTTTAATACGACAGAAACTGGAAGAATCTTCGCAGGTATCAGGTTGTCGGAAAAGCGTCTTTCTTTCGCAGACACGTCTTTTACAACGATGCATCTTTATACAAACACGAAAGCTAATCCGTCGAACGTTGTGATCTTTATCTTGATAGAAGAAAACGGATCGTGCGTAATTCGATAAAATAATATAAAACGACAAATGAATGTCGCGCATCCATTATTTCCTTAGAAAACGAAAGAAACTTATCGGACGACCTAATAATTTGTCTTCTTTCGATGCAACGAAGTTGGACGATCGAAGAATCGAAGAGTACAGGTGATTCGTCAACGGATTCGAGTAAACTGCAAAATTCGTAATTGGCGTTTAATCGCAAGAGCAGTGTTTTATTTTTTGCTAGTTGGGACGTAGCACGGGCAAAGCGCGTACGTAGAACGAACGTAGTTTCATTGGGTTAATTTAGTATGAAATTATGAACGCTCAAAGTCGCGATAGGTGTAAACAGAATTTCCGATGAAATCATATAACAAACGAACTGCACAAAACCAGACGATCACTGTTACGCGAATCAATTATCGATCATTTGGAAAAATGAAACATCATCCGCGTATTTTCACATTTCCGCTAATCCAGTTTTATGTTTCGTTAATAAACGTAAAAGTGCAACAATAATTTTTGCTAATACGCGCTTTCCAATTAGGTATCGACATCGTTCGTCAAGTTTGAAAAATTCCGAACCTAACGATAGCACGCGCGTGCTCTCCTTTTATCCACGAACGAACAAAATAAAACTCGCAGTTGGAAACAATGGCAAGTACGTTTTAACAAGACGAGATATTTTTAAACACCGAGCCGCTATGAAAATATTTTTATCAACCAGCGGAACCTTTATTGCGAGTTAAAATAATATAATCGATACTCGGATGAAAGATACGCAAGTGTACGACCTGTGTTCGCGCGTAAATATCAGACGGCTGAGTCTCTTCAGACCCTCTGAAACCCTTCTTCTAGAACGTCATTACGAAACGTAGCATAAAAAATATCTACGACTCGTACCACGGTAGACATCATTTTTCTCCAAGTTACGAAGAAAAGCGCTTCGTTCCCCCAGACGACCTTTTATGCGCCATATATACGCCGAGTAATCAGAGAAAATAGATTTCGTTCTGCGTCCAGCTTCTCCTCCCAAATCCTTCTACGAATACAGAGGAGAACGCGCAGACTAATCGTAACGGGACGGTTCCATCAAATTTCCCAGATTTTCTACGCTTAGAGCAAAAGTACATTTCGCGATTAACGCTCGACCAATCTTGTCGTGTACCGCCCTGTTTAAGCGCTACCATTTAACTCGGAAGAATGCTGGCCCAAACGATGCGCCGGAATGGTCGCGAAAGGAGCCGAAGCGGCGGAGACGGTGCGTCGGAACTTGAAATATTAGGTCGTCCGGAAAGTTTCTTTCGTTTTAGAAGGAAGCGATAGACACTCGACGTTTTTCCTTTTCTATTATTTCACTGAATCGCGTATCGTCCGTTTTGTCGCGTTTCTATTATTACGATCGCACGTAAATCGAGAAAATGATACGAAAGAGAAAATGTCGCGCGTCCGTTGTTTCCTTTTAAAGCGAAAGAAACTTCCCGGACAACCTAATACTTGCGATAATTTTCTCGTTAAATTGGCCGAGTAAATAGGTTGCGAAGCGAAATATCGTAGATGCGACAAGGTCGAAGAAGAATCGTTCGTTAACGTCTGAAGGGGACAAAGTAAATCTTAAAAATTGTATGGCGAGAAAGGACGGATCGATGGTATTTCATTAATTTGGTACGGTGGCTCGAAACGAAAGGCAATCTTCTTTTCAAATTGCATCGTCTGTCTGCAACTTGTGCTACGTAGTTTCCATCGTTAATAGCGAATAAAAAATACCTTTTCTCACGAAGTAAGAGAAAATTCGATCGCGAAAGAGTCGTATTAATTTCATGTACTCGTCTCTTTCGATCTCCTCGATAATATTTCCTCGATAATATTTCCTCGAACGTATCATTGGTAAGATCTATCTATCCGACGTCTGTTAGCTCGTCGCGTAAATGGTCTTTTCACAGTCATTCGCTCGGTTTCGTTTATTTGGCCGCCGCTACTATCGCCGTATCGCGGATTAATTTTGGGTCGACGAAAGATTTTCAATAATCCGGCATACCGATGTAATTTTACGTTATATACGCTGCACCTTTGTCCATGCATTTTGCGTTACGCGATACTATAGGTACGCGAATATCGCGGAGGCATCGATGCATAGCGTTGCCCGACAACGATAGTTTACGAATAAAGTTTCTCGACGCTGCATTGCCAATGAGAATTAAGAGAATTCGTTGGGATCAATTTTGCCTTTATGGCGTGTTGCGTTGAACTATGGCGAAACGCGCATACCGGTTCTACGTCCTGTACTTGCTTTCATATAAATCCGTCGCGCGACAGCTTTGCAGTATTTTTCGAAAAATGTTTCGAAACCAATAGAATATCGATTAGTTTGTACAAGTCGATGTTATAGGATAACATCGTGATAGTACGTGTCTGCGCATACGGTTTTGCTTTGTTCTAAAATTGCAACGTTAAAAAATCCGTAGAACAAAGATGTATCGATCGACGTTAGAGTTAATATTAAACCTACCATTGCGCTCAAACCGACCGCTTTCAAGTTTCTACACAAAGTTTACCATATTTAAACGTTATCACATCGCTTGCTAATCTGTGACTTTCAATAAAATACGATGCATACGATGTATTTGTATTTAACAAATTTACATTTATATTTAATTTCTGGTTTGTTTTTTTTTTCTAAGAAAAATTTGTAGCTTAATTTTTAGCGTTAATCTGGATTAATGCTAACTAAACTCGCGAAAAATTTCACTCGTCGTATCATCGGACCCGTAGATATCGCACAGGACTGCCAATACCGGTAATCTGTAACCGATTGATTTCCAAAACGATATCGGTAACAGCAATTGGTTCGAACGCGCAAGACGGCATCGATAGGACGAATAATCGCCGAATTCGAATCGAGGGAGAGTCGATTCGCAGCTAATTGTACGCTACTTTTTCGAGCGTTGCTCGTTTCGCGGAACGAGGCTTGAGAAACGTCGATGTACACGTGTGTACGGTTGTATACCGAACACGTACGCGGATGCGGGTGTACAGTGGCTAGGGAAATATCAACAGGTGCAGCCAGTTGGTTGTTTCGCTTAATCGGTTTCTATTCTGTGACGGAGACTTCTAAGCTCCACCCTTTCGGTAATACGCGAGTCTCGAGGGGATCGAGTCGATGCGATTCCATTGTCTTAAGGCGGATGGAATTATCCGATAGTTTTTCGAAATCGTCTTTCCATCTGGTCTACCGATTCAATTTACGAAAATAATTTTCTTCTTGAGAAATCTACAGTCAGATAAGTTCCCTATTTCTGCTATTTAAACAGCCGCGGAAGTTGATTCGTAAGAAATCTTGTAAATAATATCTGGCGGAAACACGTGCTCTACGGAAATTGAAATCGTTTCTCTAAATACGCGATTTTCTGATTTTTGAACGATAAGCTCGCCTTAAACCTACCGACACTTCTTGCATACTTATCGACCGCGATAGGCAGCACAAGCTACAAATTTTTCTTAGAAAAAAAAGCAAACTAGAAATAGATTAGCGAGCGATTTGATAACGTTGAAATATGGTCAAATTTGTGTGGAAATTTGAAAGCGATCGATTTGACCGCTGTGCTAGGTTTAGCGTTAAATTGCACTCCCGTCCAGATATACGTATACTTTCTCTCCTCAAAGAACATCGTTTTCAGCAATTTTGAACCTCGTAACACGGATGTACGTATCTTTCGATTCTCACGATCGCCGCGAATACCTTCTGCTAACTATTTTCAGGACGAATTCTCTCCTATAGCGAAGGAGCTTCAGCTCGCCATTTTAAGCGTTGAGCGTAAGGAGACGACGCTCGAGGATACAAAACTCGAGACGAAATATTCGACCATCGATGGAGAGGGCGTAACCTTCGAGGAGCAAATTATAAAGTACGAAGATTAAAATGATCGTCGATAAGCACGCAGCGTCGAATCTCGAAGCGACAGAGCGACGCATCCGCGTGTCGAAGCGCGACCGCAGCGAGTGGTCGTGTGTTCATCGTTCGTGAGCGCGTAACTCGTGCGCGAGCTGATGCATGGTTTGGTAGGCGGTTGGAAACGGTGAACGACGAAGGTGGAAGAGAAACGGAGAAAAGCGGAGAAACGAGACAGACGCGTTTGCTGCCTTGCAAGGCGCGCGCGTATCCTGTTTAATTAGCGAACAAATTAAACGTCGGGGCAGCCGCATCCGACATGGCCACGTAATTAGAGGTATTATAAATTAATTATAACGCCGTGGTGCAGCCAGTTTTGCGGGATTCAATCTTGCAACGAGGTCGCCATTGCACGCCAAACGAATGCCAAACAACTTACGCCGCTGCCAACCTCTTTCTACGCGCCATTCGCTCTTTTCTACTTTCCTTCTTTCCATTCCCTTTGCTTCGCTCCCTATTTCTGCCCTGATAAAGTAACCGACACTCTGTCACAGCCGACCAACTACCGTTTCTATCTTCGATTCATCGGTATTCTCCGGGACGAGTCATCCTTACCTTCTCAAACTTTCGTCGTACGCGTATGTACATCTTCAAACTGGATTTATCATTTTTTTGGAAAGCCAAGCGTCGTACGAATGCGTTCTATTTTATATTTTCCACTTGTTTCGCCACGTACGATAGTCCCTTTTTGCCCTTGCGCCATGATCGCCGATAACGAGACACCGTGTACAGTTTCTCGTACACGCACTGACCGTATAACGCTTCACTGTGTGCGCGTGCTGATAATGATTGACGGTGGACTCGATTACAGCGCCGAATGCAGGAAGGAAAGCAAAACGGAAGGATCGGATGGACAATACGATGGACCGACTTGTCCAACGCTTCCGAAATACGTCTGCGATACGATATGCGCGATGTCACGTGTCGATCTCGCGCCCTGCGTTTGTAAGAATTATACGTGAATCGATAGGCTGAGCGATGGGATGAGACGAACGACGTTGGTAAATACAAACATTCGTCGATGTAATTCTTTTGCGAATTAGCACGACTGGACGAGAAATAAACCGACGTGTAATCGTGTTCTTCGGATGTTTTCTCTATACGCGACACGTTTGCGCGACGATATCGATTAATTACGATCGAGCTTGATGGATAGAATTACGTCTAAGTAGAATCGGGTATAATTTTCCAATTCCGTCGTAAGTACGTAAGTCGTGAATCATGCGTTACACGGTGAAATAAAAATAGACGCGGAGCAAACCGTTTCATTTAGCTTGTCTTTCTCTTCGATGGTTCGCTTTCACGCTCAACTTTAATTTCCTATGGGAGTTCATGGCCACTCCGCAGGTACACTATCTATTACCTCGGTCCTCTTGGTTCGCTTCTATTCTGATAAGTATCCGTTTCGCGTTTCCATCCTAAATAGTACGTCGTTCCTTTACCACGGCTATCAACGACCAAACGTGCATTTTGCTTTCTCTCGGTGAATCATCGAGATATTCCTAACTCGACGGTTTCTCGTTACTTGCAGCTTCCAGGGAAAATCCTCAGTCTCTCTATCGCACTCCATGTATTATTCTAAGTTTTGTCGAATTAATAAGGAACTAGAAACTCACTCGTGAAACGAAGTTTCACGCGATTATATACATGTACATGTGTATAAAGCTTTTAATAAAATTGTACAGTTACATCGGCGATCCGAGAGTCCCAGTAATATCGAGTGCATCGGTCATAGAGATACGTCGGGTCATCCGAAAAAGAGCGAAATCCTTTGGAGAAGTTGGATAGCTAGCCGGAAGCCGTTATGAAAAATGGACCGCTCCATTCGGTATAATATATTTTGAGCCGGTCACTTTCGATTCTTCTCGTTATTTCCATCAATTTTTAATCGTACATTTACGTTCGTACAATGCTCGACGAGCGTATAAAACGAGATATAAAAATCGAAGAACCTCGGAGAAGAGTCAACGAACGTCAAACATCGATCACTTCCTCGCTTTCGAATTGCAGTGTTTATAAACGATTAGCTTTACCGGATAACGGCGGAGCCAAAGAATAGATACGTTTAAGCAAAGCTGTTATCCGGCGCGTTGCGTGTACGGTGGCAAGTTTGGAAGAAAGTATGATCAAAGTACTATCGAAGTAATCTGCGATTGCACGTTCCATATTACTTGGAAAGCTCTTCCGCGCAGCTTCCAAAAACTTGCTGGACGAACGTTTGAAGTTCGGATTGGAGTTTCGAGTGAACTCGGCGGTTCATCCCAATCGCTTATCGATGAAACACAGGTTCGACTTCTAACTCGGAGATGTGGCGACACGTAGGAAATGTTCATCGGTTAGAGAAAATATCGGCGAATTGATTTTTCGTTGGCGAAAACTCAGGTTCTTTAAACGTTGCTGATCTTTATTGACGATTTCTATCGAATGAAAGAGACGCCGATAAAAAGAACGCGTATCTACTTCATTCGTAACTTGTTAACCGGTTTACACGCGTAGCTTATTTATTCTGCACGATCGATCATAAATTATTATTAATTTTAGTCGAAACGCATTTGAAATTCTAGTTTCGGACGTTTGTTACGCTACAAAGAACGACTATAATTTGCATAAATTCGATGAACAAGTTACGTGCTTTCCTGTCACGTGTAAATAGCTCTCTGAACTCTTACTTTACATTTATATCAAACTAATTTCAGATAACTCGGTTATCGAAGTTTATTTATTTTATTATGGAAAGCGAGTGATATATATTTTTCTTTTCTTTTAGGGGATTTTCAACTTTTTATCGAAACTTTTCAATTTGTCGAGCACTTTATTTACCTCGATTTTTGAAAATCCACCATCTTTCACGAGATGCTTTACGGAGTAATTCGAGAATTTTATATGCAGTTCCTCGCGTATTTCTATTACCTTAAGCTTACCGCAGGTAGCTTGCCTTAAAAGCAATTGCACGAAAAATTTCCTTCACGCTCCTTGTGCGATCCTTTGTTACTCTATATCTTATTTTATTTATCGTTAATAACGAAATTGTTCTTTTGTAATAGGGAGAATTCAGTGTACTTGCACTCTTCGTGCGAGAAATGACTCGTCAAAGAATATAGTTGCGCTTGGAGACAGTCGTTTCGAGGCAAAAAATAATTATGAAATTGCACCCTGAAGGAAAAATTTTTTGCAAAGTGGACAGAATTGTTGATGGAACTCGTTTCATCGTGCAAGAGATTACAAATAGATACAAAGAACGAAAGAAGAAATATAAAAAAAGTACAAAGGAACAGTTCGTAATAAACGTGGATGTGGAGGAAAAAAATTATTATTGAAACGGACTAGAATATTTAATTTCCTTCTCGTAAAACACAACATTAAAAAATTGACATTTTCTTTCCTTTATTAAATCGTGTAATTTCGAATTAACTTCTTCCCCAACAAACATATCGTTTTCTACGTAGAATCGATATTATCTTTTCTACCACTACTATCTCTTGTTTGTACACTTGGCAGATATTTGAGATATTGAAAGTTTTTCGCTTGCTTTGGACGATCGCTCGATATCGCGACGTCACTTTCTTCTCTTTGCAGAATCACCGCTTACTCATTATTACCTTTAAATTTAGAAACTGAGAAAACTAGTCTTATATTAATTGTTACTCGATATGAAATACTTTTATCCCAAAGCGAAACGTATGTTACGAATTATTGTCAAGAACGATACAAACTTTATCAACGGTGTTTAATTAACAAGGAAACGCGTATTGTCACTTTTACAAGTACCGTGGAACTTATTTTAAGGCTGATATTAATTACAAAAAACAAGTGCACTGTGCGGTTGAACGAATATCGATTATAGTAATGGTAAATAGGCAAATATAGTATAAATAGACAAAGAACGCGCAAAAGCGATTAACATATCGTGCTTTGAGTTTCAATAGATTATTTTGTATTTTATAAATTCTTTCGAGCGCAAGTATTTTGCACTTCAATTTCCTTATAACGCAATATATGTATACTTTGCATAATCACTACGTCATTTATACGTTTTTAACAAATTTCGTTCGAAATACTTTTACGAGCTGGTGTGCCGATATGTTTGTTAGTGGAAGCAGTTGTTTTTGTGTTATACACGCATCGCAGTATTTTAATTATATCGGTTTAATTTGCGATACTGCAAGACGTATAATTCTCTGTGAACAACCGACGATTAATAATTTTCACTTTACATAACATCCATTGTTACATATTATAATAGGATCGACGTCATTTACCTTGGTTTGTGGAAATAGCAAGCAAACGTTGAAACTCCAATGAATACCGAGTTTCTCGAGAACCAGAAACTTCTCTTTCACGAGGATAAAATTTCTATTACCATTTTAGTGGATTCGAAATAAAAATGGATAAATATTTTATTGACTCGTGCATCTATGCCTTTTAGACAATATCGTCTTTCCGCGATAAAAATAATCAATTTCATAAACACGTTTATTTCGAATATCGTTATTAACAGTGGTTGGAATGAAAACTAGAATTAGATATAAAATTATAAAGCATTACTGGTATTCGGAATCAAAATTAGAATTGGACACAAGATTATAAAGTATCGGACAAAATTAGATAGAAAGTTATAAATAAAACGAGACAGCATAGCTTATAATTACAATTTGAAGTTGAAGTAGAATTCTATACTTTTACATCTTTACTTATTTTACAATGGTAAACGAAGTATAGATTTCTATACTTTTATAACACGTACATATATTATTTATCTTTATGCTTTGCTTTACGACATTACTTTATTTCCACGGATTGCTCTTACATTTCGAATAGACAATTAATTAGAACAGTAATTTAGAACAGCAAATTTGAATAGAAATTACATACTCTTACTTATTTCTTATCAATTGTGGAATTTAAATCTTGCGGGAATTCATATTCAAAATTGCGAGGAAAATGATTGGCGCCAATCGTTAGTTCCATCCTATACCAAGCGCGGCGCTGAAATCAGTCTGCTCACCGGAGAGAAGCGTCATATTTCGCGCGCGATGTGATGCTGTCGTATTTTTGCGGTTTTTAGTGTAAAGTATTCGTTTTTTGTGTTCATTGTGCCTTCAGTGGTTTATAAGAGGATCCATCTTCAACATGTATCACGATGCCATCGGTAAATCATTTATTTATCTTTTAATTTAGTGTCCCATGTCAGCTTGGATATGAGACGCAATAAAGTTTCATGGCTCTTACAATTTGAAAAATGGTGTGCTGTAATTGCAACGATAATAAATTACAACTGGCAATTACGTCAAAGATTCATAAGTGTCTGTTAGTGTGTTAATAATAACGAAGTAATAAGGTACGTTAATGTGTTTGTTAATTTAACAAATGGCAAATGTATATAGAGGTTTTGAAATATTATATAACACCTCTAGTAATACAAACACATGTTCATTTTTCAATACGTGTTACCACTACTCCGTGTATACGTTTATATATCCGTATATACGATTTTTAAAACAAGTTAACAATAATTATTGCAGGTATATTTCTGTTGTCAGATCATAGGTTGATATATTATTGCTTCGTTAAAAGAATTGTGCATTTTCACGTACTTTCGTGATTCGATGTATGCTAACTATTTCGTCTTCATCTTCTACAAAAGGATAATTTACACAATTTTAATTATTCAAAATTTCTTTTATTTATTTTATTATTCGAACGAGCCTCGATAAAATACCCTTTGATATATACAAAATAAAAAAACGGAGGAAAGATTAATATTAACATGTATATATATATATATATAGATACAGATACAGGCATAAAAATAAATGGAAGTAAAATTACTAAAGTTTGAAAAACGATACATTTACCATGCATTTTTACGTACTTTCGTGATTCGATGTATGCTAATTATTTCGTCTTCATCTTCTACAAAAGGATAATTTACACAATTTTAATTATTCAAAATTTCTTTTATATATTCTATTATTCGAACGAACCTCGATAAAATATCTTTTGATATATACAAAATAAAAAAACGGAGGAAAGATTAATATTAACATATATATATGCCTGTATATATATATATGTATATATATATATTTTATGCCTGTATCTGTATATATATATAAATATATATGGATACAGATACAGGCATAAAAATAAATGGAAGTAAAATTACTAAAGTTTGAAAAACGATACATTTACCATGCATTTTTACGTACTTTCGTGATTCGATGTATGTTAATTATTTCGTCTTCATCTTCTACAAAAGGATAATTTACAGAATTTATTTAACGAGCCTCGATAAAATACCCTTTGATATACAAAATAACGAAAGTAGAGGAAAGATTGATATTAACATATATATATATACATGGATACAGATACAGGCATAAAAATAAATGGAAGTAAAATTACTAAANGTTTGAAAACGATACATTTACCATGCATTTTCACGTACGTTCGTGATTCGATGTATGTTAATTATTTCGTCTTCATCTTCTACAAAAGGATAATTTACAGAATTTATTTAACGAGCCTCGATAAAATACCCTTTGATATACAAAATAACGAAAGTAGAGGAAAGATTGATATTAACATATATATATATATATATATATGGATACAGATACAGGCATAAAAATAAATGAAAAATCGCTAAAGTTTATAAAACGATACATTCACCATGCATTTTCACGTACGTTCGTGAGTCGGTGTATGTTAATACAATACTACAGCCAATCGTACGATCCCCTTACGATAATTCTCCGTCGATGAACAGGACACGTAACATCAATGGAAAGATCGATGAGCAACGGGACGCGTGATCGACGAATCGTTATTGGGTTGAACATGAAACTGCATCGGGTACCACTGTCTACAGGTACACGCATAGCACTCGGGGATCGCGACGAGGAGGCGCTCGCTGGCGTACGTTGGTATTGGTTGGTATCGGTGCGACACAGGGGCCAAGGGTTCTAAGGGGGTTGATGCGTCGGCGTGTTGCGCCGTAGCTTTTGCCGCGGCGCCCGCCAGTCCGTAGGCGAAGTCCTAACGAGTCGCCGGCGAGCGAGCCGTTTCTCCAAAAAACTTCCCCTCGATTACATTGCGCTGAGATTTGCGTGCGGATTTTTCGAATTTTCGGCTCCTCGACCCGCGTGCTTTCTTTACTCGTCGCGTTTTCGCCGTTCGTTCCACGCTTGCCTCGTAAACTCGTCGTAGGCCGTTTCGTTCAAACCGTTCGATCGTCGCTAAGTTCGCATAAGTTTGAAGTAAGAGATCGAACGAGTTAATCGATAGCGAGATTAAGTTGGCATTTGACCAGATACGTATGATGGATTTATGGGTCGAGGAAGGTATTCACGAAGTGTGAACAGTGTTTGTATTGACGAATATGGAGAATTTCGATGATATGTGACGGGCTTCTGTCGATCGTGCGGCGAAAACACCGCCGGTAAACGAGCTGATTTTCGACTGACAAGTCGTAAGACGGATGTATCTTGGTGAAACGTATCAGTGAGGAACGATAGGTGTTGTGATTTGCAAGAGTGTAACAAAATTCACGACTCGCGATTCTCGAGGCTGGTGATCGAATCAAACTGCTCGAAAGGATCTCGTATGCGTGTAAGTTGAGTCGAAGTTCCAAACGTAATTCGTAAAGTAATTCAAAAATCATCAAACGTAATTCCCTAAGAAGTAAAAAGGAAGAACGTAATTTCATTTAATTGTGTCATCGACTGATTCTTTCGAGAGAATTAACGTCTAACGTTTGCACAAATCGTTTTCGAGATATTTCAAACTCGTTTCATTTGGCCGAGATTTTCGTTGATTCAAGGAATTAAGAAATTCTCAGTCGATTTGCTTTTCGTCGTGGTCGTTCGTGCGATCTCCTGTAGGATTTCAATTTAAGGGTAGAAATTCCGTGGCTCGTTAAAGTATTTCGTTTACCGTAGAAAGCTTTTTATGAATATGTCGTGTGCGTTATACGAGACAGTTTTGAAATTCCGTTAACACCGTAGAATTGCAACGATTACGTTTGCCAAAGAGTTACGTTTCCTATTTACGTAGAAACCGTGAGATATTTTCCGCGAGTATACGTACGTATATTTTTCCTTCCAAAGATCAATTTTTGCAAGATCGGTCGCACGTTTAACCGGCATAATCGTGTAATTACACGCAATTACACGCAATACGTGTTTGTACGAGAGCTTTCTACGGCAAGTGTTCGCTCTCGTGAGTCATTATACGTCTTTCGCCAATTACGAGTCCGAGTGAATCGATATTTCTTACGCGATTAAAGATCACAATTTTCGGTACAAAGTTCGTAAAAAAAGGATATATCGAAATATTGCTGTATAATCTATTTGAATAAAATTTGACAAAGTTTCGTATTCGTACGCGTGACGCGTTCGTCAAAAATTGCCGCGTTAAGAGTTGCGATACTTTCGCGAGTCGTTGTACGTGTGAAGCTAAATTCTCAAAATCTGCAGCCACACCGCTGTATGAATCATCGTGGACGGTTTCGCGAGACGATTGGAAGATGACGAGCTCGATAATGGACGTCGATTACAAAGTTTGGTCCGCGGAAAACTGGGGCACATCCAGTCCAGCTCTCCGTTATCTCCTGATTCGTGGATCGTGCACGAGCAAAATAGAAAGGCAAAATAGCGGATGAAAAAAAGCGTGTCGGGAAGAATGGGGCAACCGAGGGAAAATAAAGGGGCGAAGGGTGGGAGGTGGTTGCACGGAGAAAGAGAGCGGACCCGGAAAACCGGGAAACACCGAACAATACCAATTGCGACAAATTACACGTTGCTTTATCCGGTAACGCCGGCCCGCGATTAAAAGGAACACAGAACGACGTGGCATCGAATACTACGAACCGTGATTCAGCCCATTTTCTCTCTCTTTCTTCTTTTCTTCTATTTTACTTCCTATCTTTTCCCTTTTCTTTGTTTCCCCGTTCTTGTTTCCTTCGTTTGTCATTTCTGATCAATCGAACGAAGGGGAAATTGTCGCTCCACCGAAAGTTATCGGGGCTTCCCTATGAAAATTTAATCAACGCGTTTTTTCAAAGCTCGTTCGTTTCCCTTTTTCTTCGTACTTCTTCCCTTTTATCGTTTTCCTTCTTTCGTGGTTCGATTTGCTCCACTTTCGATCTGTCCAACGAACAAATTTTTGTCACGAAATTGTCGTTCCACCGAAAGTTATCGAGACTTTCCTATGGAAATTCAATTAACACACTGTTCACTGTGCGTAGGTAGCGTTCGTTGCATTTCCTTTCCTCCTGCGTTTCCCCTCTAATTCGTCTCTTTTCGCGTATGTTTCTTCGTTGCTTGTTTCTCCGTTTGTGATTTTTCGTTTCTATTCGACGAAAGAGAAATCGCGCCAGCCGACTAAGCATTATCGGATTTTTCGTATGGACGTTTAATGAACGCGTGGTTTACAGTTTGTATATCGGCTTGGTCGTTTCGATGGTCGAAGGAAATTAGATTGCCGCGGAATCAAACGAAGTTAAGATACGTGATTCGAACGGTGTGCTTTGACCAGAGAACACTTTTTTGTCTGGATGGTCCACGTCCTTGATTTGTTCGGACGAAATCGAGAAGACAGTTTTGCTTCAAATTAACGTCTCGTTTGTCGATATGCTAATATCCATCGAATATTGCTTTCTGTTATATCTTTATTGTTATTTCCTTTGCAGGATTACAACGTCCCGCTTGCGTACGCGTATCACGCACGATCCTCGCGATACAGCGTAACAAAATATCGCTTTCCGTTTGATAACGAATATCATTAAAATTTTCATCAAACTGTTAATCCGAGGATTTAGAGACTCGATCGAGTATCATTTTCCGTTAATTGTTAGAGCGAACTTTGCGCTTCGTACTGAAACGATCGAGCATTACACGCGGCTATATTTTATTAAAGGGCTCCGTTACTAGAGATTCGCTTGAAATATCGCAGCTATCTCGGGTCGGAAGAATATCTTCGCTTTTGAAACAAAATGCCGAGACTTTGTTACTCGCGGAATATTCTCCTGTAATTCTGCTGTGTTCTTCGCGGTCATTTTCAGCCCAGTAGTATTTTTTTTTTGACGACTAAAGAGTATCTAATGTTTCGACAAAATGTTGAAAAGTTCTTACTAGCGTGCGCAATTAGACATTGCCGGTATACATCGTTTTCGCTTGCTAAAACAAGAGCACGATCGAGATATAGAAATTTGAGATACAAATAAGTCGAAGTTTCCTTAACGGACGTCGCTTACCGTTAATTGCAAGCGAAAGCGAGAAAAATCGGATATCATATTTGTTTTCCCTTCTATTTTCCTACTTTCCATTTCTGTTGATTGGAACATTTCGAACACCTGTGATTGCAACCCATACCAATCTTTTTTCTATTGGTTCTTACTCTGCAACACGAGCTATCGTTTTTTATCGGAATACTTCGATGGAAATGTGATTCTTTTCTACTATATAGCTGTCGAGCGTCAATTTTTAATTCCGTCCCCATACATATTTATAAAACATCCTATTTCAACGATATTTGATTTCACGTTTTCGTCTTTTCAACGTCCCCTACTTTACTCTTTTAAATCGTTCTTAAATAAGATGCGATTCTTCAATAAGAAATTCTTTCTCGAAATTGTATTCCAATACCTCCCATCCGTTGTTCCTTTCTTCCATTCACTTGCATTAATTTCTTCGCTGAAAGCAAATTTTAACTGTACGTAGGAACGAGATAAGAAATATCGATGATTTCTGATCAATATCGTTGGCAATCGGTTTAATTCCAGTGTATTCGATCCATTCGCAACGCGATATCGTCGTTCCCAGCGTTACGCAGATCGTGTCGACACGTGTGCCGCGCACGTTTAGCCGTACTTGTAATCCGACAGCGAAACTGGCGTTTCGCGAAATTTATATGATCCGCGGAAGATTTCTCCTAATCTCTCGGTGTTTCGGCCTTGTTTCCATATACACGCTATTTTCGTCGCGCGTATAACGTACAGTGTGTGGTGCAGCATGGGAGGCCGAACAAATCGATGCTTCTTGCTCGAACAGCTTCGATGGCTTAACAATCGAAAGCGCAAGCATAGAAAGAAATTTATTTAATTTCTCCACTCGTCGTACATGATGTAATACGTAGCGTGCAATGCCGTGTTTTCACAGTTTGGCTCGTTATGTAAATTTGACGCGAACAAAGATAAAGATAATGGTTGCAAATTAGGTGGAATAGTAGGTTAAATTTTACTCTGACAGCTGAGAAGTCGAGAAATTGATTAGAACTCGAAGAAACCTTTCGAATCGATTCACTGAATTTTTCAGTCCTTTTTAGAGTTTCTCTATGGTCTCGGTCAAATAATTTAATAAATATACGTCAATTCATCTTTTTCTCGATTTATCGATCGTATTATACATTTAATATTGCTTCTACTCGATTATAATCCAAGTTGTGTAGGTCTGCTGCCTTACCAATGTTCCTAAACTCCAAGAAATTTTATAAAACTTTAATGGCGCATTCCTGGAAATATTCTTCGAGTAGATCGGACAACTGGTAATTGTATATCAATAACTGTATGTACATATGTGCAACATTTATTTAGGAATATCGATGCTAATCCTATCGAATTATCATCCAAGACAGACTTGCTTATTATATATATATATATATATATATATATATATATATATATATATATATGGATTATTCATGTATTGCAAGAATTACGTAAAGATTTAATGGGATTCAGGGAAATACGACGAAGCGCGATCAGTCGCTTCCTATCTTGCATATACGCGCATATATGTACGTAGGATATGCATATCTATGTTTCAAGCATTTCTGGTTCCACGATTGTTCTTTCCATTCTCGTCACATTCGACTCGATTTATTCATACAACACACGTGTAATCATTTTTCTGTTTTGCATTATTCTTATTCGTATTTTCCTTCGATATTCAACTATCTCGCCTACCTTCTAAATAGCTTTTCTTTTTCCCTCCGTATCAGCCTAGGAAAATTTCAAAGGATTCGTTTTATTTTATTTCATTTATCTTGTATATTATTCCCACCACAAGACTTATTTTCCTACTCTATAATTATAATCTCGGCCAGAGAATCAATATACATTACACGTACACACGCGACACGCGTACAAAAATTGCTCTTAATTTATAATTTAACTACCGAGACACGAAGAACGAGAGACTCGAACGTATCAACTATTTTCAAAGTTTCTATTTTTCTTTTCATTCAACGCGATAAATCCTGCTCTACTGTTTCTACCCTTTTCGTTTCCTTTTTTTCTTTTTTCTTTTACTAATTTACAAAATGAACGCTATTCGTTAATACGCTTCTCATCGTTGATAATAACATCAGCGATAGTACGCGATAGGTAGGAAATTTCCGAACCACATATATATACACACAGCTACGAAAACGTAAGTTGCAAGTCGTCGGCGGCGACGGGTGTGCTAACAAATCCAATCGCAGCCGGCGCGATAATTCGCGATCGAGTTAAGCGTAGCCAAGTGCTACAGAACGTGATGTTTCCAGGTGTCGTCATCGCGTCATCGTGCTGGCCTTAACGAGGCGCAGTTAGCGTGGGCATCGTTAGGCAGCGTTAGAACGCGAGTGGACCGGTGCTTGCAAATCCTCGAAATTATCGCCGCGATTCCTAGGACCCTTGGTGTGTGGTGAGAACAGTGGTTCGTCGTTCGCGTCGACCTCCTCTCCATCATTCGTCTTCGCATCTGGAAGAAAGGAGGCGTGTAAGCGATCGCGGCTACACCAACGTGTTTCCTTAAAGTGGACTTCTCGCGCGGATATGCGCCGTTAATGAAAGAATCTGGCGTAATTGCCTGCGGAGACGATCGGAGCGTCCTTTCGTGGCTAGAAGCTGCGAGAATAGCGAACCGAGCTACCGAAAAAGGGGCAAGGAGAAAGGAGGGAAGAAGAAATCGAGCAGAGAACGGTGAGTGGACCGACAACAAAAACAGAGTAGAAGGTGATTATTCGGAACAGGATACGACGAGCAATATATTATCAAGCTAACCGTCGTTCGGTTTTAGTTTTCAAGATATAGAGCGATTCGTGTTCGATGCTACGCACTCTGCGTAATGGCATGAAACGTAAATTGCTCTGTACGTTGAAAACTATAAATCGGAGAAAAACTATATCTCTGTTCGGAATAATTACCCGCTAGGATAAACGAACGTAGATCTATGCTTCGGGTACATTTGTTAGCGGTTCCTCCGCGATTCGATAATGCTGATTTACATATTTCCCGATAATGCCGCGTATTTCGACGTACCGCGTTAGAGGTGTAATCACGCGTGTAATTCTTGTCCGTACGTGCAGCCAGCGACGCTTATAACGGTAAGGTATTACCGGAAATCCGTCTTAAATCTCTTGTAATTAAATCTTGAATGTAGCGAGCATCATCGCGCCACACGGACCGCTATCGATGTTCCGGATAACGCGTGCGTTAGTTTGCTTTTCTCGGGATAACAGGCCGGCTTTGTCGAAGCCTAAAATGTGCCTTCAGTTTTCAACATCCTGTACATTATCGGCGCGATTCGCTGTTATTGAGTGGCGATGAATTATCCTTGTCAGATCAGTGGAAGTTTACATACAAATTTAATCGAGTTTGTGCTTTCTTATATTATATTTCTCGAAGAAAATAGTTGCCACGTGAAAATACCGTATTACCGTGATATTTCCGTCAATTTTGCTTGCAAAGCGCGAGACGCTTTCAACGAGGAACTAAATTTGGCGTTACCGTATAATTTTATTACAATCGCGTAAACATCGGTAGGCGTAGCCAAATATAGGAACTAAAACCTGTCCATCCGTAGCTTGAGCTTGGTAAAAATCGATTTGCGCCAAACGCAGCGCCGTAGAACAGATTAATCGATATTCGATTTTATTTAGAAATAGTTAATAGCGTCCTGTGTATCGATACCTAGCAAATACTAATGATATTAGCAATATAGCAAATGGACGGATCGTGTACTCTGTGGCCGTACAATTGGCCGTGTACAACCAATTGTTTTTCTCGCTACGACCCGAGGTCTTTGTGACCAGAAATACACAACGGTCGGATGAATGCAATTGAAACTGTTTATTTCGAACGGCTCCTACGATATTTCGGATAATTGCTTTCCTCGTGACATATTGCACGTGCCTTTATTTCTCTTCGAGGTTAATGGAGCATATCGCGGAGAATATCGTTGCTTCATTTTCTTTCTATCGCGACAATATACGATATAATATCGAGATGAATACACCGCGTTCGACTATATTTTAATAACGCGGCTGTATTCGAAAGTACAGCTTACGGAAATCATGTACTCGAAGATTGACTCTACTCTACTCGAGTTCAAAATATTTTATTACGTTGAAAAAAATGACGCGTTCAAGCGTTCAAGGCTCGGCATAGCCTTCCGAATGCATCAGCGTAAGAAAACGAGTACGTGCGTCGATGTGTACACGCGACGGTCAGGAACGCGGCTGTATTCGGAAGTACAGCTTACGAAAATCATGTACTCGAAGATTGACTCTACTCTACTCGAGTCGTCTATGATTTCGTGACGCATAGGCGGACAATTTCAAAATATTTGATTACGCCGAGAAAAATGAAAAGTTCAAGCGTTCAAGGGTGAATTCGTGGCTCGGCACAGCCTTCCGAATGCATCAGCGTAAGAAAACGAGTACGTGCGTCGATGTGTACACGCGACGGTCAGGAACGCGGCTGTATTCGGAAGTACAGCTTACGAAAATCATGTACTCGAAGATTAACTCTACTCTACTCGAGTCGTCTATGATCTCGTGACGCATAGGCGGACAATTTCAAAATATTTGATTACGCCGAGAAAAATGAAAAGTTGAAGCGTTCAAGGGTGAACTCGTGGCTCGGCACAGCCTTCCGAATGCATCAGCGTAAGAAAACGAGTACGTGCGTCGATGTGTACACGCGAACGGTTAGGAAAGCTGCTTAGCCTCTTCTAGGAAATACCATAGCTGGTAAGGTGGAAATGGGTCAAGGAGTTTCTGCATAAGAAAGCTAATTCCACGGCTGTCGCCGGGCATGCCTCGTAAAAACAAGCCACTTTTCAATGATAAATTATCGCTGACTCTAAATTTATTCTTTGGCGTTCTTCGATCGGCTGAATTTTTTTTTTTTTTTCAAACTAGTTTACCGATTACGCACGGTTTACGACGCGCACAGGTGCGACGTGTAATTCACGTTGTCGATGAAGTAGCGCGATTAACATAAATGGGTCCCATTTACGACTACGGTCATTTATTTTGGGCCCGATCGCAAACAAAAACACGCACGATGGAGGTTCGTTCGATGGAGATTTATGGCTCGCGAGTCACGTATTGTTCCCCTAATGCGAAAATGTACACTGGCTCGCAATTGATTTACCGAATACCGCTGCCAGCATTTCGGTCAACGGGCCAGTACACGTTCTGACGGCGTGCCGGTACATGCTCGTAGCGTTTCTTAGCCCCGCACAAATCGTTATAACGCGGAGCGCGATAGATGGACCGTGACAAGGAATGATCTGTTTCCTTAGTGCTCGATGCGGCAGCGTTTAGTTTACGCAGTCGGAAATTTACTAGCTGATAACTGCTATTATTGGCACGAATGCCGGGTAATCGATGGAGGAAACGCAAAGTAAACGTCGCGTATTTCCAATTTATGATACAGTTATTTACGCGTCGTATAGTATACGCGCCAATTAGGAATAGGAGGTCGAGATGGACTGGAAATTTTCGAGGATTATCTATCGTGCTCGAATAGGATCGATCTATTCCTCTATTAACTTTGAATTGTAAGAATCATACATAATTATAGATAGATACAGAATTTTTGTAGCGACGGAACAAACCGAGTGCAGCGTTTTATTTGTCATCCGTGATTGCGCGGTTGGCGATAAGTTTGCAACGCTAGGTAATTTTCGGAGCAGTTTGCTTGGCCGACGGCTGTGTTTTACGTCTCAAGGATATCGCTGCCATCGTAGATAACGCGCAGCAATTGTGTATTCTCTAAGTAGACCAAGTAGAATAGAATTATATGTACAGCGCTACACGATAGATGCACTTTGCTAGAAGCAGTACGTTTGTGTATAAGCGAAAGCAGTTGCAAGGTGTGCAGGAAAGGGAGCGAATACTTAATGCCAGCGCTGTCGTTCCGAACAATTCGCGATAAGGTTACTTTGAAAGCTCTATAGCCATTGATTTTCTCCAGAAACTTTGTCTAATGCGGCTAGAATGTTAGAGCATTTCGATGGTAAGCGTTTTGAGGCATTAGGTCTGGTATCGCTATTGTTTCCGACGTTATCCCGTTGCTGCACGCGGTTTCTAAATGCTTTCGTGGACGACGCGTTCCTGAATATCGCATCGCTGCTTCGAATTTCAAATCGTGATAAATAAAGAACGCTCTATGATGTTTTTACGACGACAGAATACTTCGATTAAAGTAAAAAGCTTCAAACTTTTCTCATTTGTACTCGATAAGTAGCAAATTCATGGAACGTGAAACGTTCAACGATCGAATCGTTACGCGAATGCGGAAATTATTATTTCGACTGTTTAATAACATATTCTGTGGAACGTGAAATGGATACCGGGTGGTTATGAATTTATATTCGAATCATATTCAGTCGATAAATGGATTTTACAGGTACTTTATCTTACCTTTAATATATCAACCGTTGTACGAATAATATATTTACTCGACGTTTCGAACTAACGTCATTAGTGAAATTTTACCAGTTGCGAATTGTTAGTATCAATAAATTCTCCCGCAAAATAGCGCGACACAGGCTTGGTAACGATTAAAGCGGAAACTTACAAGTAAATTTTGCAAATTACCGTAAAGCGTGTATATTTGTAAATTCATATTTTTATGAATTTTATAATAGCCGCTTGCCGCTACACACAGCAATTTAGACGACGTGCGAATTCATATTCCAAATGATCAGAAACAGACGGATGAAAAAGGAAGAATTTCTATTAATATGGAATGTTCTATTTGCGTTCATCCATTATCTGTCTTTCCGACACGTCAAACATTTGTCTCCGGTGAAACTGTAACTGTACGATCTTGACGAGCAACGTTCCAGAAGATTTAAGAGTCCCATAACAAAGCGATGAATCTACAAACAAGAAAACGCAATACCGTCCGCAAACTCTTTGAACATTTGACTAGGTTCCCTCTATCCCATCACACCAACACCGACAAAAAGACACGAGAACTTGCTTCGCCTTACGCAAGCATCCTTCTACACCTAACTCGTAACTCGACGAATCTCAGATTCCTCTGTTTTTATTCCTTCCTTTGGCTTCCCTCGTCGAGCAATGGGGAGAAAGGGCAGAAAAGGGTCGAACTTTGTTTCGGGGCACAGCAAATTTCCGACATATTCTATGACGTATGGTAAATTTTAAGCAATGGTATTTAAAAGTGGTAGTTTCACGAGTAAGCTGTACAGTTTGTATAAATTTTATACAGACTTTTACAATAATAACGGTGCCCGTGCCTTAAAATTCGCCTTGAAACGTTTGTATTCCACTCGTCGGAAACTGAATCGTACGTTACGAAACAAGTCGGAGGTTCGATGTTCCTCGAAAGTTGGACCGAAAAGTGAAATCGAAGGGGGGGAAAAAAGGAAAGGAAGAATCATTGAACGGCAACGGCCGAGAGAATGCTTTCGATCCGAGAGAAAAATCCACGAGATTCTTATCTTGGACGCAATCTTCCAACGCAACCTCTGTTACGCGATCTAACTTCTCGACTTTCTTACGCCAGTCGGCAACAAGTAACGATCCCATGAATATCTATGGAATCTCCGTGGTTTTCATTCTGAATCATCGGTCACGCGAAGTTCGTACGACGACTAAATTTACTGAAAAAATAAAATCGTTTACCGTGTACACCGATGAAAGGTAGATGAGAAGCTTAGAAGGCAAAATAAACGCGAAAAATCTGCATAAGTGAAAATGAACAGGCCGCGGCGATCTTATGATACCATTCTCGGTGCGAGAAAATGAAAATTAATTAAACGATAAATTGACTCGATTATTCGAGGGTTGATATCACAGCGAGATGTTGAAGTTGCTCGATATTTCACGATTACTCGCGTCCAGACGTAATTTGGTCATGACGTTCGGTAAAAGGCTGCCTAATTAAACGCGTCTGTAGCGTTTATAGGTTTGCGATGGAAAGAACGGAGGAGAAGAATTTACGTAAAGTGGCGAGACGCGATCCATCGCTTTGAAGATACCGACTGTCATCGAGTCCGAGACAACTGACAAGATAAAACATTTATAAGAGGAGTTTTCGTTTCGTCGTGTCTTGTTAAGAGACGATCGATTTATGTCTATTGGACGTTGCACGCGCTTAACGCGATCCGGTGTTCCTTTAAATCATCGCGGTTCTTCGCTATCGTGCCACGTTATACATATACGTATCATAAGCGTCGAACTAAGCTACGACTTCTATCCTCTGCTACAGCATTTTAATACTTGGCCAGACAGCCGAAGAATCGTTTCCTCACCGACGATTTTTCACCTCGCGTAATATGAAAATTCGTTTCCAATTTACTTTTATCCGATTCCGAGTAACTTCGATCCTAGCCATAAAAACGAAAAATTCGATCGTTTCATCTTGGCGAGCGCGTCCTTTTCTCCTTCTTGATTTCTTACAGCTGAAGTCGTAATTCGATTTACTCTATACATGGCTGCTATATATACTTTTTTGACGAAGGGAAGTTCCGCGTTGGTTTAAGTCCTATCGAAATATTTCAAAACACGCTATCTTGGCGTTTCATCGATATTCTACCATTCTACGGTTAAGTGGCATTCTTACGCAAAAATGTCTATCGAAATATCTAAACTTCACTAGCTGGATGGTACAACTAACGTTGAATTCTCTAGAAACAGACGATTTACTTTCGTTATTTGTTATATTATATCTAAATATACAGGGCGGTTGGCAACTGGTGGTACAAGCGGAAAATATAGAATAAAAAAGATAAGAATAAAAGAAATAGAATAAAAAAATACAGAATAAAAAGTCGGATAGTAAGTTAATAGGTAAGAAAACACTTCGGTCACGTTGCAAGTGTTTATCAACATAACGTGAATCGAGACAATGATCTACAGTGAGATCCGTTAGAACGAGACGCGATAAAGTGCACGCGTACCGAGCGAAAATTCAAAGTCGATTTTCTCGAAAACAAAGCCTCGAACGAAAAATTTGTATTCCATATTTTCGACTTCTTTTTTCGCGTAGAATCGCCCCCTTTCCGCTTGTACCACCAGTTACCAACCACCCTGTGTAAATATATATAAATATAACGCCACGAGCAGGTAACAGTAAATTTCAAGGTAAAACAAAAACGACGTTTGTTAGGTCATTCTTCTCTGCTTTTCAGTTTTTCGATCAAGGTCGATCGGTATCGCGCGGCCAACGTTATCGTTATTCCACGAAATGGTGGAACAAAGCCGTTATGCGAAGGTAGAAAGACGGAATGCTCGCACGATATATTTCGGAATGGCAAGGCGAGTGATTAATTAAGATTTGCGCGAGCAAGATCGGAACGACACGCGATTGTGCGCAAGAACGCCGGCGTAACACTGATTGGAATTTAGTGTAGACTAGCAGAGGGCCTGGTAACGCTGCCGTTTCTCCAATTAAGCTGGCCGAATGTAAATCAGACTAGGGGAAATTCCGTGGCCTGTCGGCAGGATTCTCGCTCGCGGAAGGAACACGGCCACCGTGAATTCGTTCTCGAGAAAATTGTTAACCCAGGAGAGGATCCTCCACGACTAAGATAACAAGTGGGAAAGTTCGAACGTGAAACTTTCGTTGCTATAAATTCGCGGCCGATCGCGCGCCATTTTCACTTACACGACCTCTCGCGAAAAGAATCGAGCAGACGATGAAACTGATAAACAGCAAACTAACGCTCAAACTTTCGAAAAATATTGTACTTTCGTCAAATGAACTTCAGCCGTAGCGGTAGAAGTCAGACGGATAATACGAAACAGGCGAAAAATTTCATTACGTTGGACCTTGGTGTTTCTTCCATTCGTGTCAATGTTAATTCCTTTACGTCGACGACGGCGTAGTAGTCTTTAGAATGTAGCAAACGTTTACGTTTGCATACAAATGCGAATAAAGCATTTTGCTTTCGTATGATAATTATTTCTTGCCTTGGAATGTGTAAGGATCTTACACACACACACACACACACACACACATTTATATCATGTTTTCTTACGTGACATTAACGAAGAGGAGAGCCGGGCAAAAGCTTGCATTTCGATTTTCTCCTCATAGATTCAAAGTATACGTCTCCGTCTGTGAATCTCCTCAACAAGACGCGCCACTTTAATTCAAGCGATCTTCGTTAATCCCAACGAACGACGCATCGTTCGTCCTCCTTTTCGTCTCTCCTCTCGTTTCACTGTATCCGCGGTTCTTCTCACGTCCTTCCGCATAATCCATTTTTTATTAGCCACCACGCTTTAGGAAAGCCGGCACGTTATTTTTATCGGGTCGCTGGTATCTTCGCTCTCTCCGTCGTGGGTCGATCGCGTCCCGCAGATCGCGCCTACTTACGCTCATTAGTGTCAGAAAATTCAATCAACTTTCCCTTCGATATAATCGACGATATATAGCCTTGCTATTTATACGCTTATTTTTTATGTCTGCTAATCGATGGAACAACAGAAAGAAAGTTGAAACAGGTCTTTAACCCGTTAATACGCCGATACAGCGGCCACCGGTGATCCAAGTTATTAAATTTTTTACAACGATCAAAACAGGATAAATTTCATCGGTTAAAAGATCCGCAACGACGCGAACGATTAAATGCAACACTGTCGTGGAACAAGTACGCGAATACGACGTAACAGTTTGGAAAAATGAAATGTTGTGGCGTGGTATATTTCAATCGATTTCGGTATCCAAGGCGGAATATATAAAATTCGCGTGGTAGTTAACGCGTTGAGGATCAAACAAAGCGATAATGCGTAAAACTTGCACGAACGCGACTCTGTTAAACAAACGCCAACGAGATAAATTGATATTTCGTCGACGCAGAGAAACGTGTTAGAGTGATAAATACGATACAGAAACCTATGGCAAATCAGAGACGCGAAAACACGTTGTATAATTGGAAAGTAGTTGATCGTAGCGATGTATCGAAACTATGTTACGTATATACCTATCTATCTTCCGCTAAACATCCTTAAATCATCGTCGGATCATCCCATACCTATTCGCGTCTCTTTTAAGCAGCCAAGATCGTTTATTGTTTTACGAAATGCTGTTTTAGAGATCGTAAATGCATCCATACACGCGTAACGAAGTGTTTACGATCGTTTTAATCGCTCTCAAATCGTATTACGATGAATGCAGTTTAATCGGTACGAGTGATTCTCACTCCTCTGATTTTCTCATTCGCGTAGCTTTTTGTCCATCGTCCAAAAAATTTTGTCGATCGTCCAAAAATATTTCGTCGAATTTGGTGTACGTTGTAAGTGACGATTCATTTTAATCAGGCGATACAGAGTTCAAGCGGGTTGAACGATTGCTTGGCTACGAGGACACGAAAGTATAATTACGAAGGAATATGAATTTCACGCTGAACTGTCGACGCGTCAGTAGGCAAATTGCGCACTTTGAAATTTCAAATGTCACGGGCAAACGCTGGATAATTGTTAAATTATTGTATCGTTTCAGGGAATGGCAGGGGGTTAAATTCGCTTCGTAAAGAAGCGAATAACATTTTTGTACACGTTTGCACATTGCAAATCGCTGCTTATGTTAATACCAAAGTTAATCGCCTATGAATATTCGAAAAGTTGTTGCGCTCGTGCTACGCAACACTGTATCGGTTGTTTCCGCGATATTTAGTTAATGATCAAATATTTTTCTACGGGTTCGCGACCAAATTTTATGTGCGTTGATTCGTCAAAGTATCCGAATAGAAAAATGACATAGAAAGGTTTAACGAATGCGTTGCGTGGACCATAAACAAAGTTACTTTTCGTATGATTTATATTTACAGATATTCGGTAGATCGATGCTTGTTACGTAATTAAATAATAACTTTCAGTACGGAGTTGCTGAATCGGTGAAGATAATCGGTCGAAGGAATTTTTGATCAAAAAGAACGGAAGGTTTCAAGAAACGCTTTGGTTGTTTATAAAAGATATATCAATTCAGTAATACATAATCTATAATCAATCGGTTGTTTCCGTGATATTTAGTTACCAAAAAAATATTTTTATTAGAATAGAATAGAAAAATACCATAGAAAAGTTTAACGAATGCGTTGCGTGGACCATAAACAAAGTTACTTTTCGTATGATTCGAAGAAGCGCTTGGATTGTTTATAACAGATAAATCAATACAGTAATACATAATTTATAATCAATCCTCGAATGAAATTTCTAATAGCTTCGTACGATACGTGTAAGGCTATAGCATAGTGGTATACCTATATCGAAATACGGTCGCGTGTCGTACATATGTATGTACTTTTGTGAAATCGTTTAGTCCCTTGGGCAATTATGTCCTTCGCGAGAAATCGGATACGATGCAATGCGTCTATCGGTGTGCTCTTTTCAATGAGGAAACTTCTTTCTGCCCGGTATTTGCATATCTGAAATATTAATCACGGTTCTCCGATGAAACGCCTAAAGCTGCAAAATTTTGCATACATATAGAAATTTCTCGCTATGGTGCTATTAAAGTTTGGCAAGCCGAGATATAAGAGGAAAGTCATTAAGATAACTAATTAAATATTTTACAGCGAAAGTAGCAACTTCCCTTGTAAATTTTGTAGAACGGAGAGTTCTCTGGCTCGCGAGGAAATGCATGTTGCGAGACGGAACCATAAATTTCAAACTATTCAAGATGCCGCCATGTAGTTGGATAAAGTACCGTGTCGGAAGGTTTTCCACTTTCGGTGAAATTGACACGAACACGTGTTTCAGCCATTTATCTCTAATCAATTATCCTATTGTTCGAAATACATGCTGTATTTTATCGTTTTTAACGTTCGATCGATCCGCTTGTTGGAATATTATATTCTATCGCCTCCTGCGAAATTTTCGTTTAGTCGTTCGCGGTCGATTTTATTTTAAATAATCCAGGTCCACCTATTTACATATTCACCGCTATTGACGCATACGCTGCGTCGCTAACGATTATTTCGTAGTTTTTAATTTCAACTAACGCTATTGACGCGACTGTCGCGACAGAGACAGATATGAAGATATTTCTGGCGAAAAGAACGTTTAGTTTTCTTCTCTGAACCGCGAGTGTGCGTTAACATTCTTTTCTCCCTTTGACTGTAGAATTTTATAAAATTCGAAGAAATACTCTGCTCTCCTTTTAGATCGTAGAAATCCCTTCTTTCGTACGATCGACTTGTATAAAATTTCTACTATTCCGATAAATTGTCGAAATCTCGACAAGCCGATAGAAACAAAGAGAAAAGTGACTTGGTCTATATTCTTGAATAACGCGAATGTAACTCCTACGAGTTATTTAGCTATGTAGGCTCTAATGGGTAAAGGCGATATTTCCTGCTGCTCTCGATTGAATTTTAACCCGAAACAACCGGTAAAAAGCGCTATCAGAAAAAGGTAAAAGTGGGTGCGGAATTGTAGCGGGCTAATTGCGTGCGGGCCGGAGGATAATAAACAACGAGGAGAGTAGGTTCGTTGAATTACTTTTCGCAGTCGGTTTTGCCAGTTTTCGACCACGATTTCGGCATCCTTTTCGTGTGTCGCGGTACGCAGAGAGTCCGTGTTCGTTTAACTCGCCAGTGTTTACCGCATTGGGAGATTATATCATGGTTTATAGTGCACTGCAGCGAATGTTTAATGGAGTGATACAATAGCCAGGATATACGGCGTAGGTGTGTGTTACATGTGTATACGCGTACGTATGTATTTAACCTATCCCTTGCTCCAGACACTCTCTCTGACCCGCTCTTTTTCTTATTCGTTTCACTTGTTCATTTTTCTCTCCTCTCGATCGATCTTCTTTACTTTTTCCCTTCCAATTTTTTCTACTAATCCACGATTTTTATTCTCCTCTGACTGTCTTTTTCTCTTGTTTCTTCTCTGTATAAAGTTTCTTAGTTACGTTTATTCCTCTCCTCGTTGCCCGACCGTTTCCCTTTTTGCTAATTTTGGCTTGTTAATTTTTGTTCTCGACACATTCTTCGTGTTGCTTCCGCATACAAATTTTAATATTCTTCCTCGCTGCATCATTTCGCCTCTTACATCTTTTTGAGCACTTTTTATCTCTCTCGTGCTTCGTTTTATGCATAAGCAACGTCGTATTTTATAAGGCTGTTAAGTAATTAAGCGACTAATGTATTTGAAGAGCGCACGAGGAAAACACGAAAGTTTCGCTTTTGTAGACTTTACGATTTCCACGTCACTTGGCTTGTGCGTGTATCTAGTTGCAAAGTGGAAGAGTAGGTGATAATTTTATGAAGTAAATAAATATAATTTCAGAAAGTATCGTTTTTGAAATGTTTCGTAAGGTGCAAATGTACATGCGTACTTAATCTCGCGATCGTATAGAAAGACAATTTTAACAACACGGAAACGACCACTGTTCGGGTTGACTTTTCCTCATAAAAAAACGAGCAAAAATATATCTTTGCCAACTATTATATCTACCAACGATTGGCAGATAAAAAATTATTTCTCACGATTCAAGAAACGTTCACTTTTCCTCATAAAGAAACGAGCAAAAATATATCTCCAGCAGCTATTATATCTAACAACTATATATACTATACATTTACCAACAATTGGCAGATAAGAAGTTATTTCTCAGGATTCAAGAAACGTTCAATTCCGGGTTGACTTTTCCTCGTAAAAAAACGAGCAAAAATATATCTCAAGCAGCTATTATATCTAACAACTATATATACTATACATCTACCAACGATTGGCAAATAAGAAATTATTTCTCACGATTCAAGAAACGTTCAATTCCGGGTTGACTTTTCCTCATAAAAAACGAGCAAAATTATATCTCCACCAGCTATTATATCTAACAACTATATATACTATACATCTACCAATAATTGGCAATAAGAAGTTGTTTCTCACGATTCAAGAAACGTTCAATTCCGGGTTGACTTTTCCTCATAAAAAAACGAGCAAAAATATATCTCCAGCAGCTATTATATCTAACAACTATATATACTATACATTTACCAACAATTGGCAGATAAGAAGTTGTTTCTCACGATTCAAGAAACGTTCAATTTCGAAGAGATTAATTAACGTTTAACATTGATTTGCTTTTTCTACTTTGGTTTGCGATTGGCTGGAGAGTTTGACGAAGGGAGAATCTCTTTGTTCTGGCAAAAGTTTTGCTTGTTAGCAGATAATACTTACTTTGGCGAATATGCGACTACGCGACTAGGCGGCCGCGTCTCAAAGCTAGTCACGTCATGGAAATTGAGTCGCACCTAATGATATCGATGTTAAACTAGGCGTTTGCGCTGTTTCAGTGAAGTCTTTGACGCTGTTGAAAGTGTAGATTAGCTTTATTCTGAACGCATCTACTTGGAATCGCGTTTGAAACGACTGAATTGCGCTTCAGGTAATCAGTGCTCGCGTTACCATAGACGCTAATTTATTGGATGGCAATACATTTTCGAGCGATAGCGCAAAGCAACGCCCATAATCACCGAAATTAAGAAAGCAGCTAAAATTTCGATTTTTTTTCGAATTAAACCTCTATAAAATTCTAATTCCACTCTTAAACACGCTTAACTTGTATTTTCCGAATTTTGATATCTAAAGATAAAACGTTAAATAATACCACCTTGTCATCTTAGCGACAGCCTGATGCAGGAATTACGCGTTAAATATGGAAAGCTTGTAGATCAGTGTCTCGACCTCGGTACCGCTAGGCTTCCTTAAATTTGAACTAGACGCGCGTTGTATCCTTCTTAACACGTAGCTAAAATTTATAGAAACTCCTAAGAAGCTCGTCTTCTCGGGCAAATTACCTGAACGCGTTTTCCATACAACGTGGAACGAATTAATGATTTTGCAGGAGAGCGCGATATCGACTGTGTTTTTAAAACATTTTACTCTTCGTCACGAAAGTCTTTGTTCGAAGTTGAACGATAAATTATCACACACGCCGCATAGCGGGATATCAGAAGGAAGAAATTACGAGGATTCTAGCGGTTATCGCCTCGCCGGTTAATCGTAAGGTCCTATTCATTCTCAAGCTCGGCGAACATAGCTTTCGCCGGATCGTATTTTAAGTTTCTTCGTTTCGGTTTGTTCCTTTTACGATCGTGGCAAACCCGATCGATAGATCGAACCGATACACGCCAGCGTTTCTCATTTCCATTGCGTCTTTCCAATTATTTTCTTTCATTAAGGCTGCGACGTTCCTCTCCTCGTGAACCTTCGCTTTTTCCTCGCTGCCCTTTCAGGAAGCATCCTTTAACGCGCGTCGCAATTTACTTTTCATTCCTTTTTCCCTCGACGTTCCTCCGCCATGCCAATAATCGTACGCCATTTCTTTTCAGCGATGGAAGTTGGGCGAAAAAAGCGTTAAAAAATGCTAGTTACGAAGGAATATTGTACTTGGTATTATATAATTGGGTTATGGGCAAGTTTCAACGAACGATAGTCGAGCGAACGTGATTTTAGTTTCGGTTTCGATCGAGGAGACGTTTGTTATTGCTCGTAGGACGGCGACGTAGCAGCAGTAGTCATCGTGGCGTCGATATGGAAACACGTGGCTGCTATTAGAGGCAAAGATCCCTGAAACTTTAACGTTTTCAAAAATCAATATTTACTCGTTACGCTGCAAATTGGCGATACTTCGTTGTCCTTTGAATCGTTCGAAAGTTAGGTAACAGCGACGCAAGGGAATCGTAAACGGTCTATTAGCATTCTTTAGCATTGTACGCAATTTCAATTATGCTGCACGCAATAAACGTTCAAACTTGAAACAACGGTAACGCGTGATCGTGGAGAGGAGGTTCTGGCGAGAAAGTCAAAGGAAGAAAGGATCTGCTGGCACTCTTTTCTCCCGCGAAGAGAAAATGTTTCGTGTCGTTGGAGTCTCGTGGAAAGAATAGAATCGGCGTGTAGCGTTTTATCCGCCTTCTATACGCGTCTTGTTCCGGGCTCTTGTGACTTTGCGGAATAAAAATTTCAGCTTGGCAACGACCGGCCCCTTTCGGCTCTCCTTTGAAGAGAAAAACTTCACAGTTCGGTATTACCGAGCCACTGGGATAAATGAGAGACTCGTGTACGGTTCCGTATAGTGGCTCTCTCGGACTCGTCTTATAATCTTCGCCTTTCCCAGCGTGCTTTTTCGTCCACGACATCGTCGAATTTTCCTCTCCACGCGATGTCTCCTCGCTTTGTTTTTTCCTACAATTTGCAAACCTCTCCAATGTACGTGGAAATTGCGTCGTATACGTGTGGATACGTGTTGCTGTAAATTAAGCGTCTCTGTTATGATCGCAGAGGGAGGAAATTTCGGTAGAATCGCAATCGCAGCTGACGAAGCTCGGATGGCAATTTTCTCGTTAGCCCAAACGTTCGAAGTATCGCAGAAAGTATCAAGCGCTTACCAGGTATCGAGATATTGTTACTTTTACCTTTTCTACCTTTATTTTGTATTAACCGTTTGAGTCGCAAGCAGCTTTGCGTCGAAAAGTCCCAGTCGTTCGAACGCTACGGACGACTCCCGGTATTTTATATCTCATTCTTATCTTCTCAATAATTTTTATCGAACGAAACTTGAAATATTTACAAACTGATAGTACGCGTGTATAATGATATACAGGGTGGTTGGTAACTCGTGGTACAAGCGGAAAGGGGGTGATTCTACGCGAAAAGAGAAGTCGAAAATATAGAATAAAAAAAATAGAATAAAAAAGATATAGAATAAAAAATTCGGATAGTAAGTTAATAGGTAGGAAAACACTTGGGTCACGTTGCAAGTGTTTATCAACGTAACGTCGATCGACACAATGATCTACTGTGATAAAGTGCACGCGTACCGAGCGAAAATTCAAAGTCGATTTTCTCGAAAACAAAGCCTCGAACGAAGAATTGTTATTCCATATTTTCGACTTCTATTTCGCCTAGAATCAACAACCACGCTGTAGATTTATTTCATACAGTAACAACTATGTTCTCTTCGCAATCGCGCTGTTCGGCATTTTTCCACCCTGTTTTTATCCAAACGGTTAACGTTCCGATGTTTTTATCTTACGACGATTTAAATAGAGAGATCCGTCGTTCCAGCCGACCTCTGCTATTCTTCTTCTTTCCAGCGACGCGTATCGATTTCTTTTCCTCTACGAAAGACTCGAGAGCTCGTAGCAATCTGGAAATCCGCTAGATCCGGCAATACTCGGTTAACATAATGCTTGCGTGGAGCACGCCTGCGACGTAGATCGTTGTTCGGTAACAGTTTCGGAAAGCTTCGCGATGAGCACGCGAGCTCGTCGTCGTAGCCATACGATTGCGACGTAGTACAATTAGGAGCGCTGACTCGACGCGGAACGAAGATGCAGAGACGATAGAAATAAAGACGAGGAGGCAGACGAGATAGCATCCTGACGAAAGTTTCAAGCGCCAGTTTATGCTCGCAAGATCATGCTCTCTCGGTGCTAAGGTAACCCTCGCGCGTTGTCGAGGATCCGCGAGGTACGTCGAGCCGATTTCTCGTTTGTGTTTGCTTCAGCGAGATCGCCACGCGGAATAAATCGATTCGCCACGCACCAGCTGCGGTATACTAACGAGGAAATTGTAGAAGCGTGGCTGCGATCGTTCGATATCTATGCCCGACCGTAAATGAAGTAACAAACGTGACGCGAACCCATTTAGCGCCGTTCAAACTGACCAAGTAAATACGAAACCGAAGCGTTGCTTATTTTCATTCCTGTGCAATGTAGTGTACGTATAAGCCATACAGGAAAACGTTGATTAGGAGTTTTATGGAAAGCTGGGAAATTTCGGCAACGGACCACCGGCCAACTCCATTTATCGAAATGATAAATGTATTTCGATAATAGTTGCGCGGCTGCGGTATTGGACACGACGAAGTTTGCAGAGTAAATCGACTTGACGAATCTGCGGGCCGAACTAAGCGCTACCATGGCGAAACTCTGTTAAGAGGTATTTGGTGAATCGAAGAAGATCTCGGCTTTTAGTTACAAAGCGTACGGTAAATCACGCTTCGTATCAATGTTGAATAGCGTAGGACAGGGTACTAAGAGAGATCACGGTTAAAAATATTTTCTCGTTGAAATACCGTAGATGGTGTCAGAAGTAACACTCAAGAGCTCAAGTATCCGAGTACAGTTAGTCGCGATCGTCTAAATACATTCGTCGAACTTTGTGTATCCGACTTGTATCCATTTGTATTTATCGACACAGAACGATATACATAAAACGATCTTGAATTTACTCGGGTTACTCGGTATATACTATATATATCTCATTATACACCATACATATATATTAGATTGCCCCAAAAGTTTATTTCGTTTTATAAAGAAATAATAGGCGCACGAGATTTTTTATTTTACATTATTTTATCGAATCACGTACGATCCATTTTGTTCTATTAAGATAAAGGCCACAAACGATGTTGAATTTACTCAGGTTACTCGGTATATACAATATATCTCATTATACACCGTGCATATCGTGTATTAGGTTGTCCGGAAAGTTACTTTCGTTTTCTAAGGAAATAATAGGCGCACGACATTGTTTATTTTACGTTATTTTATCGAATCACGTACGATCCATTTTGTTCTATTAAGATAAAGACCACGACACTTGACAGATTAGGTTTCATGTTTGTATAAAAATGCATTGTTGTAAAAGACATGTTTGTAAGAGACAACAATGTCGATTACGCAGCTTGAATTTCTAAATTGCTCTCGGCAATAAATATTTTGTAGCTCCGGTATACCTTTTTACTTATACATTTTCGTGTATACATTTCACAGTCGCTATAGCTTTAATGAAATTGCAAAACGTACAACACACGCACGATATACCGGAAAGATTTCTGTAAACGTCGTAATAGTTTGACGAGGTACTGTGCATAACCTGGAACGACCCGATACTTAAGAATTTCCTGGAAAAAGAAGCCAGTTATATAAAGTTTGAAATATAGCCTCGATCAGTTTCTCGACTAGTCATAAAATGACCGGACTTACGGGAAGACGATGCTCCAAATAAAACGCTAGGCCAGCCTGTACTTAAAACACAATTACCTCGACTAGTTAATGGATCGTTTAACACTTGCCTACTTTACCAGGTCTTGCCCGTGGAACGTTTAATGTAACGAGCGGGAACATGAAACAAATTGGAACGTAATCCTTTTTTCAAGTACGCTTTATTCCCTCTCTCTTTCTCCCTCTATTTCTCTCTATCTGTTGCCACAAACCTCTTCGCCGCGTCGCCCCGCTGAATTTTCCAACGATCGGCTCGGCGGCGCGCCTCTCGCACGTACAACCGGCTTTCCTCGGTGAAACGAACCACGTATAACAGAAAATCATGGTCCACATTCCATTAAACTTCGTGACAAAGATTAAAATGTACGATTGTTCGTGGACTATCGCGGCGAATACACGCGGAAACATACGAACTCGCGTATCGAACCTCGTCACAACACGGGTTAATGTTTAATGTCTCTTAAATCTTTCACGAGATCCACATATTTTTCAGCTGGATAAGGCGAACCGCTAGCACACGCAGATCTCGTTCGTATTTTTTCCGTCTCTCTTTTCTCTCTCTCTCTTTTCTATTATGGTTTTTGTTTTGACAACGTAAAATGTTGGATCGTTCGAAAAGTTGCTAACGAAATTTAATGAAAATAAAAAGGAAGTTTATTTTCATTGTATCGGATGGTATCTACGCTGTTTCTTCAGATGGTCGTTTGCCACGGCCGAAAAGCCGTGAAACGTTCCAATTAAGAGCCTGATTTATCGAACATCGTTGAAAAGAAGCATCTTTACACTTTTTTCTTCATTTGCTAATCGCGAATAGCATTTGGCCAAATTCAGTACTTTATTGTTTAGCAGAATTTCGTAATTGCAATAAATAATTCTCTTTCAGTTACACCAGATATGCACGCTGGAACATGTAAAAAGAAACAAATAACAAAAAGGAATATACAGGGTGGTTGGTAACTGATGGTACAAGCGGAAAGGGGGTGATTCTACGCGAAAAAAGAAGTCGACAATATAGAATAAAAAAAAAAAAAATAGAATAAAAAAAATATAGAATAAAAAAGTCGGATAGTAAGTTAATAGGTAGAAAAACATTTCGGTCACGTTGGAAGTGTTTATCAACGTAACGTCAATCGAGATAATGATGTACAGTGAGATCCGTTATAACGAGACGCGATAAAGTGCACGCGTACCGAGCGAAAATTCGGTCGATTTTCTCGAAAACAAAGCCTCGAACGAAAAATTGTTATTCTATATTTTCCACTTCTTTTTTCGCCTAGAATCACCCCATTTCCGCTTGTACCACCAGTTACCAACCAGCCTGAATATTCTATTAGGTTGTCCGAATAGTTTCTTTTGTTATTTTATATTAAAAGATTTGTCGTTTCATATTATTTTATCGAATTACGTATGATAATAACAATAGGAATGGAACAACATCGTAGAAAATTCAATAAAATAATATCAAAGAAAAAAGGCTTGTGCATCTGTTATTTCCTTATGAAACGAAAGAAACTTTTCCGACGACCTAATAGTATTAAAAACGTGATAATTCTGAATCATTAACGACGATAGCCGATATTAGGTATTACAAAACATATTTCTTAGTTTCGTTTGCTCTAACAGTTGTGAATTATCGCTTTGCTTGTCCTTGTTACGATGTTTCCATTTTTAGCGATTTTCTAGGTTTCCCCGGAAGCGTTCGTTTCCCTTATCGTAGCTGTTTCTCGTTTATAACGGCGTGATTCAAATGTAGCGCTTTTGAGGATCGAAGATTAATGGCTTACGAAGCGGATCTTCAGCCCTCGCATTCGACCGAGTAAATAATCCTTCCGTGAAAGTAGCTATTGTTTCTTGCGGCTGGAACGCGACGTTTATTCGACTCGGGTAGTCAGGAAAACAAATATTTTGGATTTGCTGAGTCAATTTGTGGTTTTGCGCCAATGCCGTCAAAGTAAATTTCTCATATCGCAAGATTCTGGGACGACGATTTCATGGAATAGGAATTCTTCTCGCTACGAGTATTAATTTGTTACCGTAATTCGCTTTAACGTACTTCCATAACAATTGCATTCGTAACGTGAAAATTGCATTTTTATTGTTTATACGCGGAATGAATTATCAACGACGAACGTTTTACCATCGTAGATATTTCAAATCCGGCAACGATTGGCCTAATTATTCGTATGTCGATTAATCGCACGCAATATAAATAAATCTAAACTTAGTTCTATAAATCGATTCAGCTTAAAATACAAACTATTCGTTCAACATTATGCATAATCCATCAAATCAAAACTTATGCGTTATCGATAACAGTGTGGAATAATCGAAATACAAACTGAAAAGTTCAAAGTAACACGATATTAACATCGAATCTTATTGACGAACATCCATCAACGAATTTTATAACTCTGGTTTCACAGAATGTGTGTGTGTGTGTGTGTGTGTGTGTGTGTGTGTGTGTGTGTGTGTGTGTGTGTGTGTATATTGTATACACAAACAATGTATGTTGCTGGAAATATCGGAGCGTCCTGGGACAAGCCACGCAATGAGCCAGGGCCGTGAGAATGATTTGCTGTTTTAGAGTATTCCTGCGTGGTTGCTAGTCTCTAGGTACAAACTGTTGGCTGTTCTAGCGTTTCTCAGCCTATGCAGCTTGATATAGGTCTCAAGATTCTGGAATAATTGGCCACGCTTGCGTCGTCGCGAGTGCATTCTCTTTTCAGAGGCATTTTTAGACAATTCAAGATAATTTTCAAAGATTTTTCGACACGTTCGTCGTTAACTTCTTCTTCATGGACAGTGTTCTTTAGAAACGTACAATTTTTGCGTAACATACGTATTCCCATGCGTGAACTCGCTCCAAACTGATACGGCATCTTTATAGCACCCAGATCTCGTTTATGTGCGCTGTGATCTCATATCGTAGCCTGGATTTCCATCGGAATAAAACTTATTAATCTCTTCTCTCTCGAGTCTTATCCTTTACACGACGAATATTAAAATCCCTTCTCAATGTTGCTCGAGTTACAAGGATACGCTTGCTTGAAATAGCACTTGCAGAACTTTTTGCCACTATTACTACTTGATTTTAATGGGGCAGACGTGAATCAGAGGCGGAAATCGATTATTCAAATTACACGCTCAATTTGAATGTTAAAACGGCGAAACGAGTTACAGTGGACAGAGAGAATGCGCAAAAAGTAGGAATCGACTGCACGTTATCGGACCTTTTTATTCCGTGATAACTGACCGATACCGAATAGCTAAAAACCATTGAATTATATTCGAATTTCTCCAGCATAACCGTCGCTCTGCCACAGTTTTTCCGATTCTTCGTGTTTCATCCGAAACGCGTAATTTTTCTTACTATGTCACAGAAACCCGGAAAAAATCAGAAACCTGGAAGAAGATTTCCGAACTTTGCGTGTGTCCTATATTCGATATCCGGCAATTTTAATAAATATCAAGTGGATGGAATTTACATCAATTGCATTTGAAAACCATATGCAAATCGTTACCGATTCTGTTTAAAATGAATCGCGCGAAGTAATACAATCACGACAAAATTTAGTACCAGTTAAAATTTATTAAGCGTTTTACATGATATTAAATAAGGTAACTTAATTATAGTATTACGTCAAATTAAATCTTTCGCCAACAACCGGAGAATTTGGAGAAAGTTTATCGATGTAACGAGACGTTTGCAATGAAATTTTTGATATATTTCAGGCTACGCGATGTTTCAGAACGAACGTTTTTATCATTTTTCTTAATGCCAAAGCGTCGTAATAGTGGAAGTTATATTTTAAAAGTTTTTTTGATACTTCAGACGAAACAAGGAAACGCGATAGAAATTTTGTTAGAGTCTGCGGCATGTTTGAAAATTAGAAAGCGATTATTTCCAGTTTAATAAACGTCTGTGTGTCTGGGCGAGCTACCGTTTTATAGCCTTAAAAATACACAATTTGGGCGACTGCCAACGAAAAACCAACTATGTATACAAACAGATTGTTTTCATCCGATTTCAATAAAGTTTCTAGCAAGAAATTGCTCGAATTTAAACGCGACAACGAAATGTCGTAGTACGATCTCCATATCGAGAAATGCGCAATTGTTTGTCGAAAACTTTGTTGGCTCGTCGACGGATTGCTGAAACTTGCATTTTTGAAGCCTTGTTTCAAAATCTAAAAATTAAGCTAAAGGAGGCAGCGTACGTTTATCAATAAGAAGAATATTAATTACTTTCACCAATTTAATCGATCGTTTATTACGGGTATCCAAACAGTTCTAAATCATCTCGTGCGCGATCTATGGATGTTCCACGTTGATCCGATATTTTATTCTGAAATTTTGCCGTAATACGGTGAAAGATCTTCGGGAGATAATCTTTATTGCTACGCGAACCACGGTTAATAATTAAGCGATTATTTTTCGAAAAACGATCGCTGCTCTGGTTGCGACTATCTCGATGCCGAAGAGTATTTACGAGTTTCGTTCGTGGATGTGACCTTCTCGTCCGCTAAGCATCGCTTCCGAGCAACAAAAAGCCTGTTTCCTTTCGGCTAATTCGTCAGCGACTGTGCCGATACGACGCGAGACATCGAATTCGCGCGAACGATCGAACGCTCGACGATGAATTTTTCACGAGACCGTCTCGTCTGCGAATTAAAAACGATCGAACGATACGATCTTTGTTTAAACGTTAACGGTGGCGGTTCGAACGGGCAAATTTCCACGAGGTCGGCGATAGAAAGTGTCTCGGCCGCTATAACTTGTCCAAGGACGAAACGAAGAACGAAAGGATTAATCTTGCAGGATAAAAACACAAAAGGGAGGAAGGGTGACGCGTTGGAGGGATGATGGACTGTTCGGAGACAAAAGGGCCGGCAAAGAACCGCCACTGCAGAGTCCGTGCTTGTTTTTGTTGTTCCGATCGAATGGAGAAACTTGCCAGCTCGATCTAATTCCATTTGTTTGCCGAACTATCGAACGTTCGTTGGAATTAGTATAATGCGAGATTATATGGGCGATCGGAATCGGCCGCTCAATTTCCGGGTTCGTGCAAATAATTTATGAAATCCCCGGTGGAAAAAAAAAAAAAAGGGGAACGCAGGCAGATGAATATCATTTGCTCTGGCAAATGCGGGGCTCGATAAGATCTTTGTTTTTCGGGCGGCGAGGGTGGAATCGAAATGATCGGTGCTTTTTCAAGAGATCGTTTGGTAGTCCGGTCGTAATAGGTGGAGTTATCGGTGTCGGATATCGTGAAACTTCCGCTTACAGGCGTCGTTCTTTAGAAAGCGCTTTAAATAAGAATCGATTGGAATTTTAGGCAATATTTTTTTCCACGTTGAAGGATACTGCTTTGCGTCTTTGTTCTTGTTCCACGTTTTTTTTTCTGCGAAATGTTACGTATCTTAGATGGAAGAAGGGTGTAAGCTTTCTCTGCGAGTATAGGGATTTAGCCAACATCAGTCCTTCAGCTGGGAAAAACTTTTCACGAAATAATATTATATATATGGAACAGTTTGCTATAGAAATATTTAACGTTACTACTTTTCTGATAAAAGATCGATAAGCGTAAGTACGTTGGAAAGACGGCGAATATTATCTTTACATAGAAGGTTCTCGTACTGCGTGGAAAACATCTCGCGATCGAAGAAAAACCCTCCTTTTCCTATTCGTTCGACATTTAGGTCGACGCGCATATTTCATCAAGCAAACTGCAAGTTTTTTTTACTTGTTCCGATGAAACTTCGAAGGCGTTACTATGTCGCGAGTAGATTTACAGTCCTCTTTGCAGCGTTTAAATCTTCGGAATGTTCCCCTGGCGCAAGTTTCTGCAATTTCGTGAACAGATGTCAGTCGCGAGAAATAAGCTACGAACGATAGATCGAGCGTAAACTCAATTTCCATTGTTTTTATCGAGAAATCAGTTTCTTGGTAATCTACGATATCGGAGAATAAAATCCCATCCATCCGACGAGTTCTCCGAAACGCAACGCGGTTTCATTTCACGCTTTTCTCGAGTATGTGACACGTTTGTATCGTGCACGCGACAGTGAGTCTTGCGTAACAACAAGACGACGGTAAATACGTAAGAAAATTATAAGTGCCAACGGTAAATATACGAAAAAGCCGACAAGTCGAAAGGTCGAACAACAGTAACAGATACGTCTTTGGCAGCGGTATTCGAAAAGGCAGTTGGTAGACAGCGAGAGTAGACAGCGAGGTAGTCAGCAACAAAACATATATTTAAAGATAATCGACTGATAATTGTTTCGGCACCTGCACATCTAAATCCATCTCATACGTTATTCTGTATGTCCGAAATTAATTATCTTAACCCTTTCCCGTGCCATAGCGAGTCTCACTCGTGATGAAGAAATGTTGGCCCAAACATAATCAGGATCCATGCTCGTGAACAGAAAATCGGCCCAAACATGAGCATCGCGTGCCAGGCTCGTGAACAGAAAATCGGGACCGAACATGAACATCGTAATACAACGATCGTAATCGAACGTTAGTTGCTATCGGTACGCCACGAGAGCTGGTCGCGATTCTTACAATTGAATTTTTTGTTTATAACAAGCTACTTATTTTTAGGCGTAGTTATTATTACGTTCCTTAGGACAAAATCACATTTGAAGACACTTGAATCTCTATTGAAGTACCATTTATTCACGAAATATAATTTTGGAACTGTCGTCTGTTACGAAACATAATATATTTACAATACGTATAAAAGGAAGAAGAATTAGAGTTTACTTGCCCAACAGCAGTATCGCGTAAGACTGTATCACGCGCTTAACATTTCGGCTCGTATCCTGGCTGTTCTCGAGCATCGGGCTGCTTTGTTTACACGCTTTGACGCCGACCGTTTGGGCCCGAGTTTCGTCGAGCTAAATTTTTATTTTTTTTTATTTTATCGAGGAATATTTACAATCAATTCCGTAGGAATTTTCAGTAAATTCTGCTATCGTGTTACAACGTCACGAGTATAAAGAGTTTATCGGATGTTCGTCGAGCTAAATGGCACGAGAAGGGGTCAACAACTTTTCTTTGCTAAAAAACGATAAGCGACGAATTATGAAATATTAATTATCAGATACTACTTCTTCTTGACTCACCCCTTATGTAGTCTCCAAGTGAGATTACCGGGTACGTAGGTGGAAAGTACCTTCGCGCGCAAACACGAACAGAAGAAAGTTCGTGCAACGTTGAATAAAATATGACGAAGGAGAAATATGCTTGAATTTCGCGTCCTTGCTCGCGCATAATGTTTACCCGAGAACGAGCGCAGTTTTAATAAACCGGTAACTGGTTGCTGCTTGGGGAATTAGAACGTTCACGCTCGATATTAACGCAAAACCCTCTAATCGCGAATTTCCGCCATACCGGCATTTCATAATAGAATATTATGAATGTTCCAGCGATCGTGTCGCGTATATTTAACGGAAGGTACGGGCATACGGCGGAATTAACCCGGCCGATGTTGCAACACACGCGCAACACGCTTCAAAACGCCATTAATTACATCGCATCGTTTTCGTTAAATACCTGTACTCGCACGCTAGCGAAAATAATATTTTTCCCTGTCGGGATTAAGGTTCGTCACAGGTTGTTACACTGCGATCGGGTGACGCAACGACGAAGCTAATATTCGGTAAGCAGATGTCGTTGGAAGTTTAAAACAGATCGTTTAAAATAAAATCGTTGTCGAGCATCGACGAGCTCTAGGTTTGTCCGAGTCTGAAACAACGATCTACTCGAACGAGCATCTCTTTAAACGCGATAAATCGTTTGGAACATTTTGCACGGAAGCGATATCTTCTAGAAATTATTCGACGATAATATCTCGCGCATATTTCGTCGTGAAAGTCAGTCTTTGATTCAACCGGTTTAAAAACACGAATTATCGTATTTCACGGAGAAATGCGGCAGCTTAAAAATTCTGTAAAATCATTCTCCCATTACTGTTCTTCTACGTCATTGAGTAAACGGATCTGCGCTTCGGATGAGATTAATTTGACGCTTGTATAAAAAGATGCGAACGAATCTTCTATAAAATCATTTCAATATTTTCCAGTTTCCGATGGTCAACGACTGTCGTTTTTATCCCCTTACCGTCATCGACTATTTCCTTTTTCGAAGCCGGAGGGGCTATTGACCCGCTGAAAAATTGATCCGCAGCCTGTGAATAGCACGCACTCCAGTTTCTCGATTTTAGCTTTTCCGTGCTCCAAGCTTTTGGCGACCCAACGTTAACCGGATTTCACGCGTCCCTTGGCTGCGTTAATGTAAATGGATTAACTCGTTTCTGTCGTGAGGTCGTCGTCGCTTTTCAGAGGACGATTAAAGGATCCCCCAGGGTAAAAGCGGCCAAGTTGAAAGATCATTCGTTTCGAGAACACGCAAGATACGGATATGTTAGGAATTCTTGGTAGCAGTGTACAAAATATATCGCTTGACCCGATCGTTCAACCGCTGTTCCTCGTTATCGTAATAAAGGACGCCCTTGCCTTGTTCGTTTCGCGGTAAATTCTTTTACAAGCGACAATCCTCTTCTTTGACACAGCACGATCGCCTAAACTCATCGACTGCCTAATCTCTCTCATTTTATACAATGAAACTTTATAACTTTGTAATATGTTACGCTTCGTATATCGTTGATCGATCGCACGATCGGTTGGTCCTAAACTTTCTCGATGGAGCTTCGATCGGGGAATCGCGATGGTCGTCGGATAATCGCAAATTCGTTATGCGATTTCTACGAGTCCCATCTACGTAGATCGTTATATCATACGAATTCAACATTCTGATTCCATTCGTCGTTCGCTCGATAATCCGTGTTGATCGTCGCGTTCCATGAAAATCAGCGAGTCCTGTAATTCTTACGAATAGAAATGTACAGCCAATAATTTCGAAATTCTTGCGTGGCTATGTAGCGCGTGGAAATGCGGAGAAGACGGAGGAACAACGAGGTCGAGTGACAAAAGTGCGAGAATCGAGCGAGCAGCTCGGGGCGTTTCGAAGATAATTTGCATTATTCGCGCGGAAAGTTTCACCGTGGCGCGTTAATGGGTCTTTGGGACCCGAGATTCGGCAGCGTTCCATTTTCTTTCTCCTCTTCTTCCTACATCTTCGTCTCCGTCTTCTTTTGCTCCCCGTCTTTCGTTTCCTTCGTCCGCGAGACGAGACTGCCTTTAAGAAAACGCGACGCTGGCCAACCGGCTTTGTCTCGTTGCGTTCTCGAAACGAAACCTGAACAATAGCCTCTGCTCGAGTCTCTGGTTCCAGCGGACAAATGCCAGACGATCGGCCAGAGATAGCAAGCTCGTTGTTTAGCAGCATTAATGGGATTAACGTTTTTGTTAGTGCAGTTTCGCAATCGAGGTTTCAAGTGGGTTAACGGGGTGCAGTACAGAAGAGTGCAGGTCTTTTTATCCGATGTTAGGTAATTTGCCGATGGATACAAAAAGAGGAATTTCTGTAGCCTTCTTTGTTCGGCCAAGTCGTTAGTTTTATCGAAGTATTTTGGTAGATCGAAATATCGGCAAAGGACTGATCGCGTCTGTGACCGATTTTCGCGAACTATCGAGGAAAGAAATAAACGTTAGGCGTATATTGATACATTCTATATCGAGAAGGCTAAAAGCTGTTCCTTTAGCTTCCTTTTATCAAGCTAATTCGAGTCTTCTCGAAGAGATTATGTCGCAGTAAATTGTCTATTCTTCTAATTATTTTCTGCTTTTTTTTTTAATCGTTAGACTAGGTTTTTGGAGACGACTAAACGAAGTTACAAGATCGCTGCTTTACGTTTTTAAAGTAAAATATAAGACGACAACGGAAGAAAGAAATTCAGTGTCCGCGCATGTTCAACGACGTTAGTTGTTTGCTTCTCGACGACATTAATATTCTATATTATCGAGAGTAATATCAAGAAATTAACAACCTTAAGACATTTTTACGATTTCGTTCCTTGATATACAGGGTGGTTGGTAACTGGCGGTACAAGCGGAAAGGGGTGATTCTAGGCGAAAAGAGAAGTCGAAAATATAGAACAAAAATTCTTCGTTCGAGGCTTTGTTTTCGAGAAGTCTCGTTCTAACGGATCTCACTGTAGATCATTGTCTCGATCGACGTTACGTTGATAAACACTTGCAACGTGACCGAAGTGTTTTCCTACCTATTAACTTGCTATCCGACTTTTTAATTCTATATTTTTTTATTCTATTTTTTTTTATTCTATATTTTCGACTTCTTTTTTCGCGTAGAATCACCCCCTTTCCGCTTGTACCACCAGTTACCAACCACCCTGTACATCTTTACATGAAAATTCCTGTCAGAGTGTACGATATTTTATTTACTGGGAACAAAATTTGCTTAATTTTATTTCTCCAAGAAACGAACGGTTGCAACGTTACTCGCGTGCAAAGATAAATCATCTGGAACAAACAACCTTAAATGACGTAGTTAGTCTCCTGGCGGGAGATTTTTCGCGCAGATACAAGCACAACGGACGCGGACCGATGAAAATAGCTAGATATAGCTTGTCGTTTAATAATACTAATGGGATTTTTATCTGTAATTGGATTAGAGTCGTAAGGAAATTCGGAGTGTACGGTGCGTCATTAGAATATCGGTATTAAGTTTTCGTACGCCATAATTGGGTCACAGCTTGCGCGCTTTGCTATATGATTATTTTCAAAGTTTCACGATTCCGAGAAAAAAGTTCCAAAGTTTTTTGATTTAACATCGTCATCCAGACAGACGACTCGTGTCTAATTTATTAACTTTCCGAACTTTTCCGTATTAAAGACTGCCTCGTCGTTGCTCTCTTCTGTTCGATAGAAATCTTCTGCATCTAGCGAACTTTTAAAATGCAATTTTTGAAAACTACGTTTTCGAACCTTTCGCCGGACTTTGTTCGAAGTTTGAAACAGCTTGTTTGCAACAGAATTGCCGCCGGGAAACAGCAGAAGCAAGGTTCGTTTCACTCTAAAATGACAACGTACATACTTAAAGCAGAGATTTTAGTTTAGCTTTGTCCGACTCTAAGGCGGCGGTCTGCTTACGCCCAGGGCGTTCTCTTCAGGTTCGTGTCATACGTTCTTCTCACTTTCAACTAACAACTATCTGCCTAAACCAGACTACAGACCGTTCGATCTTCTCTGCCTGTGTCATGATACGAAAGATCTCTGTTATTCTGATAAACTTTAGGAAAAATGGGCCTGTGGTAATGCGACTACTACGAATAGTCATCGTTCCACGATTGGTTGTAAAAGCGCGCGTTGTAAATTTCTCGAAGAATCCTCAGATCGAAGCACCCTGTGCCTCGTATCCTGTGCTTTATAGGTTTTACAGGTGCCTTCCTTTGCATAGGTTTCATTCCTTGACATCAAATCATAAAAATAGACATTTACATAAACATTCGCAGTCTACAATCCACTTACGACACGATGAATTCTTACGCTTCTGCTGCATCGAGAAACCGTGCTCGCACTCGATATTGCCTTCTTCTCCTGACGATCGAAGAATCTGATCGTAAGCGGCTAAACCGGATCCGGCTGCGCGAAACGATGCATCCGCGAAGCTGTAGGTTTTCGATCGCGGAGCTGGCAAGCAAGGAGCGACCTTAATCACAGCGAAGTACGTTTCCCAATAATGAAATATCGAGGGCGAAGGAGCAAATTGTCAACGGGGAGAGCTTGCCTGATAATGAAATATCAGGCAAGGGAATCGGAGGAGCAAAGGCGCAGGAAAAAGCGAGAAATAAGGAGAGAAGGACGCGGCCAGAGTGGCGCGATTCGGTTTCTTCTTCTACTCCCGTTGGCACCGTATTCATTCGAGTTCGTTCGTTAACTACGACGAGCAGCCGAATCGAGCGTCGCTTAGCAGGAAAACTTGCTTCCGCCTGGACTAACAGCAATTAGGGCAACCGGCTAATTACGTCGTTAACGAATGGGCCGATCAGCGACGACCAAACGAGGACGAGACAAAGCGCCGCGCAAAGAGATCAAACATAATATCGATCAAACATAATATCAATGAAACATACATAGGCGTACAAAAGTATCGCAACACCTGTACACGTCCTTCGCAGATATATCGCGTGTCTCGTATTTCGAAGTTTTATTAGCGCTATTACGAGACTCGATCAGCACGATTACATCGGCCAAGTTCCAAACGCATCCGAATACATACACTCTCGCCTATCATAAGTATGATTTCGTGTAAGATATAATCGAGGATCTTTAACGCTAAACCTACCATAGCGGTCAACTTGACCGCTTTCAAATTTCTACGCAAATTTTACCATATTTCAGCGTTTATCAAATTTTATCGGATCGCTGCCTAATCTGTGACTTTTCGTAAAATACGCATACGATATATTCTTCGTACAAGAAGCGTCGGTGGGTTTAGTGCCGATGTTGAAGTGGTTAACGCTTCTGAGAAAACTCTACATCTGTTCTGCTTAGTTTTCTCGATCACTGAAGCCGTCGACAGGCCATAGACAAAAGACAGTCACGTGGCAACCACAGACAATAGACAGGCAACGATGGCTTCGGGGTCTATCTTACAATTTCACAACATCTTACAATCCACGCGTTCCTCTATCCATATAACCAGAACAGTTAAGAATATGGAACCTCGAGGGAATAGACATCTGATTCGAGAGAAAGATCCTCGAGAGCATAGCGACTCGAAGGAAACAGGAACCGAGTGGGCGATAGGAAACGATCGAAATGGCGATTTTTTTCCAGTTGGACTGGAAGCTTCGCGCGTGTGTCTGCCAATAACGCGAACGATCATGGCTAAATTAGCCGTGGCTTCTCCTCGCTCCTCTGCCAATCGACGCGCAGTGATTCTGACGTTGGCTGACGCGACGCGACGAATCGGTCACGCTTAGCCTCGAGTGTTCGTAATCGACGAGGAAACGAACAGTTAACTGCGTTCCATGCGTGCTTCTTTTTTAGGAGAACGAATTTCACTAGTCAACGAATTCTAATTAGAAGTTTCCAATCGCAAACGTGAGACGGGTCGTGGAGTAGGTTAACAGCCACTGTTTGGCTATTTTACTCTCTCGTACAAGCGACAAAAGAGCGCTACACCCTCTCGCTGGCCATCTATTTGTCCGCTTTTCGCTTGTTTTTTAGACAGCACATGCAGAGTCAACGTCGCAGCGTTGTTCTCTCATCGTTCCGCTTTCAATTATCGTGCCGCGGTCGTAACCAAATTATTCTTCAATTTCAGCTACGCTTCGTACAAATAACAGTTACGTATTCGAGGGGAAAAGTTTTTTCCACGCGAGATACAAAGCAAGCGAAACGGACCTTGTAGCTCTTAATTACGAAATAATGTCGCTAATCGTAGCCTTCTTTTTTTTTTTTATTTATTTTGCCATTTTTTCTCTCTCGCGAATTCCTCTCTTACTTGGAGGACACTCGACAGCCTTTCGTTGAAAAATTTCGTTGGATATACGGAAGAATAGCGGGTAAACCGTTTTGAGAGCGAGATAAAACAAGGTACCGCGATAAAGCATCCTCTTACAATATTTTTTATCGCGGGGCATTGTTCTGCTCGAGGCGGATCATTTTCAGAGATACGTTTATGAACTTCCATAAGATTATCTTTCGCGACCGAGTCAATAAGAATTATCGTCCGACCCAATTCGTTATTTATTTCGTTATTTCAGCGAAAGTCGTTTCACGTTTGTCGAGTCTTGAAAGTTACAAATGTCTCGCTCTTCTCACGGCTTATACTCTGGGAAATATTATTCTCTAGTCAAATAGCCGAATCATTAGGAAACTTTTACCCCAAAAGGAACAAAGTTGCTTGCAACCGAAACGTAGTTAATATTCGAGAACTAGAACTAAAATTTCCCGTACAAATCTACTCGAGCGTCTTGCATTCCCCTATGTTTCTTCGTCAAATATCTAGGATTTGCTTATGTAGTTTGCAATTACATTCGCGATACAATGATTTAAAATTTCCGATAGCACGAATAAGCACGTAGCGCGAAACACGTACGACGAAGGATGTCAGCTTGTTACAGCTAATTGCCAATCACGGCGCATTTACATAGGAAGAACGAAGGAACGCTGGAGGAAGCGAAACGCGCGTAAAGGGAAACGGGCCAAATAGCAATAATACGCGTACGTCGCTATTACAATGAATTTCCATCACGCACCTGTGCTTTTCTTCTTCCACGAAATTGCCAGTCGCAGAGTCACCGTCAACCGGAGCACCGACTCGACTGTTCTACGTTTTCTATCGAAAATCTCAAGCAGCGTTAATTCTTCCATGGAATATCACGGTTATTCTATATCTTTTCGTTTTGTGGTCTATCCATTCCGTGGAAAGTCTTTAATTCCCTGGATGCTCGCTTCGCACGCGCAATTAACGTCGAGCGAGTATTCATTTGTTTTTGTCGAAGTGGTTAACACTTCTAAGAAAACTCTACATCTGTACCGACTAATTTTCTGAATCGCTAAAGCCATCGACGGGCCATAGACAAAAGACAGGCAACGATGGCTTCGGAGTTTTTCAGTTACTGGGTAGCACTGCTAGCGTGCGGATCTGCACCAGCTCAAACTGTATTCGTATTTATACATACGTTTCTTTGTTAAATATATTTTACTATCTTACAATTTATCCACGCGCTCTTCTATCTATATAACCCATAACCACGACAGTTTTTATCGGACACCGAATGCACTCGTAAGTTGATAACAACGAATAGCTCAACACGTACGCGACACGAGTTTTTTTTCTTATTTAGATGTAATTTTACAATCAATTCTCGATAAGAATCATAAGTAAATTTTTCTGGCGTGGTACAATCTCATGGTTATGAAGAGTTTATCGCATGTTCGATTCTAATTGAATCTAGCGCTTAGATCTAGAGGACAATGTCTTTTTAGTCCGCGGATCCGATCCGGCGTGTCGAGTAATCGAGTAATTAGAGGGTTTAGGTGGTTGTTAATTCGTGTGCTATATCTATCGCTGAATTTGGATATTTCTTCTCTGACTGTGGGTATCTCGAGGTCGCGATGTATCGTTTCGTTGGTAACGTACCAAAGTGCGTCTAATAAGGTTCTTAATGTTTCAGATCGTAGTCGTTGGAGTATTTCTGTGTTGCAATTGCTTGCTGTTCCCCATAGCTGGATTCCACGGATCCAGACAGGTTTTAATACGGCCTTGTGTATCATTAGTTTACTCTGCGTGCTTAAGTTGCAACGTCGGCCAATGAGCCAGTAGGATCTTTTTATTTTTGATTCGATTTGTTTTGATTTATCTGTGATGTGTTGTTTCCACGTCATTCTTCGATCCAGAATCATGCCCAGATATCTGACTGACTCTTTGCCGACACGAGTAACGACAATTTTACAAAGTTCTGCATGGTTGCGACTGAATGCGTGGATGCTTGCTGATTGACGAGAACGTGATCTTTTCGTGGCTGTCGCTCTTGCGTGCACCTGTGACGATTTTAAGCAAAGGTCGCGATATTTCTTCGGGTCGTAGAGTTCGGAAACTTGTACCGTTACGTGCGTTTTCCAATTACCCTACGGAAATTCCGAGTTTACGACACTGTCAGGCTGTCGAGTGCGAAATAAATTAGAATTCTAAGGAGCGCGCTGCCTGCTGTCCCTTTAAAAGATTAAGATTCCAACTGAAAAATGGATTTCTCTACGCTCGTGCTACAAGCTTCGCCAACGAAGACCGCGCAGCGTAGCTTCTTCGTTCGTTCGATCCGCGACGAATCCGAACAAATATGGCAACTTTTACATTATTTCCTTATTACGGGGTAAACGAAGTAATTCGTTCATTCACTCCGTAATAAAAGTCTGTGCGACTTTGTTCTCTCGCGACAGGAGTCGTAAAGTTTGTCATTTATCTTTGACAGAAGCGTGTTTAACGTATGACCGATGCGAAAAACTTGGAAACATCAGAAACGAATGAAACGATTGTCAACGGCGATGAAGCAAGGATTTTGATATTTGCGATTAATTGGAATTTTTGTATCTTGATGAAGATTTAATAAGAGGGAAGCCCATTTCACAGGAAAAACGTAGGAATGAAACTGATTGTAGTACGATTGGTCGAGTTCGTGAATATTTTCCTATTTGTACGTACGCCGCTGTATATCATCGATGAGATGCAGCAACGAGACAAAGTAGAAACTCGCGCAAGAAGTAACATGAAAATGTCAAGGCTAGAAAAGGGACAAGTGCTAGATTCATTCGTCGCCGCGACGAAGAAGAAACAATTCCACGTGTTTTCCGGGGCAAGCGTAAATCGAGGCTCGCTTCTCATTTCGGCCGACGTTGAAGAATTGACCATGCGATTCGGCAGTCTGGGATTTTTACCTTTTGCACGATCGCTTTCGATAAACGATAAAGTTTCATTTATAGAGCTCAAAGTTACAAACGTCTGGTCTGTCTCGACCTACATATCCTCCTTTTTCGATTCTTCAACGGTTGCAATTTCTTCGTATTCTACGAAGAGAAACACGGTCGAAATAGTCAAGGGCTTCGATTTTCGCGTACAGATGTTCGTCTCTCTGTCTTTTCTTGTCTGTCGCGCAGGCAGAAAGGCTCGACATCGTTTTAACGGGTGAAACTCGAGAAGAAAGAAAGAAGGGACGAAAGAAAAGGTCGCTAATACGAAAAGCTCGCGTCCGATTGGCGCAAAGGGAAATTCTGAATTCATTTTCCGAGTACCGCGCCTGTTCCTTGACGAGGCTTCCAGGTCGTTTTAGCAATTGCTCCGCAGTTTAATTCAATCGATGCCTTCGCCAACCCGTGTACTTGCTAATTACGGGTAATTAAATAAGTCTCGGAGCGACTTTTACGTTGGTCGCTGGGGCTTTTTCAACAGCGTACTCTTCCTCGCGTATTATCCGATTAGATATTATTGTCCGTTAATTAAAAAGTTTAATCACAGCTCTGCCATGGCTGCGTACGTAGTTGTAATCTTTCGAAGCAACGTTGACACCTGGCGTATTAGAAGGTTTTTTAATTTTACGTAAAATGCGATAATTCCTCTGAACGATCGAGCCTTCGATCGCTCGTGTGCAACGTAACCAGGCAAAATCGCGAAAACTATTCGTAAGAGGTACAAGATCACGTGTATAGTAAATATTAATACGCTTGCTGATATTTAGCAGAAATTAAACGCCTTAGAATCGCGCGTTAAAATACCGAAGAAATAAAAATTCGGTTTTCCAATAAACGTAAGGAGTAACATTTACCTATGGCCAGAGCTTGGAAGCGACGCTTCGTGGCAAGGTTCCGCAACGAATTTACAACGTAGGAAAGAGCGCGCTGAAAAGATCGTCACGTTCTATGGTTGCTCGGCCGTCCTTCGTTCCCTTTGGCGAACAGCAGCAATTTTTCCGCAGTTCAATATGGAACAGCGACAGCTTCGAAGTACAAGATTCCCGTCTAGCGTTCTAGAACGTATTAAACGGCGAGTTAGACGAGGTGCCATCGATTTTCCTCGTCGATGTATTTTTCACCGCGGAATTTGGAATTCGCTTAGCGTCGGTTCACGCCACGGCGAAAGGTAATATCTAAGAAATTTCCGACATTTTCATCGACATTCTCGCGCGAGAGAAGCCAAGGACGGAGAGAAGGTTTCTGCGTGCACGTATTGGAATGCGTAGGTATAGCCGCGTGGCGTGTCAGGGGCTCGAGCAACAGGGAACAAAGTGGATGCTGGCTGAAAAAGAATTTAGGTCAATGAGAAACTTGCGCCGCATCACCGCTTCAACCGTTGAAACTGCCTTGCTTTTAGATCGCGGATCGTGGTTCGTGGAAATTGCCCTGGCAAGCCATTTCGGCGAAGGTAATCGCCACTTTTGCGATACTCCAACGCCTTTCTCTTTCTTCTCTCTATCGCGCTATCCTTTCTTCTTCTTCTTCTTCCTCTTCTTCTTCTTCTTCGGCCGCTAGTCGTTGTAAGAACGCCGCCTATCGCTTTCTATTCCTTCTCGCTCTTTTCTATTCCTTTTCTCCGCATATTTTAAAGAGCCTTCGGACTCGCAATACTCCGTCGCTCGTAATTACGTGGACATTTTGACCGATTTCTATTATTAACAGCACCTGACATCAGTCATCGATGATACACGAATCAACGACAAAATTAATTAACGATTAAAAGCGATACTTACAGTTATTACACGCGCGTCGCGTCCGTGATATTTCACGGTAACTTTAACGAAGGATAAAATCGTCTTGAAAGAAACAATTACCATCGTAATTTTGCGACTGATTTACATTCGCCGAAGAATCGGTAAGTGTACGTATATTTTTGAGCGGTAGCGTGCATGTAAAGTGGCTGGAAATACGTTTAGAAAATGTAAGGCGAAAGATAGCGAAATCGTGTTTGCATAACGAAGCGTAACAAATCGATGTTAGCCGTGTGGGTAGGGAAGGGAAGGAAGTATTTTAGGTTTTATTTAAAAGAAGAAAGAAACGAAGTGATAACGAAGTTCCAAGGCCGAGGATCAGAAGAAGGAAAGATTACTGGCGGTCCTTATCTCCGTAAATGGATGAAAAAAATTCTTGAAGCGAAGCTAATGAACGTTGAAACTTTCCGAAAGAGAATGGAACATTCCAATGATGAAGTTTATACCGAACGTTACTTGGAAGCAGGGTCCACCGAATTCTCTCAAAACTGAAAGAACGAGGAGAACGGAGAAAGAGAGTTTGTCGAAGACATCGGCGATACTTTTATCTTAATGATTAATCGGAAAATTGAATAACACTTGCATCTCGTTGTTTTTTTTATTTTTTCATAAAACGACCGACGCATTCGGTTGGAAATTCATGAAGAGAGTTTGCGAAAATTGAGCTGCACGCGTATTTACTTTAATTTACGCGCGAAATGCGCGAGTACGTACATGCCAAGTTAATAACAGCAGACTTACTAAATCCACGTAAAACATTTGCAGCTGCGTGCCTGCAATCAGTTTTGTTTCGACAATATATCACGGGCAAAAATTCGAAGAGTATTAAATTTTACGCTATCGAGCATCGCACGTTTAATTAAACCGTATAGTATCTAGAATTTTTCTGTAAAACTAAAGATTAATCATTTCCACTTGCTTGTCATAAAATCTGTTATCTGAGACAAATATCGTAACGCCGATAGCGATCTGAGCTTTACTGCAAACCTATCGATCTATAGTTAAATTTTCAGCTTTTCTCATCCCCGCTCTTTATCGAATTTATATCGAATAATCGACTAAAGATTAGTGAATAAGCGAATGGTAGCGAGTGAGAGATCCTCTGATCCTCTCTGAGCCACTTCCAACGTGTCACCTGGTTCTAGTTGGTCGCAGTCAAACGATTTTCGCGCGTATCGCCAAATTCCTAATTTCCCTTTCGTCCGGTAGCTGTCGTTCAAATGGACGACAAATTCACTCCGCGAGAACGCAGAACGAATCGCATTCTAGTTAAAAGAGCCGTTCGAATCCTTCGAGCCCGATAAACCATATAATGGTCGGTAATAGGACACGATACCTTGAAATCGATTTGGCACAGTGGAATAAATGCAACGATATTGCTTTGTAGATGCAACGCGACGAAAATAAGGCTGAAACTATGGTTTTCGAAGCCAGTGATGGACGAAATTCAATTGTGATAGAACATCAGAGTAATTTTATTAATCCGACCGAAACGAAAGAGTCATGGAATTATCGCACGTTCTTCTTCGTTGCATCGCGATTCACTTATTTCAATCTTAATCGGTGGGATCTTTGCACGGAAGGTAATATCGAAAAACGAAACGTAAGGTGCTTTCGATTCAGCCTTTTTCTGCAGTCCATGTAACTTACGAGTGAAAAATAAATCGCCACGAACTGTCACAAATTGCAGAAAACTAGTAGCACACGGAGCGACACCGGTGACATCGAAAGCGGTAAAAACAATATACGTAAGAATGTAATTTAAATAACGCTCGTTGTTTCGATGTAATTACGTACAACGCAATGCAAAATCGGGTAGTCGAGATTCAAAGACTCAGCCGCTCTTCTCGATGGCTTCTCGTAGGCTCGCGAATACCTTAGAAACCTTCCTTTTTCCTTTTTTTTCTCTTAGATTTGTCGTTAGCTAGGAGCCGCTCTTTTAAATGTTTGTATCTCTGGCTCTCGGAAATCAGCTCTGCTCAGCCGCCGTTAGCGTCGGTGAGCCAGCTTGATATGTAATTACGTCTGCACATGTAGGAGACGTAAAGGCAGCACGATCCTATATCGGGTACGTCCCAAGTCGAATTCAAGTCGAACGTAAGATTCGAATTGAAAAGCATTGAAATCACGGCAGCTGGTATCGGAGTGGCCAAGATCACGAAATCAGATATTTGATATGGTAAGGAGAATGGAAATCGATACTTGACACCTTGAAACTATATACTAGTAGGACCTAATATACCTTAAGACCCTTGAGCCATCACAGCCAATATTCGGTATAATGACGAGGAATCCGCTGTTTGATATCTCGAGTTGACTGAACGCTACATGTACCAACAGCGAGTTACGAAACACGCGTTTAGAAACGCCAATCGTCGGATCTATTTAACGATAAAATCAGATTTAAATTCTTCGCTCTGGACGAAGACGCTAGAAATTGTTTAGAAATTTGAGAAAGCGTGGTAAGACTCGATACTATTGTAGACGAGTTCGAACGATTGATTTTCTCGAGATAGATGTCATCATGTTGGTACGATGAGTAGTTTCTGCAACTGTTGCGCGTTCTTTTGCCTTACCCCGACCGCCATGTTTCTTGATCTCGGAGTATCCGGTGTTGTAATGGCTGTACAAGGCGGTGAAATACAGAACGTACAAAACTAATCCGTGTGAATCGATTAAATATCCAAACCTAAACCTATACGGGGTGGGGCATTTAAGATCACCCGACTAATTCGCTTGTTTTTGAAGTTTGATCTAATGCATTTTCTTCTATCTTCAAAAACAAGCGTTATTCAGGTGACCCGTTTAAGATGCCCCACCCTGTATAATGACAGATTTTAATCGAATTTTATGCCGACAACGGGTATACCAATACGATATATACAGGGTGGGGCATTTTAAACAGATCGCCTGAATAATTTTCTGTAGGTGGAGGCGTTAGGTCGGGGTTAGGCGAACTGTTTAAAATGCCCCACCCTGTATACATATTTCGAAAGGACTTCGTTGTTTCTCGATTTCAACTTCGGCTTGATATTTACTTGCCGCGTTTCAAGTTCCACGTTATTTTTTGTTTCGCATCTTTGGTTTTCACGCGAACGTTACGAATGTACTTGGTGAAATGATCTCGAAACGTCGCCACTTCACCCAGTGGCTGTCAATTGGTTATTTTCAAAATGATCGTGCTCGCGTTATGCGTTAAAATTTCAAGCTAAAATCAGTCGGGAAGGGAAATACGCAGCTCTCGAGCGTTAATATTTCGAGTGTCCTCTGCAAGCGTAATTCGTTATAATTTCACGACTTCCATATCGTATTGTTCATTTCGCTTGCAGGAAAAAGGCGAGCAGTTTAAATTTGTTCAAACAACGCTTTGAATACAAATTGATTTTTATTCCTGGACAAACAAATTTGTTTTCGTATCGGTCCATTCGTAGATTACATCGATATTTGCGTTCGTAACAAAACGGCTGTTTATTTATGATTTCGAAAACTTTCCTAGATTATTAATTTGTTCATTCACGCCATCAGTCGATTCACAAGTGGTCGATTATATTTTTACGCTTTGTGAATCTGGCAACTTAATAATATCGCGAAGAATCTCGAAACTTTAGAATGTTGGAATTTTCAGGATAATTGTTTGATTTGCAATTTGTAAAACTCGTAAAAGTCATACAAATTCGCTAAGACAGTGACGCGAGATGGTTATAAAATTTCTCCAATAATCTTAATTGACTTGTGTAAAACAAGCGATCGACACACCCCAAATGCCCAAATCGTAACATCGATGTACCGTTAGTCACGATTGAGACATTTTCTTCCTCAAACTGCACCAACATATTCACGTATTACGCAAGCAGCAAACATCGCTGTATAAAATACGCTTATAGCGCGCTACCATTCAAGCAATCGCTTTAACAATGCGCTAGAATCACTTAATACGTCCCTAAGATCGACTTTCCTCGTAAATATAATTACGTAAAAGAACCGTTACCATTATACCGATATGGCGTTCTTGTTGTAGCAACGATCTGTGCCAATTGTTCGGCCGAGAGGAGCAATAAAGTCCGGCCGTCAAATTTAATCGTCGACCATACGTTTCCGAGGAAACAGCAACAATTGCCAAGCTAGTCGCTATTATGTCTCGGTTGGCAGCCTCTTTGTCCGAACGAAATCGCGTTACGTACGGGCTAATAACGTGTCAGCGGAAAAGAAGCGTATCGCGCAAACGTAAAAACAGTCATTATCAACGTAAACGAAGACAGTCGGACGGTCGACAGCGTCGATCTTTCTCGAAGAGAACAATCACTTCTGAAAGCAAAATTGAAAATTACGCAAATGTTTTGTAACAGCGAAAACGAATTTGCCTCTACACTTGCAGATTCGGTAGAGGCGGTCGGTACGATTTCTGACCGATTCTTGCATCCTGGAATTATAAATTACGTCGTCGACGATGCGATCGATCAAGATATAACGAATTAAGGAGGGAAATATAAAAATAAGTATAGAAAGAATTTTCTAAGTACGAAAACGGTGATTCGCAATCAAAGTTTCGTAGTAGAAACGATAATCCATGCCTTATCCGGACACATTCCGGAATTATTTTGAAATTATGTCATCGCTCGACGAAATTTATTCGCGCAACAAGCAAATATCGTTGCAATTAATTCATCGTTGACGTATTATCGTTGCAGTAAAAAGAAATTATCCTGGGAAAATTGGACAATTGCGTTGTGGAAACGAGGGGGAACACGAGTTCACGCTCGATCGAGGGAAGCTTAAGCACGAGTAAGCCTGTTAGTTGTTACATCTCGTTGAATAATAAACCCTCCTTTGCATAATAAACTTCACCCAGATTTTCACGCGCCTCGATCGTATTACGGTCTTCTTTGAGTCTTATAAAGTGTGAGTCCATAACGTTGGGGCGAGCCCATTAAATTTACATAAAAATTCGACGTCGCGCGAGATCTAGGCGACGACCAGGGACAAAAAGATCATGGAAAACCGAGTTTATCCTGCCGCCCTGCTCTTGTACCACCGTATTACCACGGATGTTGGATTACCTTTAATCCGAAGCTGAACCTACGTTAAACGACTGTTAACTTTTTCGCGATTCGAAAGCAGAAACCGTGCTACTTTCTGTGGAAACGCGAATATCTTCGTCGCGAGACGCGATACACGTAGAGAAATTTCTGTGTGTTGGAAATAAGTTGATGTCTGTTTGCAACGTGTTTCGGAGTCTCGAAACTCGTTTTTTTTTCGAAGAATTTTCCGCGTTGCTGTAATATTTTGCACAAGCTCGATACTCGCGTAACTTGAAACTACGCCATTGCATTTGGGACAACGGCTTATGAAATTTTAACGCTTGCCAAACGTTATTCGAGCCGTAGCAACGTTATTATATCGCAAAATAACGATAACATTCAAATGTAGTTTCTACCCTAAATTCGTGTCTTCTGTAAATTCGCGAGGGCACGTTATACGAAGAAGATAATATGTGGAAAATAGGAGTTTAGGAAATTTTAAAGTTCGTTAAATCGTAGCTACAGTGACGTTACGGTATTAGAAAATTATAGTAATATTACTAGAAATTTAGCTGTGAGAATTCGTATCGTAATTGATAGACGATGACCGGGAAACAGCGATCCATGTACAGCTATATTCGACTTCATGAATTTATATGGAATTCCGTTGTATTATCGCAGGCTCGGATACGTTACCGACTGTAAACGCGTGTGAAATTGCAGGTTGCGAATCACGTAGATATAACGTTGCAGCATCTAGCATCCTCTCGTGACGTGACACGATTTTCTGAGGGGGAAGTGTAATTGCACTACGTGTCCTTACGTATGGCAACGCGGTATCGACTTCCCACACCCACGTGTTTGCGAAAATTTACACGGCAAATACGCTGCCAGTTAATTCCTATTAACCGTTTAATACGCGATGTGTTGGATTTTTAGTTGAGATCGCGAAACATAGCCGAGCTTCTGAAAAACGTCTTCATTTCACGCACGATTAACGTTCGATGCTTCAAGAACGGTCTGCTCTTTGTATTTAACGAACGAAAGGAACCATCCTTTATTTATTTGCAACGAACGATGAGAAAAACTGCCTCTCGGAAGTTGCGTCTGACAACCGTAGAATTTTTGCAATATATCGAAGTGCGCGTGTAGCGAATGGGTAAATTAACAAATAATCGAGCGCCGTATTGCTGATTGGGAAGTGGAGAATTTTTTTATTAAATTCTTCGACCGACTGTGGCATGCGCTAGGATTTTTATAATTATCGAGAATAGTTGGATGGTAATGCACGGATGGGATACGGGCAATGGTCGGAAAAATTTGTGAAACGGGCAGCAAGAGTCGAAATAGACCCGACGAAAACTGCGAAGACGGATAGCAACAAAATGAAACGAATTAAAGACACAACAATTACAGATTCAACGTGTTCGCTTTAACACAACCTTCTTCTTCTATTCTTTTCCAGAAATTGCGTATTCTCCTTATTAGCGATTAATCGAAGAATCCGAGCGAAGCTTTCTGTTTCAACACGTTGCTTTTCGCACGAAGTCGCATCGTGCGCGTCCGCAAATAGCGTTACGCGCAGGATAATTTCGCTTTACGTTCGACAGCAATTCATCCACTTGCGGTCTGCCACAGAATCCGGCTGAACTTTAATGTTTCACATGCGCGATAGAAATTTAATCCGCGTCCTTTAAACTCAGAGCGCCAAAGCCCACGATGAGAACGATCGTCGATAAAAACGATATTGCATTGTGCTTTGAATAAATATAGCCACTTCAGAGGCCACTTTGAAACCTACCAATTGACCATAATACGTTGCGCGTAACTAGAAACGAAGAGAACGCGACTATCGAATGGATGCTGCGTTCGCAACCCTGTGCGATGATTGCATCGCGTAGATAACATTGTCTTACGAAGAGTATATTTTCCGCCTCTTATAACGAAGCAATTTGAGAATTTACAACGCACTACGGAAAACTTTCTCTCTCTCTCTCTCTCTCTTTTTCTATTTAATTTTTGAATTGAACTCTCTCGAATACTTGAAAAATATCGTTTCCCGGTCGTTTGCAAAATTTTTAGAGCACGCAACCGGGAAGCTAGGAGCTTGTTCCCTCTGCCAATTATTTCACGTTGAAACGATTCTTTTCAGACGCGAATGTATCTTCTCGGCTCGATTACATTTCCTATCGAGCAATTTAGAGTAGATTAAGCAAGCGAATTAGATTGGATCGTCGAGCAATCTAAACAAAGAGATGGTGGAAATGTCGTAGTTCATTTAAAAGATTGGGAAAAATACCGGAACAGAGACTGGAAAGAGACGCGCGTTTCAAAAGCCGTACCGATCAATTCGTTCGTAAATTAGAAGCCGAAGAAGAGTGGACTTTGTCGAATACAATTTTGCACGAATTTCCTAGAAATCCGATATTATCTGTATCATCTTCTTACGATAAGTAAGCTTATGGCATCGAATAATCTAGTTTTTGGAAACTCGAACGTTAATCGTACGCGCAGATAACGAAATTGATATCAGTTTGGCTTGTGGGAGGCTGAAATATCAGGGCGGCGGAAGCTACGTTGCGAAAATCGATAGTCACAGAGACGTTCTGTCGCCTCTCATCGAACATCGGAACTACTTCATTCTGCCGACGATCGACAGACCTTGTAAAGCACGTGGTGTGAAACTAACGCGATTGCGTGGGACGCGCTAGAAGGGATCGATGTCTAAGCCGAGGATCAAACGAGCCTGGCGTTCGATGTCGTTATCACCGGGAGCTCTTCCGCATTACCCAATTTTCGTCTCTCTTATCGCCGCGTCGCGCCGCACCGCACCGCCTCGCGTTAACACGATATCCTCTTCGTCCTTCTCCGGTGAAAAATTTATATTTACAGATACACCGGCCCATTGGCGACGCCGAATCAACTTGTTAAAGCAACAAGCACGACCTGTCTAGGAAAAACGAAAAGAAAGCGATCGCGTGGATCCGTAGATCGAGAAATATTCCTAGTCGTGGTTAGTCTAACAGATGTCTAATATAATATAATGTATGTAATAATATATAATATATGTAATTTAGAGGTAATTCGATGGACGCAACGCGAGCGTCAGTAGTAGCGGATGTGTCAGTCAGACATCGTATTACCGCGGTTAATATACACGAGGCAAAATTGCCTTTAATACGATGTTGGCGGCCAGTAATCGAGATTCGGCGAAAGTTAAACATCTCGGAAGAGTATACACGTATATACGTAAGAATAGCATTGGGTTATTTAAACGTTGTTACGTTCGTCGGAACAGCATCGCGATGGATTCTGAGGAAAAATTCCGAGAAATATGTTTCATTGATACGTTTATCGAAATTAAAATCTTTCCGAAGAAATTAAGAAGCTTCGAGTTATTTAAATTCTATCTGTACCGAATTGTATCGGTATCGAAGAAATCCACAAAACCTACCCTTAATACTTTGGAACGCATAGAACGGGAAATTGCTTCCGATTGCAGCGATCGTATAATACGCGCACGACGTTAATTATCTACGCAGTTCATCCAATTTTCGTTATTGCGTCTGATTCCCTAGAATGAAATTTCGGTTCAAATCCGAATGTAATAGAATATGACGCCGGATTAAGATATAACTTAATCGCATGTATTCGTTAGCTTTAGCAATTTCAAGCTTCCTGTTGAGCGAAAAGATCGACGTATTGACGCGTGCTAAAGACAGGCTATTAGCAATATGTAGTTTGCCTTATCGATTCTATTAACGGTGAACTATCTCTGGCACTCGAATAATTAACGCGCAAGGTGTACTTTCTACGTATGAATTATTCGTTTTTCTGTATTCCTCGTTTACCAAATAGCAACGTAGAAATTATCTTATAATCTATCTAATATTACTTTGGAAATATTATCGTAATATCAAAAATTATTCGTATAATATTACAAAAAATATAAATGGTGGCGAGCGAGCTAATAGAACAGCGAACATAGGTAGTTCGATGAGAACACTAAATCTATAAAAAGTACACAAGCATATCGTTGCGAGGACATTTATCTGAACTGGCTGAAAATATTAATTAATCGTGAGAAGGTTTCCCCCGAGACTTGCCTGCAATAATCCTAATAGGAGTCGTAAATTTTCTAGAACATGGTGGATATTTATGTAGATAACGGTATAATTCTGTTTATTGGGTTTAAGTAGGTATAATTCCCTCCTAAGTAGCGGCCATGCTTTAGAAATTGCAATAGGATTTCGTTTTGCGAAATTAAGTCGTACGATAATCAAATAATTAAGATTTTAATAAACATCGATATTTCCAGCCGATATCGAGAACTCGATTTAATTAGGCATTAATTATTATTCGTACTCTCGTTATTCGCCCGTTCCGACGATGATTAATAGGATTCTACGACATTTATTAGTGCATTTATAACGGGTATGCGCGTAATTAATTTATTTTTGAAATTGAGAGAAATAAATTCGGGCAACTGGTTTGTCCACGTTAACGCCGCGTAATCAATGATCTATTAATATCTGATAACATTAAAAGGAACGATAATAATATTAAGGAGATATCGATACCAATAACTTCTTTTTTTTAATAAAAAGGCGATTTAAACAAAATTTTGCTCAAACGTTACGATTATGAAAATTCGATATATAATTTCAATCGAATCGTCGATAACTCGTTATATAGCGGTCGTTGCGACCGTAAGGATTCAATTTCAAAAGATACCGCTATATAATTATATTTTTAATCAAAATCGCGATTTAAGAAATATTGCGATATCGGATATTTTTATTACATTCTTATTATCGTATCCGTATTAACGATACTATCGTGCGAAATTCTACCAGCAAAGAAGTTAAAAAGTCCTTAATTCGGTGTTACTACTTTCTATCGTATTTCTTCGCGAGATAACACTACGAATTTTTTACGCAATGTCGCGTTTATTACGCGTTTTTCATCCCGAGAAACAAAGATGAAAATTAAACTCAGACTGCCTTTATGCAAACGTGACGATGATCTTTTCCCTGCTATCGAGATTTCTTTCCTTCTTTGGACTGATTTTCACGAAGAAAATTTCCCAGCGAAGCGACTATCTTCGTTGTTTGATAATCAGCGTCTAAAAAGTCAAAGAACAGATTTTCAAACAAATTTCAAGCGGCAACAAACGATATTCCACTTTAATTTCCATAGAAATAACGATGATAATTACTCAAGGAGCTGCCTTTTTTTTTTTATTTACCCTCGTTTCAACAAGAACCCCTTCATTCTTGGCCATCTCGTGGTTTCCAGGTTGTTTGTAGTGCGATATTAATCCTGAGGGATTTTCAATGGAAAACAAAGCAGACGGGGGGAAAACCACGGAGAAGACTGGTTCTTTTTACATAATAAATGCATCGTTTTGTTTCCCTTATTCCAAGCCTTGGAGTTCCTCGTCATCGTAGATTCGTTCCTCCACCCTCTTTTTCAAGTTTTTCTCCCTCTGCTTCTCCTCTCCTCGTTGTATTGCTCGCGGAAGAGAAGAAGGGAAAGGTGATAGCAGCGTGACGTTATGGAAGTTATCTGTAAAATAGGAATTTACGAGGAAAAAGTCGGCGAGGAGGGACAGGAAGGGATCGGCAAAAATGTCGGCTCGCAGAAAACAGCACGCAACGTTAAACTTTGATTATCAGCGTTTACTTTCTCATTCTAATTTCGTCTTTTTAAATCCCTTTTTTATCGTTTTTTATTTGTTTCTTCGCGGAAGAAATTTCTTCTCTAACGGGCGAAAAACTTTGCTCCGTTTTTATCGGGTCAGGTTTTCCAGTGATTTCTTTGGATGGGTATGTAATTATCGTTATGCAGACGAGAAGATTGTACGCGTGTCATGCGTCGTGTGAAACGCAGTTCGTTAAACTATATTACATAAGCATTGCCCCTGTTAAAAATCGCCAAAGAAGAGTTACCGAAATACTTAGAAGGGAGGATGAAGTGGAGGGACAGAAAAATATTAACAAGATTCGGATGTGAAAACGAGAGCAAAGCGAGAGAATACTGGAAAGAAGAGGGAGAAACAGGATGCAGGCTATGTAAAAGGAAAGAAGAAGACCCGAGACGCGTGATAGAAGAACGCGAAATAACGGGAGGACCAAAGGACACGGAAAAATGCTAAACGAGACTGGAGAAGGACTGATGGAACTGAAAACGATAATGGAGAAGAGAAGAGCGATACGAGACGGGGAGGAACGACGATAAGGAAGCGCAGCGAGGAGGCAGAAAGCCGAAAAGTTGCCATAGTTTTAGAAAACAGAATATATAATAAAACGCGATATAATAGAATATATAAGAAAAGAGAGATTGACAAGGAAAAGAGATCAGATAGATACAAGGGAAGAGGCAACAAGGCGATAACGCCATAAGGTCGATAGAATGTAAAAAGCGTAATACGTAAACGGGATGTAAAACCGAAAGCTCGTCCAAAGCCGAAAGGCACGCACTAAGCAATAATAATAATAACAATAACAACAATAATAACAATAAGTATTCCCCTATTATTTGAACTGAACGATGACTCGAGCAATCTATCGTTTTCGCAGCGAGAAAAAGAGAAAAGATATCGAGAGAATATGGAAAAAACGAGGCAGACGAAATCATCGTAATAATACCTTGTACCTTGTCGAACAAAAATTGCACCTTACGTAAATTACGAAACTTAGTTCGCAAGATGTAATTAACAACTTTGGTGGATGGAACAGGTTCGATCTAAAATTCAATGACATCCCGATCTCAGTTAATTAATTCGATATATTGATTTATTAGGATGACGCGTAGCGTTGCATTATCTCGTATTCAATAAAGTAGTCGATTGGTTTTCGATCAAAGCACTAATTAACGTTCCGTTGCTAGAGAGGTTGGAATTTCCCTCTCATGTTTCACGTGTAAACGAGTATTACCGTGATTCATCATCGCGAATGCAGCCTCGATCCAGAATTGTTTTCCATGGTTTCGAATGGAATTTCGATACTTATTTCTTCTTCGCGATTTTGCGCCAATATCCCGGCTAATGAACGCAGTTCCACGTACCAGAGTAATTGTCATTTAAATAAATCATCGTTACCGGATCTTTTAAATTAACGCGCCATTGCGATATCGATATCAGTTATCGATTTAATTTCAATATTGCCCGTTAAACGAGTACGTTTAATCGAATACGACTCTGTAATATCGAAGTCGAATCAAACGTCGTACACCGTTCCTTTCTTTTTATAGATATTCAAATGTAAGTATAGCGCTGCCGTTAATTACGCAAATTCGCAGATTATCTATTACTGCTGCGTTATTACTGCCGCTTATACGATATTACTACGAATAATATCGTTATTATCGAAGTATCTATGCGCGATAAATATTGGCTGTATAAGAAAGCCAATTTATCAGCAGCGATACGATACGCGTTTAATTGTCTTTTTCTCCGACGCGTTACGAATTTAATTTAGACAGTGGAATGTAGTAAATGTATGCAACAAGATATAATAGAGCGTAGTATTTCTGAGCTCGATGGACGCTTAAAAAAGAATAGAAGCGCAGATAGGACAAAGCAAAGCATGTGCAACGTTGCTTGAAAGTTCCGCCAGGTTATACAGGATGCAACTTTAAATCTAGTTTCATGATTTACTGCATTTACCTTTACTTCCAAGCGACAGAGTATAAAACTAAGTTAACAGTCTCGCTTCATCAATTTTAATTTCGCAGTCTCCCTTTTGCACCTAACACTGGTTCTTCGATCGTCGGCCACAACGAAGCAACAAAAAAGATGGCACGAAATAATTGCCTCTTTACACCGATAATTCTCACGAGAACGCTACAACGCTGTCCATTACATTCATTAGATTTTACAAGAGTTTTAAAGTTGCGTCTCTTTTTCCTAGGATTTACACGAATTATTGTAAAACGTAGAATCGGTATTATTACCGTGAAAATGAAATTTTAGTGGTTTAGATTTCCTCGTTCGAAGCTGGGGAGGTAAAATTTTATGTCCATTCCTTTCATAGAAACTTGTCAAAATTGTCGCAGTTACTTCTCGCTTTTCGCAAGTTTTGAGTAGATTAAACCGAAAAGATATGAAATTTTTACAATTTTTTGAGATAGACATTCCCAGAGGTTCTCGTACAACAAAGACAACTAATTTTCGACAGAAATCGGAAAAAGGGAAATGGAAAAATCTGGCGTTACGAACATGATTAATCTCCGTAAGAAGCAAAGAAGAGAAAAACACCTACGTCTTAAGAAAGCTACCGCTAGAAACACATCTAATTTTCGTAAAAAGAATATATAACAAATCAACCTTTCCAATCGTTTGCCTTCTACGACTCACTCGATTATTCTTTCTGCACGCGTGTCCGAGTAGACTGATGAAAAGTCTCGAGGACTTTCCACGATAAAAGAAGGTGGATCGTTGTTTCTTTACGCGCAACACGAGTCGGTTTAGGATGCGCGAGAAGCGTTTAAGCGTCGTGAAATTTAAAAGCAACACGGAGCAGTACTTAACACGGACACGATGGTCGTTTTATCGGGTCTGTGTAACGTCGAAATCCAACGGCACGTCGAACACGGTTTCCATTCGGCGACTATCGCTCCAAGGCGAATTTACACGTTCGCCCAAGTCTAAATTCTTCGCCATCGACGTTTCGTACTCCTTCGTTGCCCCTTCTTCCTTCTTCTTTCCTTTTTTCTCTCCCCGTTGCTCGCCGCTCTCGCTTATGAGTGGCCATATATCGCGGACAGTGGCCCTGGGAAAAGCTTATATTGATGAATCAACGTCGCGCGGCAAGGTACGGAAAAGGGCAGACAGTGTTTGATTTACTGGACCATAAATATCTCTAATCTGTAGCAGAGCCGGTGCATCCTTCCGCCTCTCTTTCTTCGGTCAGCTCGCTCTGTCTGCAGGGAAACGGCAAGTTTATCTTCGTCCCACTCGAGCCGACGCCGCTTTCCTTCCGTTCTCCATTGCTCATCCGTTTAGATGGAAAAAACCACTAAATTACGAATCGGCGAACGGCGAATCGAGACAATCCGAAATTGCTTTCTCCAATCGTTGGACGATGTGTCCTGCAGAGAGAGAGAGAGAGAGAGAGAGAGAGAGAGAGAGAGGCATTGACGAGTTTCAGACATTGCCTTGCAGAAATTACGACGCCGGTGAATAGTTGGTTTCTTGTAGCAGTGCATATCCGCTCAGACTCGGTGTATATTCATCGTTCGAGAACGCTGTCTTACGTAAGTTTCGTCGTTGAAGTTTATTCTCCGGCATTCTCGAGTGTTCCGATTCTTCCCAAGAATCGGCCAGCTCACCCGCGCCAAAAATATTAGCTTGTCCGGAAAGTTTCTTTCGTCTTGCGAGGAAATAATAGAAAGTAAAAAGCGATAAACGCGAAAGTTGGGAAGCGATACGCTCGATTCGGTTACTCGGAATCGCTAAACTAACGTGGTGACGACGAAGGACCCCGGAGACGCGCAAGATGGCTACCGACGAAGAAATAATCGATGGGCGAGAGGAGGATTCGAAGGACGAAGGCCGGGCCAGGGTTCCGGGTCGTTAATGTTAATAAACGAGACTTCGTTGCGAAATTCAAGTTTCGTAATTACGCGACAATTACCGTTCGCGCATCAAGACTATGCTCACGGGTAGATTCTCGTTCGGTTTAGCTAGATAGAAACTGCTTTAGCGCGCCGAGGATTAATTTCCTCGTAAGAATAACTGCGGTGCACGCGCGGAAATCTCCGAGCATGTTCCGGGCTAGTTACGACGCCCTATGAAAACCGCGTTGTCTCCAGTCGTCTGAAGGCTACATTTGCGGTGAACGGTGATATTATTATACCACGCTTTGTCGGTGCATGCCAAAATTCTCACGGAATTAAGTTTCCTGGAATTTCTTTGCGCGTGACGCAAGATTGCCGACAGATTCAGGTCCTCGCGTAAACGAACAGCGTAGAATTTAATACGCACATACAAATTTAATGTACGAACGGGACAAGAGCGATGGTATTTAGAAATTGGAATGTTTATGGAAACACGCAAGCTCAAAGGAATGAATCGACGCAACGTGTGCTTCAGAGGAATAGCTGTTCGCGTTCGGACAATGGGAAAGGCGATGGACCCGTCGCGTGCGCCGGTAGAACGTCGAGTAGAACGGGTATCGACGTTCAGACGTCAGGAAATTTAGTTGTGATTTAATATTTAACGTCGTGGCAATTACGCTCTAACGTTCTGCGGATTATAATCAACGTGACGAATATTTTAGTCCATATAGAGAAATTATATTACGGCGAATATAGCAGAAATTTGCAAAACTTTTCTACAGTTTCACAATTACTCAGTATCTAATTACGCCGTTATAATCAAGCAGCTGTTTGTACACACCGAATTTATGTTAATAAATATACTGTCATTCCGGATAATTATTATTACGTTGAACTCGTTAATGACGTAGCAATAGATTAATTTACATGATATTAATTTGGAAAGTGAGGTCTATTCCGAAATATCGACTCCGTGTCGAGCACGTACCCAAGTTCAGCGGAATAATTATGATTTACGATCACGATCTTTGTTTCGTATTTCCATTTAAATAGGATAGCGTGTTAAAAGTCCTCGTTAAGGCAGCAACGACCTATTAATTTCGGATATTCAAGCTCGAGTACTCGATAGTCTCGAACTTTCTCCAAGGAAATTCGCTACACGAACGAACGATCTTTCCAACGAATTTCTTCGATTTTGTTCTGCTTACTCATCGCGAAAGACGAACGTTTGTTTCGCCAATGGTATCGCCGACAACGTTCTCCGCCTGCATGTCTCTATCGGCATAACACTCGAATGCCGAAAGCCTCGTAAAGTATCGCTACTTCAAGCTAGCGATCGACGTTCGACGTTCGCAATAATCGGGCAAAGCTGGAGCTGTGGAAGAGAAGGGAAGATAACCGTACCGTGGATAACGGAGGATAACTGGCTGGCTATACGTAAGGATATGTAGGTTAATTCGGTGGACGATACGCAGAAGAGTTAGGCGGAAAACGAGCCGGTTGATCGAGTCGCGACGGGATGATATACATCGGAGTTTTACGGCACGCGAACCGTACGCCTGCCTGGCTATACATATATCAGGATCAAGCGAGAGAGTTTCCTTTTCCGGGTGGATGCGTTTAAGCCGATGCTTTCGTTCGTTTCTCCCGCCTCTTTCCTTTCCCTCTCCCTCTCCGGCCACGAAGAGCAAATGATATTCAGAGTCTTACGAGAGTGCTACAGCGCTGTGTTTCAACGACGTCTCTAAAGGACCTTATGCGTCATTCCGCTGCTTGGATTTACGTGAAAAATGTCTATCGCCAGAGATTGACTAAGCTTTATGCCGTCTATTTCATCCGATACTTTTCCGTCGAACTTTTCTTCCAGCACGGTCATTTGTTTTTTCGATAAGGTAACTTTCTATTTTTCAATAGGAACGTTCCAGCGTCTCGTAACGTCGAACGTTTAGAGTCGCTAACTAACTTACCAGCCATGGAAATCTTGCGCTTTCGCCTCTCGGTTCGAGCACGGTTTTGTTTATTTTGCCGAAGACACAGCTTCTCGCTTATCAACAGGAACTCTGCGATATTCTGTACGATTAGGCGTTTAGGATGGAAACGTTTCAGGTAGTTAACTCATTATCTATGGAAATTTGCCGATTAACGTCGAGTTTAATCACTCGGCTGCTTGTAACTATTTCTAGCACGATAGACTGCCATTTCATTTAACCGAACTGTACTTAAATTAACTGCAAAACGCAGCGTGCCAGAGCTTCGGAACAAATATTCAAGCGCGCGCAACTACGCGACATCTCCATAGGACAGCGGATCGATTCCTTTTTTTCGCAAATAGCAATCACAGCGCGAGTTTACACTATGTGGGACACGCGGTCGCATCAGTCGGCGGACGACAGCCAATTTATATTTTCGCTCGGTAAACAGTTAAGTTTCCGCGGCGCCGGTCTCCCATATTTTCCTTTCGACGTTTTAATACCGGCAAACAAACAACGATGTGCGCTTGCACGCGCGGATAGTGGCGAAAGATATCACACAGGGTGTCCCGGCAATCGCGACGCCGTCTTCGAGCAGGCGATTCTACCCGAAAGAACAAACGGAAGAAATAGAAGGAGATTCGTTTGCGCGACGCTGCGGTTTCGAGGAAATAGATTTTCGTATACGTCGAGTGTTAATCGGACCGGTAGCGTAATTCCGGACAGAACAGTGGGCGAAAAAAAATCGGAAACGTACAATACGATTTCCTCGTTTCTGGAAAAATTCAGTTTGAAAATCGATCGATCACCGGGCCAATTTTTAATTAAACAGCCAAGATGAAAGCCGAGAAAAACAACGAAGACAGAGATAGGCTGCAAACGCTATCTTTCTGAGAAGCGAGGCTCGAGCGGACAAACTTTATTCCACTTTATTTTATTTACTTAGTGATTTATTTATTTTTTTAACAAATTGGATTTTCAAGAGCGAAGACGAAACGCCGGGCGAAAAGACTTTATTCGATGTTTTAGATTTGCATATTTTCGCGTGGAATCGGCGGTGTCTTGCCGATCGCGCCGTGATTATTGCAACACCCTGCGTAAAAGCGTCTTTTCGCGGCTGGTAAATAGCGTTGATTCGATGCCGTCGAGCTTGAAAGACGTGTCTGAAAGGTTGCGCCACGTCGCGAACCGTGTCACTGGGACAACACGGTAAAGTAAACGCGCCAAAGACGAAGCGTCGCTCCGGTTTCTTGTCGATTCGTTCGTTTGTTGCACGATATATCGGATGCTGAATTCGTGCCGGACCGTATCGACTTGGCTCTGGTTGAAAAAGACCGATCGCACGAGACGCTCGTTAGTTACTGTCTCCGGCAAGTAGAAAATTACAAATCGTCGTTCACTGGAGACGCCACGATGACTAATCGTTGCTTTCTATCACGGGACTCGTTCCTGATCCGCGCCTCTGAATACAGCGTAGTCGATTCAGCAGCAGTCGGTTTTAGATTTGTCTTGGGTAATCGAGGAACAACAGGGTGCTACGTCGGGAGATCGCTGGAAGCTCGGAGAAACACCATCCATTAGATCTCTTAGCTACGCTTTCGTGTATACGCTAGCACTGTCCTTCTTTCTCTCGCGCGCGACGAAGCGAGAAATCGATTTACCGATTAAACAACGAAACGGTTAGAAATTAATTGGCCGCGTCGCGTGGTGATATTCTTTCACGCGCGATCACGAACGACGGAATCACCGAGATCTTTTATCCTCGAGTTCGTCGGCTTAGATCAGATTAGAAATCAGAAATTGAGTTTCGTGCGATAAAATTCTGGAGCTTCGAATCGGCGTCCGATCTTCATCAGCTATCGTCGAATCAGCGTATCGTTGAGATCAAAAAGGTAAGAATTCCGAGGAAATACAGGGCAGCGTGTAACGTGGTAAAAATATCGAACGCAGGCTTTCTCCAGATTTCTTGGAAAGCCGAGAACGACGAAGGAACGACGCTCGGAAGGCTTCTACACCTCGTAGCAAATCTACGTTTCCATCTGTTTATCCGCGATAAAAGGCAATTTCCTGAGGTTTGGCACAGCACGAGGCGAAAGGGGCCAGGAGAAATCGTTTGATTTGATTATTCGTATCCAAGGTTGGCCAATTTCCGGGTTAAACGATCCGCAGAAATTGCCTTTATAGCCTACTCTGTAAACGATGTGTTGTTTATTTTCGACGAATCGCGCGAACGAAATCTTCCTTGTTACCATCCTCTTAATATCGCGGAAATAAGGAAAAAGTATCTCGCCCATAGACGCGGTCGAAGCGTATAAACGACGCGACGATAAAGCGAACGGCGGTATCGTTGTCCTGTGGCTTTATACGAGGCTTAAGGTCAATCTCGTAGGGTTCGTCGTTCTCGCCACCCCTCGTTCGGCTCTGCTTCGTTTCGCGAAAATATCGCAGCATCGTACGCGTATATTCCAGCCGCATAGATTATAAATCGATCGGTTAATCCTGTCGCGAGCTCCGAATTTTTACATTTCAATCTCGCTCAAATTTTAGCAGCTGACGAGCGTTTCCAAGATGTTTCGCGCAAAATTGAAACGCGTACGCGCTATCTTTTATGCGTCAAAGGGTTTCTCGCGCGAAACAAACATATATATGTATAACTAATAAAATAGCAAAATCGGATGTAAGGGCTGAAAGTGGAGAATCGAAGTACGCGCGTGTACTGTGCGTAGAGAAGAGGAAAGTGTAAAGAAACATCTTCGCAGAAGCGATATCGATGGGTTGATGTACTCGTATTCCATCCTGAAATTATGACGGCGATCGCCGGTGCGATTCATAAATCAAACAAAGATCGTAACTTTTGGATGAGCTACTTTAGCGTTTTTCGATACGATATGGGTATGGGATAGTTATGGCCACGTTTCCGCCAACAGTGGAATATAGCTGGAAAATTTCTCGTCCCGTAACTGAGATCGTAGCCAATCTGGCAGCTAAGCGCAAGAATTCTGCGAAATCGATTCGCGCGACGTTTAAACGATACCCGATGCGTTTGCCAGACGAAATATATTTTCTGTTGTCGGTGCGTGCATCTATTTCTACCTTGCTTACGTTTCTACGTTGTTACGTCGTTGTTTCTATACCGTAGCGATGTTAATCGCGAATATTTCACAGCGTTGGTCGATTCAATTTCTCATCTTCTCTTGTAATTTTCGCTCTCGTAAGATCGCGATTAGGAAATGTGTGTCTTACCACTTATCGTATCCTCGAAGTAAGATTCGATATCCAAAGTATCCCAACTTCTTCCCAGAGCGTCCTTTCCTTAGCATCGCGGCACGTGAAACAATCTGTATACCGTAAATTACGTATTGTAAATTGCGTATTGTAAATTGCGTATCTGGAAAGTCGATCGGTTCGCGCTCTGACGAAATTTCGACGAAACGGACTCGATAACGAAATTACGTATTAAATCAGCCACGCAATCGCTTCAGGGTGAAACGCTCGACATTTGTATAACAACGCGGAATCAGACCGTGGCATCTATCCGGCGTCGTGCGTTTCTCGGTGCTCTTGACGCCATGAATGTATTTTCCTAGGCATTGTCGCAGCCGTCTGCTTGTCAGTCGACGTTGGTAAAACGGGCGTTTGCGAAAGTATTCGCAGCAGCTGGTGCTGAAAATGCGGTGCACGGCTCTGCCTAATCGGTTCTTCCATTACAGATGCGGCGAACCGCGTGCAAGAAGTGGCGCGAACCGCGCGCGTCAAATCGTATTACCTCGATGGAAATGCGGCCGCGACAGCTACGCGAAATTCTTGGTACCGAGCCTATTCCGGAAGCCGGAAACTCCGCGACGGGTATCGTATTCGGCTCGAGTTAACGCGCGTATTAATTAACTCTACATATTTGCGTATCGCTACCTACGTTCGAACCTGCAAATTTTCCTACGCGTTTTCGACCATTTTTCAGCTCCAAGTCCCGAACGACTCGCGTAAAGACGCGCTTAAAACAAATCTCCTCTCGTTTCAGGAAAATTGAAGCACAAACGCGCGTTCTATCTCCGTTTCGTTATAATTTATTCGCGTACGATTGTAATTTCTTCGTCAGACACCCTTGTCGCGAGTCCAAGCGAAGATTCAATTCGGACAACCATCGAGTATTCTCGATGCTCGGTCCAACGTCTACGAACGTTCGCTCTTGTCACGGAGCGGCTCTTTTGGCGCGAACGACTTTGACCGTTTACACCGAACGAGCACGAGCGAATGCTCGCTCTATGTTTGTTGCTAGTTTCATCCAAACGTACCTTAAAGAGGATGCAGCGCGACGCGACGAACGAAACGTTCGAAGAACTTCATTCGTAGCTGCTCTCCTAAGAATCTATGTATTCGATCGTAGGGATATACTGGCCGGAAGACGCATGCTGTGCAACGATAGTCTAATGCCGATATGTCGTGGTCGACGAGAAACGACGACACGAACGCGTTGAACAGCGTGGCCGGTGTACGGCTGCACAAGCGCACATGTGCAGGGCGTACACACGTTTATTGGCTCTGCTTGTTTAGACAGCAAGTACGTGGTTACATATCCGTGGACGACTCCTAGACGACCGTGTTTGTCTTTCTGCACAAAGGGAAGCTGGAAATTCGGCGAAGGGCAAACACTGTTTGTTCCCGTACGCTCGCATTATCGTTGCTGGTAATTGATACATCTGTACTTATTCGACGGATGAAAGTTTGCAGATGAAACTTCTCCGGCTGCAATCCTTCTCCAGCTTGCGAGGAAGGTCGGTTCTCGTTGATCGTGAATTATGATCTTTAAACCGATTTTGCCGAGAACGAATATATTTATTCGATAAGCTGATAATCTATCGATAGACTGCGGATTCTCGTACGTTTATAGACGATTCGAAGTTTGAATATTCGGTAGAAGCAAACGAATTCCTGCTCGGGTTCCATTTCTTAGTCGTGTTCGCAAAAGTATAACTTTGCTCTGTCAATGTACGCGCCACGTGGCGCGTGAAACGGTTAAGTTTCGTTTACTGGGTGTAAATATCGAAAGAAAAATGCAAATATTTCAACGTTCCGCTCGTAATTAGCAGAGGGATCGTGTTTGGCACTCGTATCGCTGTACAGCTATGTCCGCAGGAAGCCAGGCTACAAATGCGAAAAGGTAGAAACGACACGACGATACAATAATAATTTGAAGACAAAGTAAAAGAAAATTCGTGAAACACGCAGTTGCGGCTGATTGAAATTTCGCCGAAAGACTAACAACGTCGCAAGAATCGGTGGTAACCGGTAACGACGACGATGGCAAGGAAAGGGCGAGAACCGATCGTTCAACATGCCGTGAAAGAGAGGATAGACGTAGCTACGAACACAGAAGTGCAGCTCGAACTGCCGTAATGGAAGCCGCAGACACGAATTCCACGATTTGCAACCGACCGGCCATTGGAATGCTCTCTGGATCAAGAGACAGATAGGTATATGAGCAAACTCCGGATACCTGGCCACTCTGGCTTCATTGTGGATATACAAGCGCGATTTACTTGCCCTGACGTTAGTGTATCCACGCGTAAACCTGCTCGATCACCAAAGGGACTCTACGATCACCCGTGTCATCCAGCCAACTCTCTCTCTCTCTCTCTCTCTCTCTCTCTCTCTCTCTCTGAACCCTTCAAATTTTTCGTCCTTTGCGTATATCATCGTACTATCGTTCCTTATTTTCTGTATCAAATACGCACGATGTGGTTCGTCGATGCTTTGTCGTACTATTAGGTCGTCCGATAAGTTTCTTTCGTCTTAGAAGGGACAACGGATGCACGACATTTGTCGTTTTATGTTATCTTATCGAATTACGTATGGTCGATTTTGTTCTATCGAGATGAAGATAAAAAGATTCTACGGGTTAGGTTTCGTGTTTGTATAAAGACGCATCGTTGTAAAAGACGCCTAGGCTGTCCGACTATGGACCTGCCTGTACTACTAGCACTCTTCACGAAAGTAATTTAAAAGTTACTTTACATTAATTCCCTCGTCTTTAACTCTTCCACGCTTTGGTTTTAATGTCGCGTTCCTCTTGTCCTTCTGTTTGTCAATCCTCGATGCTGGAAGAGCTTAAAAGACAAAGTCCAAGAGGACCAGAAGCTAGCTACTTTTCAAGTCGTCTACTAAGTCTAAGGTAAAATTCGTTTTTACAATATAATCGCAAACACCTTCTCGCGTCTAAACGTTATATTCGTCTTCCGTACTGTTCTGTTCGGAGTTCTTTACGTCGACCATCCGACCACGGTGTCAATTTCAAATTCTTCGAACGCTACATCACGCGAACGCACGAGCAACCGAAAAAGAATTTACATTCGAGGACGGAATAGACTCTCTTCCTTTGGTTTATCGTTTCTTTTCCTCGATGACACGACGTGTCGTAGATCTCCGTACTTCTCGACGAGATATTTGGTCGCAATCGTTATAGGTCGTTCGTTATTATACAGCCGGCGTTAATTTATCGCCAGATGAAAATACAGGACGTAAAATCTACGAAAGAAAGATTCTACTCGAGCGCGTTACTCTCCACGACGAGTCGTCGCTCGTAATTACGTGTCCTCGCGTGGACAATGATTTTTGCAAATATTCGCTTCCACGGCATCGTTGGGCGATAAGATCGGCTCGACAAGACGAGGCGGCGCGTCTCGACCCTTTGGCCCAATTTTCCTCCCAAGCAACTCTTTCTCTGCGCGTTCGGTCGACGATATCGTTCCAAGGTATTTTCGTTTCGCGATCGAAGGATCGCAGCGTGTGTCGCTACTTATCTCGTTGCGCGTATTTTCCGATCAACCGAGCGAGAGCGCAATAACGAGCGCAATACAATGAAGTCGACAGAAGCGAGATCGTACGTAGTTGTTATTCGCGAGAGGATGAAGCGAAACGCGACGCTGTCGTTATACCATAGGAATACGTAGGTCGCAAGGTAGCCTATCTGCGTCGTTGATCCGATAGAAACTTGGATCCGTGGTAGTTTGGAGCGCCTGTTATCGCGGATCGCGTAAATATTTCACGAATTGCGGAATAAGAGCTCGCGGCACATTTTGGTCAAAGTAAGGTGGTTGTCGATCGTTTTCTAGTACACGCAGGTTGCAGATATTTCAGTGGAAGGTGATACAACGTTGAACGCAAGCAGCACGTTGGACGCTCGAATCTCGCGGAACAGCGTATTTTTATGAATATAATATGAATTCGCGTCTCGGTAGTATATCAAAGTTAAAGAACTGCAATGAAAAAGATACGTCGATGGATCTTTCTAGTTTATTACGAAAGGAGAATAAGATAAAAATGGTACGAAGTAAGTTCTCAAATTGCTATTGACTTACCGCTTCAAACATGTAGAAGATAGAAGACGGAGAAGCCGGCTTGAAATCTTCATGAGATACAGTTACGTTTCAACGTTCGCAAGATGGAACGTTCCGTGCTCTTTAGCAGTATGTACTCCTCGACCTCATCAACGATAGTTACGTTCCGCCCTTCATAAGCTGCAGTTACACGTTCGCTTTCAGCATTTACGTTTCGCTGCGTGTTTCCAACGAAATGTATATCAGCCTGTAACGAGCGCATCTTTTCGTCGCTTCGCAATTGCTCGCGTCGTTTTAACGCGCGTCTTGCAATAAAATTGCGAAGAATCGTCAACCATGGGAATTTACAGGCGAAAACACGAGAATTGCGACGAAAGCTTCGTTAAAGAGACATCCGCTACGATCATTGCCGGAAAGTTCGGCCAGTACGATTCTTCACGATAATTGGAACGGCGAAACCGTTCTAGCGGATACTGCGAACGCTCGTCAGCGAAGGTAGTTTATCGCCAGCGTTCACTGAAAATTCAAATCGGCTTTCCGGTAAGCCGTAAATCGCGGAAACCGTGCCGTCTTATTATTCAAATGATTATTTACACCGAGGAATCTGGCGCAGTTGGCATCACGGCTGGCATGGCGAGCGACTCATAAAACCAGGATATAATAGTCGGATCGGGAGAAATCCGGATCGTCGAGCAAAACGGTTTGCTCGTCGGAGCTTGCAGCTTTGCCAGTCAAAACTGCGAACATAGGCTGGAGCTAACACGCCGATAAACATTTACAAACGATAACCGGATGCGTAACTATTGCTCGAGAATAATATCTGGACGTATTGGAATTAGAGAGAGGGAGAGAGAGAGAGAGAGAGGGGGGGGGGAGGCGAGGTTTTCGTTTTATAAGAATCTGTCGATATTTGTAATAGCGGTGCCCGTTAACTAATTAGCCTAGAGACCGGTAACTTTCGATACGCGACCGAAGCTCAAGTTTGCGCACAGGACGAAGCCGTTCCACTGGAATTAATTCCATGTAACTTGCCCTGTTGTAATATAATTTACCGCCGCTGCATTACACGAACCGTGGGACAAAGGATAGGACTCGCGAACACGGCCAGGTCCGTATCCGTTGTTTACGGATCGATCAAACTTATTTTGTCGATACCGATGCGTTTGTATCGAAACAGAAACTTGAAATGCGAATCAATGGGTATCCGCGGTTAGATTCGATCGCGCTCTAGTTTGCGATACGGATTCATCGCGCTTAATTATCGGTATCGACGACCTGTCTCCGAGCACAGCGATAACAAAGCAGCTGGAATTTTACAAATTACAAATCATTCGACGTTAATAATTGACGATTTGTGACTAGTTGACGCGTCAATGTTGTTAGTCGATAAATTATTACCCGATTCGTCCCTCCTATCGTTCGATGATTCAATTATCGCAAATTAACCCTTATGATTTATTTTATTACCATTTATTATTACTTGGTCCGCGCCTTTCGGCTTTGGACGAGCTTTTCGGTTTTACGTCTCGTTTGACGTATAATAATAATACTTTGGCGTTATCTCCTTATCGTCTCTACTCTTATATCTAACCAATCTCTTTTCTATGTCTAATTTTCTTATATAATCTATTATATCGCCTTCTATTCTCTAAACTAAACTAGGTAACTTTTTTTGTCGTTCCTCCCCGTCTTGTACCGCGCCTCTCTTCTCCATCATCTTCTCTCCGGTCTCGTTTAGTATAAATTAATCCTTGTAATCAACACGAAACCAACAACCGTGTACAAATTGTAAAATATCAGGTTCCTCGTCGAGTTGTCGTCCGCGCGGATTCCACGATGGATCGACGACTCGCGCGTTCTCTTATATCGCCTCTGTGTGGCGCGTATTGAGAGAAAGCGCGGTAGAACAAGAAAGCCGAGATAATCGTGGGATTTCGATATTTTCGCCGCAAAAGCACTCGGTGATCATCGCGCGGCAGCAATATGGAGGACATAACTGAAACGGTAATTGTTATAGCGATCGTTAACACATCGACGTTGAAAATGGCCCGAACGCATGCGCGAGCGAAAATAGCGAGGCTGAATGTGTTCGGTTAAGCGCGATGGTCTGCCGGAGGATTAACAATTCCATTGGCGTTAAGAGCGACGCGCAACCCTTCCACCCACCTCGGCTGCTGCCGATTCAATGGGGTGGTTAATGAATTTAAGCTATCTTCGTAGCCACCTCCAGCTGCACGACGCGCCAAACTCAGCCAAACCTAGCCAGGATATACGCGGATCCTTCTATACGCGTTCAGAGCCACAGTGCACGCGCTCCACTTCCTTCGCTCCAGTTTTACGTTTTATCTCGCGTGTATTGCGTCGCGAGTTCTGAATTTCAAAGTCCAACTTGTAAATCTATCTGCGAGTTTCCGAGTGTCTCGCGAAAGTTGCCGAACGCTTGCAGATACATTGTGCGCGTTATACGATATTTGGAAATTTCATCGCGGCTGTCGCAATTGACTCGACTGTTGTAATTATATCGGTGAAATTTCAAGCAAATCCACGAAAGATCACGAGATACCGCGCCGTGCCACGTTTGATATTTGTTAGACGTTCGAGATTCCGGTCGAATTGCCCTTTGCCAATTGTTCCGATTGCGTGGAAAATTACCATAAGAGACATTTGGATCGGTTCTCTCGCTATCGATTGTACGATCGATTCTGAATTATTCAACGTACGGAATTGATACGTTGGATCGGCAATTTCGAGTCGCTCTCTATGCAATTCTACAAGATCGCAACGTAATTCCAAATCGCTTGGTAGGCTGGCAGTCTGTTTCGATGCAACCGTACTCCGGGTAGGTCGGTCGTAGATGAAAACGTTGGAAAGTAGAGTGGTCGCCGTTGTTAACTGGCGTTCGTTAACGCGTAACAGGGCGTAACGTATGTTTTGCATTTGATGAAAATGTGCTCACCGGTGGAATAGACTTGGTCTCTCGTGTCGTAGCGCTGACCTCTCGTGCGTCGGCCGACTGCGACGAAAATCAGAATTTATCACGCGTCGTTCACGAACACGGCCACCCGCTAATCCGTTTTCTCCGCTTATTATCCGCCATTAAGGCCGCCAGAGAAAGCAGACCGTAGCGGGATTCCTGTCTGCGAAATTCTGTTCCGCAAACTATTCTCAACTGGCCAGCTCTTGGGAGAACCACGGATTTTAGTTTGTTTTTCTGAAAATCTCCTCGAAAGAACGTGTTTCTCTCGCGTCTTCCCTTGTGTTTTTTGCTCTCAGATAGCGTTGCGCTTCTTCCGCGTCTCCTTTGTCTTCTCCATTTTTAAATACCGTTGCTTTCCTCCGCTATGTTTTTTCGCCTTTTGTACCTTCTAATAATCTAATAATGGAGAATAATAGAAATTCGGTCTTTCAGGTAACGAGATTATCGTATGTGTATCAACGCCTCGATTCAAGTTGGAATCGTCGAACATCGACGAAAGAATAAGTAGAATGCTCGTTTGAACGAATGCGGCTATATCAGTCGCTGTTTGTTACTTTCGATAGGATCCGTCGCGTTTTACGATACACGCGCACGCACGTTCGATTGAAAATGAACGGGGATAAGCGCAGCCCGGTGTTTGAGAGAATAGACAGGATTTTACTCGTCACGAAGGCGAATTCCACTTTTACTTGATTTTCAATTCGCTCGCAAATACGGCTAGTCGGCGCGTTAAAACATTTCCTGAAATTTCGCCGTTCCCTCCTATCATTAACGAACGTTTGTCAGCCGAACGTATTTATCAGCCAAATCGACGTAAACTTTTCCGAGACAATACTTCGTTTTTACACGCGTTTCGGGAAATTTCCATACGACCGCACGCAAGCTACGATCGGCCAAAAAAAAAAAAAAAAAAAAAAAAAAATGTCTCGCTGTGGGGTTGAAAATTCGACGAGCGCGTGGGGACATCATCAACGAGGTTACGTGACCAGCGAAATTAATTGCATCGCGTTCAATCGCGTCCAATCGCGTTCAAACGATCGAACAGAGAGAAAAATAGAGGAGGATGCATGGATTTAACTATATACGTTGAAACTACGTTCCAGAAGTGGAATAGTCTGCGATCTGCGATCGTTCGCTTCCTCGAGGTTCGATCTTCAACCTGTTTATCGAAAACGATATAGTTAAAAATAAGGTAGACAGCAGAACGAAAGAGAGAACTAATTAATGTCCGCCTGCAAGCTGAATTAAAAGTAACGAAGAGTTTATAAAGACGATCAATAACGCTAACGGCAGCGCTTAATGAAAGCGGAGTGATATTTTCGCTTGAATCAATTCTGTCGGAATAAACTCTGGCGCATTTTCGCGAGGAATAACGGAAAAAAGAGTAAGTTCGGAAGCTTAATAGAAGCTTTGTATTTTACATTTTAATCTTTCGATTAAAGGCATCTACGCGAAATGCGCGGCTTACATAAATTTCGAACGAGAAGGTCGAGGCAAAGGTTCGCCGGGTTTCGATAAATTTTACATATTTTCATTGAAATATCGACTCGCGAAGTAACTTAATTTATTGCACAGGCGTCCGGATTAACTGCATCCAACAAGAAGCTGCACGGAATATCGCGGTTCTCTCGCAGCCGCGTTGTAAAGGTTTTAAGGAAGCTTTAAACTTCAAACGCGTTATAGTTGGCGGTCGAATCGCGTTGCTCGTAAATCCAGTCAACAGAATTCAATCGCGCGTTTCTCCAGCAAATATACACAGACTCGCGAAAGAATTTGGACACTCTGGTAGCAACCTTCGATGAATATATCGTGCGCGTTATACGAAACATTTTCAAATTTCATTCGGTTTGTATGTCAGATTTAACACTAAACCTACCGACACTTCTTCTATACTTATTGACCGCTCGCGATAGGCAGGACAAACTACAATTTTTCTTAGAAAAAAAAGCAAACTAGAAATAAATACCGAAGAACACATCGTATGCGTATTTTACGAAAAGTCATTATCAAAGATTAGCAAGCGATCTGATAACGTTGAAATATGGTAAAATTTGCGTAGAAATTTTCAGGCGGTCAATTTGACCACTGCGGTAGGTTTAGCGTTAATACATTTCAAGTATAGTACATTTCAAATTGCAACATTTTCGAAACTACATCGATGTAGCTTGATAAAATTGCTGGAGAAAATCGAACAAGTAGACGTTCGTTCGTCCTTGCAGCAGAATTCGGTAGAATAAGATTCGATAGAAATGGACGATATCGCGTGCGTTAAAAATCTGATCTATCGTATAGTGCGTCGTTCTACTACCTTCGTTTGCCGTAGATGAAAAAGTAATCGAGGAAACGGAACAGAAATACGGAAGACGCTTGTGTTCTGCAGGAGACGCTAGTGGCTTTTATGCCTGAGCAAATTCTCAGTCGCGTTATCATTTCGTTGGAAGAAATTCGTAGTTTCTGAATTAGCCGTACGCGCGATTACTCTAGCACTAACGCGCTGTTGCTTCACAATGGTAATCGCGATTAACGTAGCTTATAGGAAACGCAAAGGAACCAACGATTCGTGAATAAACGTTTTTAACGATACGCATACTCGAAACTACCGAACTGCAGATTTGTTCTACGATACGCACGCGGAGCTTCGTTAGAGTTTCTCAAATTGCTGTTGCGGTTAAACGGCGTATTTGAATCTCGTAAATAGTATCTAATCGAATCGTATGAAATTTCTGTTAATTGCGCGTCTCGGTCGGTATCCGACGTTCTTTGGACAAACGCGAAACGTCATTGGGATTTCTCACGTATGCGATTGCAGTGCCATGAAAATTACAGAGCGTCCGAAGAATCAAGGAAACGACGCTCGTGGTAATTAATTTACGAAGAATTATATTTTTCTGGAATCTAGCGACAGTAGGAAGAGCGGCAATGCTCTTTGCGCGTGACGTACTATTTACCTGTAACTTAACGTAATTCGTTCTGTCCCAATTCCGCGTTCCAACTGTGATAAAATCTCGCGAGACTAGAACTTAATTGCATTAGTAGCCTTGCGCAACCGAATGTCTTCATTCTGTTTCTCCGCTTCTTGTTTCAATTAAAATATTAATTTTCCAACACGCAAGCACGTTAGTACGATATTATTGCAGCGAACTACGTGTCTTTCTCCCAGTCTCAACGCTTCGATTTCACTTTCCAAACCTCGTGATATCGGCGTGCAATAATGTCCTCCTTTGTTGTCCTCCAAAAGAGCAATCGAAAGCCAACGATAGGGCAAAATCGAAGTTAAAAATAGGAAAAGAAGGGAAGATAGTAAAATGTTGGTCAAATCGAATATGGTTTTGTACGAGAACGAGAATAAAAGAAAGCAAAGGATCGTCCTTGCTTGTCCAGCTATAACAAACTAGTTCTCGTGCGATTTGTTCGCGGCCGCGCGTGCACGTGGAAACACAGGCTTACACGGTGGCATGGTGTGACACGTATTTTATGGTTGTGTAGAACATGGCCTGGCCAGGTTGTAACGCAGTTGTTTGCCGCGCTTGTTACCGCTAACTAATGTATTTCCCGCCCATTCGATACCGCGATCCACCGATCAACGGATCCACTGAAAAACGATACAAGTAGCGGATTAGTAGAGTGGTAACGGGAAAATGATAAAAAGTATCGGACAAATTGGACGTTGTGAACATAGGGGATAGCGCAACGGAAAGACCATGACGATTTCCAAGTCGCTGTTCCCGCTTGTTTACTGGTTTTACCGACAGCGGACGCTAATTCGTGGCTTGTTACACAGATTGTTTCAAGTAGGCAACATATTTCAGAATCGAATATTTATCGGTGCTCAGCGCTCGACGTACAAAGTGTTCCAATACGTGGGACACGAATTTACCGATGGATTTGAACTGTCGAGGCGCAGGCGACGCCGAAAGCTACTTGTTCCGTTAATTTCTCGATCCTCGCCCCGAACGATTTACGTCGACGTACACTCGTAAATATCAAACGAAATACCGTACGTACGGTGTCCTTTCTTCGATACTGCAAGATCTACGAAGACGTATTATCTTGCAGAAGAAATATTAGGTTGTCCGGAAAGTTTCTTTCCATGTACAAGGAATCGCGTATCGTTCGTTTCGTTGCGTTTCCATCGTTACGATCGTACGTAATTCGAGAAAATAATAGGAAAGAAAAAATCTCCCGCATCCTGTGTTTCCTTATGAAACGAAAGACGCTCTGCGGACAACCCGACACTCGGGAAAAAAAACGACGGACGCGTTGGCCGATGTTCGATGAAATTCTTTAACGAAAACCTAAGAGAAAACCTAGACACAGAAGGATAATTCCGCTTTAATCAACGGAGATATTTCAGGCGCGAGCGTTCGAATAAATAACCTGCCGCGAGAAGAGAAAAAGAACGGCGAGGCGGAGGTAAAATACGGGGGAGAAAAATCTCGGAGCACATTCTCAAAGTGTGCGCGACTTAAACGCGAGCAACGTAACGAATGAAGAAAATAGTACAATACGAGGTGGATGGGGAGGAAAAAGGAAGAGCGTGGCCGAATAAAAAGGATGCCGCGGAGAAGAAGAAGAGGCAGGGAAATAAAAGGTAGCGGAGGGGTCGAGTAAATTACAACGCGTAGAATGTCGTCCGGAAGGGAAAGGCGCACGGTGTATCGCGGTCGGCGAGAAGTTGTTCGTTTTTTCGCGAAGAGAAACGAATGTTCGCCGTCATAGAAGCCCGCCGGTATTTATTTTTTCCCTGGAAACGGTTTTTCGATTGGTCTATCGGCGATCGATCGCCGAGCAACGCGGCGAGATCGTTTGTCGAATAGACCGCAGAGCGCGCGTGCTTTTCCTCTGGCGTTATTCGTGGGCAAAAAGGAAGGCGCGCACGCGATCGGCATAGAAACAGGGTCAACAAGTGCCGCTATTCCGCGATGCATCTGTACGAATAGGAATTTCAAGCGAAACTGTAACCTCGGTACGCGTGGTTCGGCATCGAGTCGTATCCGTGTCATTTTTTCGCCGGATCGATCGCTGTTCCGGCCTTTTCCACCGGGTCCACGCCGAAATTCGCCGCGTTTCGTTATCTGCTTCGAGACTCGGCCGATTTTGACGGGTTCGGACGCGGCAAACGGGTGCACGTTGAAATATTTCGATAACTTTGAGATTTAGATGCGACGCGAGCTGCGCGTCGAAGCAACTTTTCGATTGGAAATGCACGTATAGACTGCGGATGTTTAGACGTTCGCGGGAAATATAAGGCTGCACTGGCTCTAAAATGCGTATAATTTACGAGCATGCACGGAACGTTGAAAGCAAAGTACTCGTTACGAGGATCGCAACTTGACCGATTCTTATAAATCGTGCTCGCTGTTCCAAGTTTCGAATAAATTGGTTCGCGCGAGTACCGACCAGCCGATTCGCTGCCAGGCAAATTTTATTACTTGCAGATACAGTAGGAAAATCGCGTTTACGGTACTTTGAAAATGAAAACGAACGCTACGAGATAACTCGTAGCTGGCGTCAGTGGATAAAACTCCTGTCCCGGCGCCGTAAACTACGAGATATCTCGCAGTCGCCAGTCTTCGTACATACGTTTATTGCGAACGATGATCCATCGTTGAAACAACGAGCGGGTCGTTCGTCAATCGTCGCGATCGATCGTACGAACTGCTCCATTGGTAAGTAATGTACGCTAAAAGCAACGAACCAGTCGATAAAATTGTATCTTTCGAGTGACGCGTGTAACGGAGGACGAAGAAGCTCGAAACGCTCGTAGGACCGTGTTTTCGTAGATTAATTTATCGAATTTGCTTCTGAAGCAACCACGGACAGTGTCGCTGGTTATTTCACAGCGTAGCGAAGAAAAGTTAGACGAACCGCTTCTTCGGACGCGCGTGAAACGTAGAACCGTGAAATACAAGGAGCAGAGCGTACGCGCGTTCGCTGTAATTTCCGCAGCGGTTGCAGCCATATATGTACGTGTATTTTTTCCAATCGCGCCCGACTAACGCCACATAGTCGAAAGAAAAAGAGCCGGTCGACACGTATACGTAGCTTGAAAAAAGCTACGAATGAATAGGGACGAGATGGTGAAAACTGATAAGAAATGCATCGTGTTTATTCAGGTTCGCTGTCGTATTAGGAAAAGTCTTTTGTTCTCTCGACAACGTCACGTCGCTGTTCGAGTTATTAGCGTTTTTCCTTTCTTGCGTCGATGCACGATGATTCGATGTCAGCGTACAAGGGAAAAGAGAACTGCACGGTTCTCTCGGTTTCCAGAAGATATCACGGTGCTCGCTCGAACATCGATACTTGTCCGATATGAAAATGTTTCTGGAAATAAATCGTGCATCGCATCGAGAAACGAAAACATATCGCCTGGCGATACGTACGTATTCGGTCGTGACAGATTTCGAATAAAACGTACGCGGTGTGCTAGTAGCAAAACGTGTTAATGGCGTTGGTATTATACGAAACGAAGCTGAAATATCGTACGAGTAAAAGTAAGAAGAAGCTGTTGTATGTTTAAATACTAAACAACGAACGGTTCGTTAAAAAATTGCGATGTAATAAAATTACCGACGCTTTTTATAGTCTTATTGACCGCTCGCGATAGGCAGGACAAGCTACAATTTTTCTTAAAAAAAAAAAAGCAAACTAGAAATAGATACCGAAGAATATATCGTATGCATATTTTACGAAAAGTCACAAATTAGGAAGCGATATGGTAAAATTTGTGTAGAAATTTGGCAGCGGTCAATTTGACCGCTGTGCTAGGTTTAGTGTAAAATCTAACGATCGAACAAGACGCGTACCGCTAACGGGGTTAAGGCGCAAGAGTCTCGGTACATCGAGCCTGGCTGAACAAATACGATGTTCCGACCCCACTCGCATTGTGGTCGGATAGAGCTACTTAAGCTTTAACCTCTGAACGGACAGAAGATTCGGTGAAAGGATGGTGTGTATTCGTGTATCGGTCGTTAGAGATAATTCTTTGCCTGTTGATCAAAAAACGGAACAGAAAAGCTGTTCGGATTACTTTTGTAAAGACTGCCTTCCCTATTCACCGAATTTGTTCGTTAGAAATAAAGACAGAAAGAAAATGGCAGGAAGAAACGTGATTCGCGTAGCCGGTGCATCGATTGCGGTGTCGGTTACCTAAAATACAGGCCCCGGTTTTCCTATAGCCAAGCCGACATCGAAACAAGGAAAAACCACTCGACTGAATTCCGCTCGATGCTTCTGTTACGCTAAATTTCCCAATCCTCCGTCCTTTGCCCTTTCTCCGAATTATCCGCGGTCACTCGACGAGAGCGTTCGATCGAGGATAAATTGCATACAAATCTCGAGAAATACTCGTATCGATCGAACTGGTATTTAAAGACTCGCGAGACTTTCTATTCTTCCGTCTTTCCCGCGAGCTATCCGCGTTAACTCTGAATCGTGGATCAGCGATGTTAATAAAATTATCCGCCGACCAACTATTTTACGAGTAAGTTTTCACAAATACGCGATCAATAGTAAGTGGAGATTGAAAGCGTTGTGGTTATGGGTTATATATGGGTTATGGGTTAAATTGTCAGATAGTAAACTATATTTAACAAAGAAACGTTGATATAATATGAATACGGTTTGAGCTGGTGCAGATCCGCACGCTAGCAGCGTTACGCAGTAACTGAAAAACTCCGAAGCCATCGTTGCCTGTCTCTCGTCTTATGGTTGCCACGCGGTTGCCTTTTGTCTATGGCCCGTCGATGGCTTTAGCGAGTCAGAAAATTAGTCGGTACAGATGTAGAGTTTACTTAGAAGCGTTAACCACTTCATCAACACCCTCCCTAAAACTCTACATCTCCACAAACGATCGTCTCTTAATATTTTCTAACTCTTCCTGTAAATATCTGAACCTTGATTTCGTCAGTGACTTCGCAAATACAGTTGCCGGCTAAACCGATCGGACGTAGAGTTCTCTTAGAAGTGACAACCACTTGGACAGAAAGAGAGTACCAGTTCGTTTTTCGATACCAGAAATCTAAAAGTACAAAGATAAATGCGCGTGCGAGTGTATAATACTCGCGAAAATATTCAACGCGCGAAGAAACGTACGTTCGCCGAGGTGGCAGTCGCGTAACGCTATTACGGAAATATATCGGCCGGTCTTAGGAGATTCGGCTACTCGTTACGAATCCGAATAAATCACGATTTCGTAGGAAGGGAACGATGGAAGTTTCATCGGAGACAGTTGACGGAACGCGTCAGTTTCCGCTAGACTACTACGTCTTCTGGCGCTAGCCTGACAGTAAGCGGTAGATGGATCGATTTTGGCACTAGGACCTCGGCAATTGTAGTTTCGAGCAATGTTTGCTCAATAAACCTCTGTGGACCCGACAAACTAACCGCTATTAGCCGCGGGCTCTCGAGCTGGAAGTTATTAATTGCATTGGTGGCACGGACCCCCGTGTAAACCATTGGGCACACGAGAAATTAGGGTGTTCCTCGTGAAACGCTGAATAACTGAATCGCGCCACTTGCACGAGCTGCACTTTGACGACGTATTGCCCGTCCGTTCGCTTCCGATTATTAAATTTCACATACGGCGCCCGTCGTCTAACCGACGGTAGATCTATAGATAGATCGATAGAGATCACGTGTCTGTGAAATTATTATTAATTATCGTCCCTTCGGTCGCTGTTGTGCCCATCGACGATCGAGAATGCTTGGTACAGGACCAGTACTTACTCGAGGCACGAAACGGTAGTTAGAAATCACAGCGTTGCGAATTATTTGCCTCTAATTCTCTTTTATTTACTCAGCTTGAAATATTCCTCCAAATTTCTGCTTCCCTGCTCGATCGAGTCGCTCGACTTTCAGTAATTTGAAACACTCTGCCAATGTCAGTTTATCGTTTTATTTGATTTCTCTATTTAACAGCAAACCTAGCAGAGTGATCAAATTGACCGCTTTCAAATTTCTACGCAAATTTTACCATGTTTAAACGTTATCGTATCGCTTGCTAATCTATGACTTTTCGTAAAATACGCGTACGATATATCCTTCGGTATCTATTTCTAGTTTGCTTTCTTTGCAAGGAGAAAGGAAGTAACGAAGAAGTTTGGGAAGAAGATTTATCGCGATCTGTATTAAAACGCAGGTTGTTACTAACGTTTCTTTTCGTTCACGATAGTAACGGAAATATTATCTGCAAGGTTATACAAAAATCGGACGGCCAAGTAGTTTGAGTTAATCTAAATTAAACAGGCACGCGAGTGTGTTGATTTTATGGAATTCATTTGCGAGGGTTTAGCAAGCGTTCGCGTGTATAAATAAGTCGAAAGAAGATTATTATATGAATTAAACGATATAACAGCGGCCCATGCTCGATGTAAAATATTAAGAGGAAATTTCATTAAAAAAATAACATATCCGCTGGAATTATGGTCCACGCAGGGAATATTTGTATCGCAAGATACGAATATCATATTTTACGAAAATTCGATAGGCAAATGTTCCGTGTAGACGTTTCTTCGTCGTTTTTCCCTTCTCGAATTCGCAACCATGCTCGAATTTCCTTCGAAGTGTTATATTAGTTTCCGTCACGAACCTCGAAACCCGAATTTCAAAAACTCACGTACACGGACTCGCGAGAACGTCGAAAATAAATTTCTAGATGTTTTATGCAACAAGTACAATACGGTCGTAAAATCGTTCTATGCGAAGCATTAAAATACTTTCGTGAGCCGGCGCGTTAGTGTAATTGCTATTAAATTGGAAAGATTCGGCGCATACAAAGTGCGCCGCATTTTAACACCCGTACGATCTTCCAACGAGCCGAGTAACGACGCGATTAATATAACGACATAATGAAATTTTTTCGCGGGTAATCGTTGAATTATCGCGGTGAGAATAAATTGTTGTCGGCAAGTTGCGATAGGAGGCATGGCGTGTTGATCGCACAGCGTTGTAACGTGTAAGCTGTGCATTGCGGTAATCATGCGTGCGTTGTAAGCTTGCGCCACCGCGAACGATGGACTATCAGTAGCGCAGTATGCAGCGTAAGCTTTGTACCGCGTCTGGTAGAAATTTTCAGCGGAAATAACGTTTCTGACAGTGAAATATGCAGGCCGGAACGCGCGCAACCTAACTGTTTATTAATAACTCTATTCGCAGTTAGCAACTTATCCTTGCAACGCATTAAAAATCGCGATAAATAAAGTAAATTTCGTTCGTTGGCCTTCTATTTTTATTTATTGAAATTTCAGCTTTCTAGTTTGCATATCGCGTTTCTTCGTTTATCTTTCGGAACCGTGAACCGATACTTCCGATTCGATACTTTTGAAACGAGAAACCTCGATAAATCGTACGATAAAGTTTATTTCGTATTAAGTTTTCGTTCTTCTAAACCAGCTTAACGTAAAACTGTGCTTGAATTAATTTCATGTTACGCGTATGTTCGTACGCGTAATGTTGGATGGAGATCTTCGATCTTTGTTCGTTAAGATAATTTTCTGTTGAAACGAACCTCCATCGATGTTTCACAAGCGCTCGATAGGAAAAATCTGACGGTCCACTTTGTAAAATCGAATTATCAGCGTTCCGCTTTCTAAAATCGAACGGCACGAAAACGAATCGCTCGCGTACAAACGCTATTTCGCAAGGAAATGAACAAATCGCGTAGGACGCACTTACTTCTTGGACGTGATAACGTTAAGCTGTTTTCGCCGCGATACTGTCCAACGATTAATCCGCGCGCAATTGAAAAAAAAGTTTCGTGCCCGTAACGAAAGCGAATGCATGTTCTTCGCTCATGAACAGATTACGCGATACGCTCGCGTGTTAGTTTCGCGCGAATTTGTTTTTCGCTCGCCGTACCAAGCAACAGTAGGTTGTAATCCAATCAAACGTGAGAGGACAGTACGCGAATAAATACTGCTCTGTCCGTTTATTCCTAACCCTTTTTCATTCTGTATTTGCCGTTGGTTACATGCTACCGTGCAATAACGCACTAGCGTAATTTCTACCCTTGGTCAGCTTTCTCCGCTAATTAACGCGAAACAAGACCGACGCGAAGAAAACAGGATATTAGAAAAAATTCATGGAACCTTCTCGTTTGTAATTATCGTGGTTTAATGGTATTTCGAATAGTACTTGATGGAATATTTATTTCGTTCTTGAGATTCGTGGTTCGATGGCTGCGTCGTACGATGCGGAAAATAGGAAATAATTTCTGCGCCCAACCACAATACATTCTGGACTACGCGGTTTCGATCGTGTTAATTTTTAGCGTAGTTTTGTGTAGTTTTTTTTTTTACAAGATTTCTTTTATGATCGTTCGTATATAGGACGTTGATATCGCGTTTTACAACGTTTAGGATACTTACGTCGAACAAGCGTTTGGGAGTAGCATTCGGGAATGAGAGCTTTAGGATAATTAGCATTCAGCAGCAGGGTACTTTTGTAAACATTCCGTTACACGTGCCATACACAATTGAGTGCGTTAATGTTGCGTAAGAATCGCGATATCGCGTACATTACCGACCGCTTCTGGGTATTTTCTCGTCGATCCAAGAAACCAAGTACACTTACGAGCTTAATGTACTAAAACATCGCGATACTCTGAAACGTTTCATTAAAAAAAGCATTTTTAGCATATACGATTGCAACGAAGAAGAATACAAATCCTGCTACAAAAAGCGAGAAACGTACAGCGAAACGTTTTCGTTTCTTCGCTCTTTTTCCCCTTGTTTCCTGCGCTATCACCTGCGTTTCGTTAGACACCGAAGCAAAACTTTTTCACTCGCGCAACTGCCACTTGTCGCGCGAGTACCACCTGCATGAGACATCGAAATAATTTGGAAGTTTCTGGGTAGAAACGACAGCTGTTAGAACAGCTTGCCGAGGCAAGGACGAGAAGAAATTGTTCGTATTACGGTGGCTGTCTAGTCTAACAGGTACACAGCGGCTCGCGAATATAAATATTTCAACGTTTACCATGGAACATTTTGATCAACTTGTTACGCGAAACGCGTGAAATTTCACTAGCATTGTAGCTCTTATACTCCGTGATAATCGTGCAAAGGCTCTAGTAATTCTAATATTTCGCAAAGTTCAATGTTCTTAAACTTGTTTTCAAGCAGTTTCGTGTAACGCGTGTAATACGATAATCGTGGTACGACCGAGAAGGGGGCGATTGGAGCCTGAAACTTAAGAAAGAAATTTACTACGACGTTTTTTCGTTTGAGAAAATCGAAAATCTTCGTAGCGGAGAAAATCAAGTTCGAAGATTTGCCCGGTATATTTAAATCGTTGCCAATTGCGGACTAAACGAGCGTAAATATTCGACAGAGGGTCGAGCTGCGTTTGAAAATAAGCGAAGAACGCGCGATAACATTTTTTCGTCAGACGCTCCGTCTTGGAGAAAAATAAATTTGCAAATGTATCACGCGCGTGTACGAGTCCTCGGACGGACACATATTATTTCACATTTTTTACTTACTTTCGCGTGTATAATAACCTCCTGTGGATTGGTTATTCACACACCTAGCCGATATTCAGCCAAGCGATAGTACACGTAGCTGACAAACTTGGAAACTCGATTTTCTGAGAAACGAAGCGTCGTATGAAAGATTGTTACCCACATTTTCCACTTATTTTTTCCCGTAGAATCGATCATTCCCTGGCCGGTCGCGCTACGACTACCGCTCCACCCTACATACTCGTAAAACGTTTCTGTAGGTGGTAGTGAAACGTGGCGGCACGAGACCTTTGTAACCGTCGTCTTGTGTAAACAACAAGATATATTAGGTTGTCCGAAAGGTTTCTTTCGTTTCGTGAGGAAATAATAGATGCACGAGCCTTTTTTGTTTTATATTATTTTATTGAATTTTGTACCATCCACTTTGTTCCACTTCTATCGTTACGATCGCACGTAATTCGATAAAATAATATAAAAGGACAAGCGTGGCGCATCCATTATTCAGACAACCTAATACGAGAAAATCGTAAACAGCCGACAAGTCGAGAGGTCGGATGATATCAACAGATTTGAAAAGTATACAGCGAGAAGTCGTAGAGCGAGGTAGTCGGCAAAGCGTACACAGACGATAAACGTTATTAAAACTATTCGTTTGATCGTTATTTCGGCAGCCGCGCGTGCTAACCACCGCGCAAATGTCAAAGTGTCTCGTACAAGATACATAACATACTCTCGTAAGAAATTGCTATAATCGTTGGAATAGTTTCGCCAGCAACAGCGAAGGCTTCCGCCTACGGTTCTCACTCGTACGTTGGATGGAAACGATGGGTGACGAGCCGGTGAAAGGGCTGCGAGGGTGCGGCACGACGATGGAGAGTTCAAGAGTTGGCGATAGATTCATTAGGGCGGTGGCATCAGGAAACTTGAGGGAGAAGCGTGTTTTCGGTCGAACTTCCGGTCAAATTGAATCACACGGAATTTCGTGGTAACAATCTTCTATTTGACTTGGACCGACCGTCTGATTTACCGCGGCCTTTGAGTCTACATACGTCGTTCAAAGCGATTGACTGGAACGAGAACTCGCTTTGTCTGCCTGACGAGTTTCGTTCTTCCTACGAATTCTTTTTAAACGACCTGGCAAATTGGTCTTCCTTTACTGTTCGGTTGCTCGTTTTTTAAACGTTTCTCAATACGCTCCGCCAATGTCGCAATTGTTTAGTCCCTATTTCTTCCCTGTGGATTTTCTTGCGCCAAATTGTCCCCGAACTGGCGCGTTCGTTAAAATCTTCGCGTCTATTTGCTAGTTTGTTCGACGATTTTTGCAATCTTGCGTAGCGTTTCTACAGTCTCGTTCTACGCTCGTGCCGCACAAACCTACGTAATTTCTTTCTTGGGTAGAAAGTAGGAAACACCTTTCAATGGCGTAACGGAAAATTGAGAAAATTTCTAGTTCGCTGTTTAGAAAAAAAAATTTCTAGTTTAGACTAGTTCGCTGATTTTCATCCGACGATTATCGAATAAAACGTTACGAGATTACGTGGTTGCATTTCCATTATTTTATACTCCGTTTCTTTCTCGTTATTTCATAATCATCTCGCCAGAATCGATGGAAAATGAACTTGTTCCACGCGAGGTACGAATTTTTAAACACGTAACGATTACACGTGCGAAAAAAAAAACGTTAAGCGCTAAATACAAACGGTAATTTGAAACACAGTAATACACGCGCAAAGTAAATTATTTTAATATCACCAAAAAAAAAAAAAAAAAAAAAGAAAATTGCAAAGCGGAAAGACATTCCGTTAAATCTTCCACCGTATCTGCATTGGTTTCGCCTAAATTTCAAATTTCCATCGACCGCGAACGTGTCCACCCTTCGACAGGAATTTTTTTCCCTATACATAATTCAAAGAAAATATGAATTTCGAAAAGGGGCACGAGGTCGTTGGAAATTCATTAAGAAGATATTTGCAAAGAAGCGAGACACTGGAGAGTATACCGGGCTTGTCGGCGTGTAAAACTGCTGTTAATCCGGCTGCGCAAAGGGTCGACCCTTTTTCTACCGCGTATACACAGATCGGCGGAGTAACGCATTGATCTCCGGGCTGGCTTTGTGTCTCGTGAAGCCGATTGGGTCAGCCCCAGGCAACCGGAGGTGTTATTTCCAAGTCCAGGGGGATTTCGCTAGGCTTGCCGGGATCGTTTGACATCGTGCGCTGGGGTAGCTGAGTATAATTAACGACCGCATTCGTCTTGTTCCATGCTTTATCTTTAATTATCCAACGATAAGGTTCAATCGTCCGTGTCAATTTGTCGACGTGCTCTATCACTGCACGCTTCTAGCTTCATATTTGAAAGATAAGATTCGCGCAAAGATCTGCCTTTGAAAATTGCTTCACTCGATGAAGGAGAATCGCGTCGTTTAATTGTCAGCCTTTTGATTGGAGTTTGCACTTTACGAGTGAAAGGTTGCGAAATTCGAAGTACGAAACGCGAAGAGTAATTGGCAGAAAGTTGAACGTAAAGCGAAGATGAGACTAAACGAGCTTTTGTCTTGTGATCTTGAAATACGAAGAATCGATACTAACTATGGTTGTATTAAAATTTCAGATCGGAAGGAGACGAGAGGCGCCGCGTCTCAACTTTCGAAACAGAGATGAGTTGAGAATCGACTACGATGTTGAGTCGTCTTTCGGCCGTGGTGGCCTCCATTTTGGTTCACCAGCTACACGTTCTGTGTGCCGCCACCTCATTAGGTAAGCGTATGCAAATTTCCAACGGTTAATTGTTTCACATGGTTGAACGTCTTTTATTCGACTCTTTACTCGACTCTGTCCGCTCTACGATCGCGCTCTTCTATTGTCCGTAGCATAAAAGTAACTTACATGTTTTTTACACGAGCCAGTTAACGATATCGTGGAACTTTGTATCTTTCGCTTTTACGCGTATTCTGTCCTATTTCGCTTTTATTCGAAACTTTCGCGTTTAATTCGATTTACTTGAATTTGCTAGATACGCGAGATAATTTGATTCGAACGAATACAGGCCAGCTGTCAATATCAATTTTACGTTGTTCAAATATTAGCGCGATGCAGATTTTTACTAAATTGAAATCAAGGTTTCCGGATAAACAAATATTCCTCGTTCTATCGAAACAAATATATTCCTTTTTTATGCTCTTCGAGAGATATACTTCGCGCTCCGCTCTGCCATACTTACACCAGCTGCTTTACAAATTGGGAATATATCGTTTATTGTTGGGTCGGTCGAATCAGCGATTCTCCGGTAAATGAAACTGAAAATAACAACGAACCTTAACAAACGACAAACGTTAACAAATAAACGTTTACAAGCGCCGAACGATAAAATAAAAGCGAACGATTATTCTATATATTTACGATCAAACGACAGCGTACGAGTTTAGTGGAACACTGTACACGTTTATGAAATACAATTGTATACAACTGTAGTCGCTAATAATCCTCACAGGTGGATGCGACTCTCGATAAATGAACCAAAAAAACAAAAGAAAAGTGGTAAACGCGGATAAAATAATTTTCTTTCCAAATATTCGATGGAGAAATATGAATAGCTCGTAAACGTCTCTGTACTTTTTCGTGACGAATTGTAAGGATGAAAAACATATATATATATATATATATATATTTGTCGTTTTTGAAGAATTTAGGAATTTAAAGACGAGTCGCGTTTTAACGACTGCTGACGGAAATTCCGTTAGGTCCGAATTGGTTTCTGCAGTCGCGTTCGTGTTAGCTGGAATCCGGGATATCTGGTTGGCTTATCGAGAGAGAAAATATCGAGGCGCGATTGCGAAAGTCAGCTATCAGTGAGGGGTCGATTATACGCGTTGAGTAACGGGCTGTGGGACGAACGGTCCGCTTCCAGACATTGTCCTATAATTTTCCAATTAAGGCATTGGATTGCCATAAATCCCACGGCCACGGATAGGATCCATAAATTCGACGCTGTACCGAGCGACAAGTCACGTACCGTTCGATGCGGTGTTCGATTCGAAAACCGCCACTTACGTTGTCCAATTTGAAATTGGAACACGCTGCGAGAAGATGTGATCGCTTTAGTGTACTCTATCTTACGTTAATTATAAATATAAATATTTGGACATTTCGAATTTATTAATTTGTCGAGGTTGTTAGTTATACGAACAGAGGAACGCGTGGATAAATTGTAAGATGGAGAATATATTTAACAAAGAAGCGTATGTACAAGTATGAATACACTTTGAGCTGGTCCAGATCCGCACGCTGCCAGTGTTACCTAGTAACTGAAACTCTATCGTCTATGGTCTGCCATGGTCGCCTTTCTATCTATCGTCTATGGTCTGCCATGGTCGCCTATACACTCTATACACTTTCGATGGCTTCGATGATCGAGGAAACTAAACAGATCAGACGTAGAGTTTTCTTAGAAGCGATAACCACTTCAACATAATTTCATAATTTTTTTTTTTTATTTAGAGGAAATTTAGAGGAAACAATCAATTCGATAAGAATTTTGAGTAAGTTTTTCTGGCGTGTTACAACGTCACGAATGTTCCATTTATACGCTTTCGTTCCTAGGTATACTATATATTATTTATTACAGTTTCTTCTTTTATTATATTGCTTACGACAAAAATTGGAAAAGAGGAAAGGGAGTCGTATCATCGAAGCAGTTTAAAGCGCGGCTGCCTTCGCAAACAATTTCCTTTGTACCACGAAGCTTGATGCGCACCGGTCGAGTAATACTACGGACGACATTCCCCAGACGTATTTCGAAATCCTGACCGGTAACCGCGTTTATCCTTCCTGCAAGATTATGTGCATCCGTCTTTCTAGCAGATATTAGAAGTCCTTTCGTTCCTTCTCTCTTTCGCGACTCTCTATATAGCCGTTGAATTCAGCTTCCGAGATTGGTCCTGCCAGAAAGGACCACTTCTCTCTCTCTCTCTCTCTCTCTCTCTCTCTCTCTTCCCCTCTCTCTCTCTCTCTCTCTCCTTGCCCCTTCTCCCGGCTCTTTCTCCGTCTTGCTTCGGGCTGATAAATTTTCCCAGGATTATCCCGTCGTCCTCTCTAAAATCGTTTGAAAGCCGAGCGGAGAAATCGGTTTGGCGAAACCAAACGCGTTGACAAGCTTAGGAAAGTGTAACCTAGTAATCAGGATGCGATCGGTACGAGGAAGATTGTAGGTGAAAAAATAAGTGGAAAATGTAGGATAAAGTTTGTTCGTACGATCACTCGTTTCGAAGAAAATCCAGCCTGAAGATTCGTCAGGTATACTCGAACTCGGCTAATCGCGCAGTGTAAAGCAGCGAATAACAAAGAGGAGGAATTTTCCACGGTTGTGAAAACATATCGAAAATATAGAATTTCTAGTTTGGAAATTGGAAAATTGGTCGAGAACGCGAACAAGGCCGATTCTTAATTAAATACCCATGTTCAAACTCTATTCCTTTGACAACGAGGCCATAAATATTCATTTTATTCAGTCGATAATTAGCCAAGTTCACGCGTAAAAAGCAAATTTTCCAATTGGATTTTCTCCAAAACGGAGCGATCGCTTCTCGTCGATCGCACCGCGTAGCAGCGCTCGAAAATTCGAGGAGAAACCGAGATAGTTTCGCGGTTAGATACGTTAAAGTCGTTTTTTCGGGCAAATAATTCGGAATCGGCCAGTATCTTTTTCACCGGTGGAAATAAAAAGGGCTGGTTTCCATGTTGTAAGTCTTTCCGGAAGAACGGCCCAACGCCGTTTGAACCGCCGAATTTGATGGAAAGATATTGCTTCCCCTTGCGGTCTCTCGAATTCTACTTTCCTTACTTTATTCCCTCGGCTGGCTGTGTCTCTTTCAGCCGCCACGGCCTTTATAACCGACGAGATTGCTCAGTTTCTCCGGTTTCGACTCAAAGGAACTTTATTACTTTTTCCAGCTTTTCAATCGCGCGTAACGCGACAATAATGCGGCAAAAAATCGCTTACTTTGTTACATTTCACGTTTCCCTTAATTTTAATCCGCCGTTCTCCGCAGAGTAGAGATTTTCATAGCACTCTAAATTCAGCAGCTATCTTTTTAAACCGCCAATTCTAACCTTACTTTTCGCTTACCTAACTTTAATCCTGCCGCTTTGATCCGCGATAATTCCACCGTACGATACTACCTTCTGTTTCTTTTTACGTTAATTTTTCCTCTTGTCTTAGGAAACGAAGGATCTTTCGTCTCGTACTTCCGTTCGAAGGCGATCAGCTCTCGCGATCGAAGAAAACGAAGTTTCACACGGAAGTGGAGCGAGAAGCTCACGAACGCCAAGAATTCTTTTTTTTTTATTTTAATCGAACTTGTGTGATTTTTTTTTTACCAATGATCTACGCGCTACGTGTACAACGCGCACAAATTGTTGCACTCGTTATTTAAATATCGCGAGTGAAACGTAACGGGACGTATTAAGATATTAGAAAGCAGAGAACGGAATAAATATGCTAAAATGTCGAAGCGATCGGAAGTTTTAACGGTTTAGCGCTGTTGGTAAAGTATAGCATAGGTGGCTGGAGCCTTGGAAGTTTTTAATGTTGTTCGAAGTTTTTCGATTTTTAGAGGAACGTTTTTTCCGTAACAGGTAACGATTTTCGCGCAAACTTTACGGTACAAAGTGTTTTGTATGGAGTTTAGAAGCTACCGTAGCCTCAATCTCAGTATGCTCCTGGGAGAAGGTTTTACAACTTCAAATTACTTTTACGTTATGAAAGTTAGCGGTTCCTATGTTTAGACGTTCGGATTTAACATCTTACCGTGCTATTTCTTATCAAACTAGTTAGCATATGTTAATTACGTTTATATATTTGATACGGTTCGTTTTAACTTGCAAGCACGACGTTCTTTACGATTGTATTTGCTTAAAGCTTTCTAAACGCTCTATTTCGAACGTAATCTCGAAACGCGTCGATAAACAAGATGACGCGATCTTTGCTCTTCGACCGAAAGCAAACCCGATAAATAAATGACGTATTTACGAGAAAAAATTTCGGAAATTTCTTCTATTTGTACATCCGTTTAAACATCCGGCCGACCACGAGTGTGCGAATCGCGCGCTATGATCGAGATACTGTAGCGCGATATTTCAATATTTTCGCTCCTTAAACATTCAACGAACGCACCGTATGTTTTCCATTCTCTGTTACTCTTTTTTTTTTATTTAATTATCAAGATTGGAACATCAGAGACATCGTGTTGCGGCGAATGCGTTAAAAAGGGACAGTAGATTGACGAACGAACGAATTTCCGACGAATGCCGCGCGAATACAAATTCGAAAAGAGCCCGCGCGTGTTTCAATTTCATCACCGCGGCAATTATGCAAGAATTGTATCGATATACGCGCAGGCATACGCGCGCGTATCTGGGCATCGCGGTGCGAAACGATGCGAGAAGTGATTAAATTAACGAGCACCACCCTTCGTCCCGCCCTCGGCGAAATTACAAACCGAAGAAAGAGCGATTAAACGGAGTGGTTAATTCGATGGCGCGTGACGCGCGAAGATCTTCGGTGAAAATTTACGAAAGACCTGTTAGTCATCTAACACTGGAGCCGCTGACTTTGAACAGGTATTTAAATACTGTCGAAGTGGTTGTCTGTGTGTGTGTTCTAAGAGAACTCTACGTCCGATCGGTTTAGCCGGCAAACGTATTTGCGAAGTCATTGACGAAATCAAGGTTCAGATATTTACAGGAAGAGTTAGAAAATATTAAGAGACGATCGTTTGTGGAGATGTAGAGTTTTAGGGAGGGTGTCGAAGTGGTTAACGCTTCTAAGGAAACTCTACATCTGTACCGACTAATTTTCTGACTCGCTAAAGCCATCGACAGGCCATAGACAAAAGGCAACCATACGTGGCAACCATAAGACGAGAGACAGGTAACGATGGTTTCGGTGTTCAGTTACTAGGTAACGCTGCTAGCGTGCGGATCTGCACCAGCTCAAACTGTATTCATATTATACCAACGTTTCTTTGTTAAATATAGTTTACTATCTGACAATTTATCCACGCGCTTTTCTCTGTATCTGTATAACCCATAACCACAACAAATATGTTACACATAGTCGCTCAGAGTCAAAGAAAAATAGCTGTATTTCTGTCTCGGGAAAATTAAACATTAATACGAAGCATTAAAGATACGTACGTGGGTATGTTTTTTGCGAAAACAAAAGTCCGTGGTTCTGGACTAGCTTGGTAGTTCGAGTATCGAGAAGTAACGCGCTCTGCTAATAAAATACTGCATTCCAAAAAACCGTATTCTTTCGGCCATTTCGAAGCTTGTCGTTTGAAATCAAATATTTCAGGATAAAATAAAAAAAAAAGTCGATAATTGCTCGCGTAAAGAGAAGTTACATCCGAATTGTTTCGCGTCGGTTTTCGCTTATAGTTACTTTGATAGTCAGGAAATTCGATATCGAGATTCCCAGTTGGTGAAACACGACACAGATGACCCTTGTTTAATGAACTTGGATATCGGTAACCTGTGGTTGCAACACGCGACACAAACAACCCTGGAATTGGATACTAAGGAGGCCGATCATGAGTGTTGCAACGTGGGTGATTTCGCGATAGTCGAGTCGAGTCGATACGTTAAATTAACCGAAACGAATAAATGATTCGTAGATTACGAGTTCGTTGCCGTTTGTATAACCGCTACATATCTGTAGTTAGATACGATGGTACGAAACTTTACTCGACTAAAACTGGACTTCGGTAAAGTTGAAAACGAAAATGAAAATTAATGTTAAAAATTAATTAATTAATTACGTCCAAGTCGTTGGCGCTATGAATTTCACTGTTCCGATGTTAGAGGCAAACCCTAAGACCACAGGATACTCGATACAAACTTCCATGGTTTTGCGGTTAAGTCGCGTTCGTTATTGGGACTTTTGTGGTTTCTTATCAGTCGCGGATTCTGGCTTCCTACGCGTGACACCGAGCTCCGCGTAAACTTACCAGTTGTCCATCCGTTTTCGTTTCTCGGAATATTTTGCAACTGGAGAATTGCAAAGCGACGTTCTTAAACCAACGACCGACGAACCTTGGCAAACTCGTCTAGCGGGGTAATTCATTAAAAAGTTCAACTTTGAGCAACGTGTGCCATAGACGCTTCTTCGAAGTTTCCATACAGTTGCTCTTGCAGCTAACAATTTCTATTGAATCGTTTGCATCGAGCGATACGAAAAATCGAAAGTAAAATTGCAGCTCGAAGTAAACTTCGTTAGGGATTGCTTTATTAAGTTTCGGCAAGATGTGATGCTTGTTACGAGCATAACTCAATAGGAGAACACCGTCGACCTTCTATTCGCGCTTTTTACGGCCGATCTCTTATTTCAAAGTTTCCCCTTGTTCTCTGGTATCCGCCGCGGCGTGTAGCTTTTGCGAGGGGAATACATTTATGTGTATCGTCTTGGAAACTCGCGTACGGCCGCGTGTGCTGGCTGCTGATAAGGCCATTCTATTCGTCGACAGTCGAACGAGTTTCCTTCTACTGCCCCTTGAAAAGTGAAAAACTTTTCCACTGCGCTGCGCTCGTTCTCCAACTTTGCGATTGTTTCCATAGTAATTCGATTTTCCGCGTCTATTACACTAACGACGTGGTCGCTGCTGTTTGCACGCGGCGTCGTTTCTTTCCACCGACCCGACAACTCGCAACGTTTTGTTTTTCTTTGCAAAACAGAATCCAGGCACGGCATCTACGTTCCGACGCTGATCTCGGTTTACCATGGTGATTTCGAACGATCGCCGAGGAAACTTTTATTCCCCGCTTACCAACCAGTCTCTTCCGTTCCTCTCGTCTCGTCCAACGAACGAAGATTTGTTCGTTAAAAGGGAAGACCCGTTAATCCGTTTACTCGAAATATAAGGAACCCGTGCACTCCGCGCGGCAATGGAAATCTCGGCGGTCGTAAATAATAATACGATCAAATTGTTTTCTCATCTGTATTTTCTCTGGTCGTTCTAAAAGTCGAAATTCTCGGCATATTTTATTTATTATTTTGGAATTTCCTATCCGATGTGTCTAGAACGCGCTCGCCCCGTAAGATTCAAATGGCGATATCACGGGTTCGTCGATATGTAATTAATTCGAAGTTAATTCTACGAGCTTAGCTTCGACGATGCGCGTTGTATAAAGGATTGGGCTTGGCGCAGTACGGTATGAAATACACACACGAACGGTAGGAATATTACGCATCGTTGCGATGAAAAAATGCATCGATTGATTTTGTTTTATAACCATGTCATGCATACCATTTCTCGATGCATCGATGAAAAACATTTTCTAGATAAAAGTTTCACTCGTTCGTTGTTAGTTATATTTCGGAATCATAAAAAAATATAAATGTTTTCCCCAAGGGAAATGTGTCAGATGCGAAAATACTAGAGCAAACGCGCGTATGTGGTTTGGTAGTAAACAGATGTTCACGCAGCCGCTAAATTTCATTAAGTGCGATAGAATTTTAACCGTATTTCGCTCTACCCTATATTCTTTGAGTCGTCTTTTACGCGCTCCTTGCGCTCTTCTATCGATAATCGTTTTCAAGTCCCTCGAGTTTGATTTCACGACAAAGCTAAACTTTATCGTAGAACGCCAAGTACGTCTTTATCCGTGCAAGTAAAGACGAGACTGCGCCACGTGTGTCTGCAAATTCGCTATCGAAGAACGCTTATTTCAAATCAACTTTCGCGCTGAAGTCGGATCGAAGCGCGAAAATTGTATCCTTCGAACGACTACGAGGAATATCACACGCGTTCGAGGACCACGTAACGAGGCCAATTCGATTACGCATAGTAGCTGTTTAATCGGCCGAACGTTTCTATAGCATTTAACGAAATTTTCCTTATCATGGAATAACGTACGTGAAATCGATTAATCAGGCTAACCACGCTCGTATTCGTTGGAATAATTAAGGGTGTCGTTCGTTTATTGTAACGAGAAGCGTGGACATAAGAGGGGGCAGTAAATCTGCGGACAAGTTTAATTATATCGTTGTATCCGTGTAATAAAGCTTAGACGGCGAAACGTATAATCTGGTTCTAAATTGTTTCAGGTGCTAAGCCGTTTCCTGGACTGGAAAACCTGCCGAGGTCGTTCTGGCATGAGCTCAGTTCGCCTTTTACCGAGGTAAGTCGGCTGTATAATTGGAATGAGCAGTTAAAATGTCTTTTCGAAAAGCTACGAAGCCCACTTTTTGTCGCGTTTCTCCAGCCGCTTGTTGGACAAAGCGGTAATCTCTTTATGACGACGCGAAGCTGAACGCGACAAAAGTCCTTTCAAATATTTACGTTACTTTTAACAAAGCGGCCAATCTGTTTTCTCTTCCGCCTAAACTCTTCCCTCGCTTCGTATCCAGATTCTTCTTCTACAATTTACGGCCTCTCTACGAAATCCAAGTATCGTATTATTATATTGCTCGTACGTTAACGCGCGAAATGGCAAATTGGACGCGAGGAGAAGAAAGAAAATCGCCGGGAAACAAAATTCTTCTTTTTCGATGAAATCGAAGCGGTGTTTGTAGGTTGCGATGGAAATGCAAAAATCCAATGAACGAACGATAATTCGGGGCAGAACGATTTCGTTACAGCGATAAGGATGATAACACGGTACAGAGAGTAGCAAGACGCAATTCACTGGCGTAATAAAAATGTTGGACAGGATTGGGATAGCAGATTTGCGTAAAGAACGCGAGAGAAAAATGTGAGGGGAATTTGCGAAATGTTTTGCTTGTGATTTACAGGTATACGAGGTGGAAAGTTTCGCAACAGAGACGGGCGGCACTCCGGAGCCGAGGCCCTTTTTCGAAGATCCAGAGAGCAACATTACCGTGCAACTCGGTGCTCAAGTATATATGCACTGTAGAGTACAAAACCTGCAGGATACGCTTAAGGTAAATCCTCGTTTCTCTTCTTTCCTCGACATTCCAGCCAGTGCTCGTACATATTTCGATCCTCGGTGGAGCATCGGTTGTATAATCTCGCAGTGAATTCAGCGACTCGGACGTTTCTTAAAGAATTTCAGAAATGACGTTATCCACAGTTTTCTCACGCGATTGTGCTTCCCTTTTCACCAAACCGTTGCCTGTTTTTTCTTCCTCTCCTCTCGGAGGATTCTCCTTTGGTAAAATCCTGCTTCACGGAATAATTCGTTTTATTACGTTGCTATCGCGCGATAAATTCTACAAAGTTTTTTAGAGCGCGATCTACGATTTTTTCTTTTTTTCTTTTTTTTTTCTTTTTTTTTAGTTACGTTAGAATTCAACGAAGCGACACGCTATCGAAGAAAGAATTTTTCTCTACTGTACTTATACGATAGGTTGTACGATACACGATCTCGTACAACGATATATCGCAAGGAAGCTGCGATGCTTCGTTAACGCGCTCTGTCTCTAATTTCCGCCACAGACGTAACAAAAAGTTTCCGCAAAGCTGCATCGCAATCAAGACGGAGTTATACAGGCGAAAAAGTGGATTCGGTAAATCGGTAAATCTCTTATAAAAATAAGCCAGCAGATATCGATTCCGTGCCAATTGCCAGTTCGACATTGTCTTCCTCTCTTTTTACTTCTCGTGCTTCCTCGCTCCTAAAAGCTTCGCGTTGTTAACTCTCCGTTCGCCAGGAATATCTGGTTGCGTTTGTTTTATCCGTTATCGTTTCCCCTCTTCCCATTTACTCCAACTTTCATAGGAAGAAAATTCTGTTGAACGACGGTCAAATATTTTCCTCTTAATTTCGTAGCCGTTCGACTAGAAGAGATTTTGTCGGCGTGACACGCGCGCGTGTCCTTTGTCAGTCCGATGTAAGCCACTAAAGTTTCATTTTACAGTTTACTTCGTCTCGTGGTCGTTTCGACGATCAAGTGAAATCGCTTGTGACGACAATCGGTTTCGCGTCAGATTTCCTCGAAAAATTTACGTCCTTTTCCACGAGCACGTCCTTTTCTATGAGAAAAATAGCATCGAGCGGAATCGCTTGGTCGATGGTAGCTTGCTTTTTCGTCCATGATACGAGTTTCGCTGAGAATTTCTATTATTTGATAATTAGGAGCGAAGAATTCATATCCGAACGAATAAGTATCATCGAATAGGTGTTAATAAATAACAAGAAATATTAACGAGTAGCGATAATTAGCTGTCAGGTAAATGAATATTATCAAGCGGTGAAAACAGCGCGAGAGAATTGTGATTTACTTTTGAAAATGCACGATAAATTATACGTATGCGTGCTGCGCTCGACGTAATATTCGTCGTTGATTATAGGAATATTTTGTTCGATTTTTGAAGTAATACATTTTAACGTCGATAAAATTGTCCAGCGTGGCTCGTTTAATAGGATTCTATACATTTGCGATATTAACAAAATGTTTCTCCTTGGATTAATTCGATTGGTCGAGGCAGAGTTCGATCGTAGTGGTTGGAAAAACATTGTTATTTCGTGCCTCTAATGATCCATTCGCGTGGTAGCTAATGGAACGTTTCGGTAAGATTATTTTCCTCGCTGTACAAAGTTGCCCTTTCATCGCGCCTTTCTTCTCTTCGATATCATTTAATTTTCGACGATTTCACGATTATCGCGCCGAAACACGGGAATAATTGCATTTTAATTGCGCTCTGCAAGATCGAACTGCGAAAGAAAATACCTACGCACGATTTACGAGATACGCGTACTTTCGTATACGATATTCGCTTTGTTTCGCGTTAATTTCATTAATATGCCAGCGTTTGGCTTGCGTTTTCGAGTTGAAGTAGCTTGCCTCGGAGAAAGGAAGAAGAAATTGAGAGAGGAAGCGCGCGCAAGGACATCCGAACTTGGAACGGTAGAATATTGAAATTTCCTGCTGACTGCGAGATGGTATAAAATGCACGATACGTATTACCTATGAAATACGTGATCTATAAAACACATAACCCAGGAAACTGAATTACAACGCGTTCCGATCAAATCCTGTAATCTCTTAAACCTGTGGAATTCCATTCGATGCACGCGATACGAAAACAATTTCGATCGATTTAATCTCTTTCGCCGTCGATGCAAAGCGACTTGGCTGCAAACTTTGCAGCAAACGTTACAACTTTCTTCCTCGGTGGCCACTTTGAGCGAGGCGTGCCGTTTTCTCGCAATCCTACGAAGCTTGTACCGTTTCGCTATAATAGAACCTTGCATTGGCCGAAGAAGGAGAAGAAGAAGGAGAAGAAGAAGAAGAAGAAGAAGAAGCTGTTGCCTCGTTCGCGTAAAAATCATCCGGCGCTGGTATATAAATCCCTTGAAGAGATGGCGATAAATTTGCGCTCGCCGCGCCGTCTCCGCGGGACAACGAGTTTCCTTTCCTTCAGCGTCGTTATTCCACGTCGCAACGACGAGTTCCGCTCGGCGATAAAAAGAACGTCGCGCGGTAGGAAATAGCGGCAAACGTTTCCGTCCCGCTTATTGTGTACCTCGCGGTACCTCGCCGATAAATCGCCGTCGAACCTGGCGATATCGCGCGCAAAGCCCGTGTTTCCAAACGACCAAGCTACGAGCATTCTGCTTGCGTTTCTCGAGATTCAATCTCCTTAAGCGAAGGCAAGTCCGATGGAGCGAGGCGAGTTGCTGTCTCGAGACCTGCCGGGGCAATTGCGTGCACGCGTGTTGAATCGTTTGGCGACGCGTGGCGATAAATAAAACGAGGCTATAGCTGAAAAAACGAGATTAATCGCCAGTTGTTTCATCTAAATGGCGAGCATCGCGAGCGTACGTTTCGCTGTGAATATTTTGCATGTACTTTCACGTTACAAAATTTATATCGTTCATGCAACGTTTGTCGCTCTACAAATTTGCACGCTTCTGGCTTTTGCAGAAGTTGCACTCTGTACGCGTATAATTCACAGTCTACGCAGTCGCCGATCTTTGAGCAGATCGCGACGCCTCTTCGTGCCGATGTATTTGCATCTTAGTGTTCGATAAATTAAAGTTGTTTTGGAAAATATTTCAAGAGCAACGATTTTGATACGAACGCGAGGGCTCTTGTTAAGCAGCGTTGGATTCTCCATAACCTAGCTACCTATCGCGATGCTCTTTCGAGAGATTTTCACGCGCTTCTGCGGTTCTACTATCGGTGGGTGGGTGGTAGGAATTTATTTGTTGATCTCTGATACGACGCAGCAAAATGAGGTTTGAAAAATTGCTTAAAGTTAGCAACCTCGACGAGTAAAATTATCGACCATCGAGAACTCGATGTAAGTGGGATATGCGAAGGATTTGTTTCTTCTAAAGTAATAAAATTCTAACAGCTTCGAATTGGTGTAACAATACGAATACTAAAATAAAATAAAAATTTTCTGCCGAAAAACAGTTTTACCGAACGTTTGTCCGCGAGCAATCGCGCGATAGTTATTCCTGCGGCGGTTGGGTAAAGTTTCGAGCGACCAAATGCATAAACGAAATTGAAAATATTGGATTGCGAAACGCGTTATATGAAATTAGATCGATTCTACGAATGTATCGATTTATCCAAAGTGAGAGAAAATTGCGATGGGGACTTTGTTTCTGATATTTGAAAGCAACTAAACGAATTTTGAACAGACTAACGAGAAGGAAAAAGATCAGGAAAATAGCTTTCCGTTTTGAATGCGGATGGAACGAGTTAGAAATGATATTTGCAAATTCTTCTAATATCTGATACGAAATTGTTATGTATCTCGCGATAGGTTGCTTATTAATATCCGTGGTACAATTAACGGCAGCATCGATCTCGCAGCAACGTTGCTGCAACGCGAAACGCGCATTCACTTTCGCGTAAACTTGAAATTACTGGCAGAAGTTTGGTCGTTTTTACTTTGAGGCAGTTAATAAGTCGCAAGTTTTCAAGATGACTACGGAAAAATCAAATTAACGTGATTCTCCACGGTGTACAGATTATACAGGGCGACCGCGAATGTTGCAGAAGCGCGCAGACCAGTTAAAAAGTTAATAAATCCAAGAACCTGGCTTATTAACTGCAGCTTCTTCGCGTACCGAAGCCAAGAACCCAAGTAAACATCTTTATCACGCCATGGAAGGTGTTTTCAGTTAAAAAGCTTGGAAAATTTAAGCTTGCAATTATTAACTCTTCCTTTTACTTTACTTTATCTCGCGTCACGCATAGATCGTATATACATAGAAAACGCTTTCAGCCAAAACGTTGATGTACTCGAGATTACACCTGCTTACATTTTCTTTGTTTAACTAACAAACGGTAGATGCGATGAAAATTTGAAGATATTCCCGATATCGTTACATCCTGTTTGCAAAAGCTTGCGCGGATAATTAAATCGAAACGATCGTAGTTGATATCATTACGGATATCGTTAAAAAAAATGTAATTTTTCTTTAGCTGCTGCACGAAGGTAATAGTTCTTCGGACAATTTTGCTTTCCGTGACGTAAAGCTACCCGAAATTATATTTTGTCCGCATTTCCCATTTCTTTCTATTTCCTTAGCCGCATTACACGCGTACGTAGATCGGACGATCTTAATCTTGAGAGACGTTTATTTAAATGTCGACGAGTTAGCTCTCTTCATCGGGGATCGATGACCCGACCCAATAATCCGTGAAAAAATTGCAAAGTTTCTTCCATTTGCCAGCAGAGGAAACAACGATTTGATGTAATTTACTAGTTGGCAAAGAATCTGACGTTTAGTACGCTCGCTCTAAATCTCAACGACTGCGAAAGCCCCTAAAACTTTTAATTATTCACCGCATGAGAACTTCTCGTGCGTCTAAAATCGCGTCCAAAGTCGGTGTTTCGTAGAGATACACCATCCAACGCTGAAACTTCCTTCTGGAAGGCTGTCAGTTGTCTTAAGAGGTTGGTAGCCCGACTCGACCCGAAACTTCATTAACACCAACAAAAGAGCCGTTTCTCTACCACGTCGATTGATGATTTTAACGATGCTCTATACTTGCGGCGATCTCGCTTCTTCTCGCGTGAAATCTTGTCTCCTTTGGATCAACCGCCATTACAGCAATCGATCGATATTCGCATCAGCATAGAACCATGCGTTTCCTTTTCCATTTGTATCGCAACTCTATCGAACGGTGGATCGGATCCAATTTGTGCGATTCTTTTCGAAAAATTACGACGAATTTGTTTCGGTCGACCTTCTTTCCCTGAGTCTCCATCGTTGCCAGTCGATATAAAGCGAATTTTATGCTCCTTTCTGCGTTTCGTAGCAGATTTATGAGTATGATCACCCAAAGCCTTGAATAATAGCGAATCGTTCGTTCGCATTATAATCTAAAGCACTCGAGTCGAACATTGTCGTTGAACGCTCTAAGACAAGCACGCTGCGCGTTCGTCCGTCGGTAGACCAAACGCTCTTGATTTATCTACAATTAGTCCAAGAGGATGCGCGTTAAACGAACAAATTTTGTACGTAAGCTAGAGAAGAACCTATCGTGTTTCCTACGATACGAGGCGAGTCGTCTGACCGTGGAATCCAAAATTTCTGAAAATATTCCTAAAAGTCGCAAATTGAAAAGGACTGAATATAAAGTATAAAAGGATGCAAAATATAAAATACGAAAGATCGCTGATTTTTTATGCGAAACTATATTTTTATAAACGTGGTGACTAAAGAAGTAGAACCTGACAGAGACTCTTTCTCGCCTATTACTACAAATTATCCGCAATTAGTCCAAAAGGATGCGCATTAAGCAAACAAGCGAGGCGAGTCGTCTGACCGTGGAATCCAAAATTTCTGAAAATATTCCTAAAAGTAGCAAATTGGAAGGGTCTGAATGTAAAGTATAAAAGGATGCAAAATATGAAATACGAAAGATCGCTGATTTTTTATGCGAAACTATATTTTTATAAACGTGGTGACTAAAGAAGTAGAACCTGACAGAGACTCTTTCTCGCCTATTACNTACAAATTATCCGCAATTAGTCCAAAAGGATGCGCATTAAGCGAACAAGCGAAGCGAGTCGTCTGACCGTGGAATCCAAAATTTCTGAAAATATTCCTAAAAGTCGCAAATTGAAAGGGACCGAATGTAAAGTATAAAAAGATGCAAAATACGAAATACGAAAGGAGCGATTACGAGCGATTGCGCGGACTTTCTATGCGAAACTATATTTGTATAAACGCGACTAAAGAAGTAGAACCTGACAGAGACTCTTTCTCACCTATTAATACAAATTATCTACAATTAGTCCAAGAGGATGCGCATTAAGCAAACAAATTTTGTACGTAAGCTAGAGAAGAACCTATTATGTTTCCCCCGATGCAAGGCGAGTCGTCTGACCGTGGAATCTAAAATTTCTGAAAATATTCCTAAAAGCGGCAAATTGAAAGGGACCGAATGTAAAGTATAAAAGGATGCAAAATACGAAATACGAAAGGAGCGATTACGAGCGATTGCGCGAACTTTCTATGCGACACTATATTTGTATAAACGCGACTAAAGAAGTAGAACCCGATAGATACTCTTTCTCGTCTATTGAAAATTATAACCAGGACTCTACTTCGAGTACTTTGTATATTTTATACGTTACGAGTATTCCCTTTATTTTCGTATCTTCAAATTTCCCGCCAATGCGTAGAAAAATTAGAATTGATCGTAATTTTCTTCGAAAAAAAAAAAAAAAAAATGCGTAGAAAGTTTCCTACGTCGGCGGGAGACGAGGGAAGAAGCAGTTTCGAAGGAGAAAAAGAATTTCGGAGACCGAAAGAACGCGAAAGAGCTAAATATTGGATGGAAGCAGAGTTGCAACTCTTTATTCTCGAACCATCTGCATTCTGTGATCGCGTTACTCTGCAACTTGCCATCGCGCTGATAATCGTCGCACCTCGTGGAACTTGGTTCGACAATCCCAGTCCGTTTACGTATTCGAGGAGTTTCTTAAGTCGGTCACAGAGAGAGAGAGAGAGAGAGAGAGAGAGAGAGAGAGAGAGAGAGAGCAGAAGCGAAGAATCAGTAACGCGGAGGTGCTCGCGTTTCCAGCGAACCATCGGCATGACCCTCGAGTCACCGGAGCACCGCTGCCAGCTACTTTTCCACTTATAACGACCAGGAAAGGGAACTTTTGACGGTCCTCCTTTCGTCTAACAGCCACTGCAAGTTTGTACACGTGTAATTAGCTTAACGAGTAAGCGGGTGCTGGCGCTAATTGCTCGCGAGCGAATCGCGACGATACGAGGGATGAGCCGAGAGAGAGAGAGAGAGAGAGGGAGAGAGAGAGAGAGAGGTGAAATTGTTACGCGTCACGCTAGCAGCTCGGAACGTTAAAGGGAATTTCGTTTCGCTCTCGTTTACTTTTCCCTCGTTAATTCCACCGACCAGCCCTTGGAAAAATATTTTCCGAACGCGGATCGTAGGATCTTGGGACACGGAATCCTTTGTCAACGATCGTGAAGGGAAATTTCAAAGGGCCAATTAATTGCGATTTTGAGCGGCGGTGATGCGGTTCATGGCACGTGTTTCTTCGTTCTAAGAACACGTCGTTATCTTTGGTACAATGGTTCGTAGTTTTTGTTCTCCGACTGCAGGTTCTAACGTTACGCGGAATACGTCGGATCTCTTCCCTTCGATAATTTGTATCAAGAAACACGAAGGAATTTTTGAAAAGATCAACGTGGACTTTCGTTGGAACTCGACTAGAACGATAGGATCTTGGAAGAAAACTAGGAAATTACGTTAAAAACGAGTAATCCCGTATGGTATATCGTGGCAGGATGTTGGTGGAATTTAGCCGGATAAGCGTACAAAATCGTGGAAAATCCTTGGGGACTTGGCTCACCGTGGGTAACGGTTGGCAGATATGAAAAAATCCGAAGGAGGCTATAGTCCCCGTGCGGATGAGACAGGATCAGAGACGGCTCCGCGTAAAAGTGGCCTTGAGCTCGGATTAATTCGCCGGCAAACAAAGATACCGAATCCTCTTTAACCGGCAAGCGACGACGCGCCCTCTCTTCAACTTCCAACCCTCTCTCTCTCTCTCCCTCTCTCTCTCTTCTTTTCCCTATCGACGTTCCTCTCTATGGTGTCTCAGTCTCATATCTTTTCTTTCGAGAACCCTCGAGCGAACCGCTTTTGCTTTCAGAACCGACGTGACGCTTGCACCCGCGCGGTTCCAGCGTAAGAAAAGGTGGAAAAAGAGGGACGAGAGGGTGGAGAAAAGAACACACCCTTGCCGTTCGACTGGCAACGTAATATTTATACCCTCGCAGAAGTACTCGGTGCGGCGTTCGTGCCATCAACGGAGTAATCAAAGCGAAATGCCGGAAAACTTGCTTTATAGGATCTAGTTAGCGCCGAGAAATTGCCGATGCTCTGTTATTTGAACTACGACCGCGTGTAATTTCGCTTAGTACGCAAACGCGCACTCTTACGATTGATATCTTAGTACGTTCCTTTGTTCTGGTATTCTACGATCATCCCTTAATTTATGTGTCGTATGATACAACGATTGGACGAAAAACGACAGAGAGAAATTGATCGAAATCGATCGTCGTCGAGGGAGAAGGTAATTTTTGTTCGAGTAGAAGTCGGTGATCGCTGAATCTCGAATGATCTTCGATAGATACTGGTAATTTTTTGGCGCCAATACCGGGTTACCGGTTACCGAAAGAGGCTGTTCCTAACTGAAAACAACTTTCACCAATGACCAAAACGATCTTGCTCCTTCGTGCTGAGGTTTTATCTAGGAACAAAGTAGAGAGGAACGCGTGGATGAACGTATAATAGAAATACATTTAAGTGAGTAGAAGTACAAGTATATGCCAGTTCAGATCCGCACGCTGGCAACGTTACCTTACGATAGAGCTCCAAAGCCACGGGCCTATGGGTTTTTTTTTACACTGCACCAACTGTGCATGGCATGTTCCTAGAAAAGGCTACGAGGCCGAGAGGTCCTTCAAATTGATTCGGCGCGAAACAATGCTCAATGGCTTCGAGGACTAAGAAAACTAAACGCTAGAGTTCTAGAAGATGTAGAGTTTTCCTAGAAGCTAACGTTACGAGTTCGACGTAGCGAAGTTGAAAGAACATTCCGAGATTCGAAGATCATTCCGAGGTTCGAAGATCATTGCGGGATTCGAAGATCATTCTGAAGTTCGACGATCGCTCCGAGGTTTGAAGAAGGCTTAGCATGAAACTTTAAAAGGACCAAGGATTATTTCAGAGATGCAGGGCTGAAATTCCACAGCCATCGAAAAGTTTCGCGTTTATGGAAGGTTTAAAGACTATCCAAACGTTTCGCAGATATCATTGGTTAGAGGTCTGGCAAAAGGTGACAGAATTCCGGGGTCTGTGGGATCTTGGAGGTCGAAGACCTACACGATGCCCAGCTAGCTCAGAGGTCAGCAATATCGTCCGAACTTGAGGAAGTTTCGAGAATATCCGACACCAACCTATGGCTCGTTCTAAGCTTCTCGATACTATCGGAATTTCCGGATAGCTCGGAAAACTCCGATTTCCTCTGAATCATCGGATACCCTTGGAATCATCGATATCTTCGAAGGCTTCTGGAACCGGCGAGTGCCTCGAAACGTCGCAATACACCTAAAACTCTCGTCGAACCCAGTTCGAAATCATTTGCGAAGCAAAAGTCACTTAATTCTACTTGGACCTACGTTTGGAAAGTTTTGAAATTTCTTCTTATCAAGTTTGTATAAATTCATTGAAATATAATACTAAAGTAGACTTGCATCCGTTTAAAAGTATCTTACACCGTTTCTTCATGAGTTAGGTATCTGAAAACGAACATAGAATCACGATGAATTCGACGTAATCTGGCTGATTATATCTCACTGTAAATAAGTCTTCGCGGGTGCAAATATCTCAAAGTCAAACGAAAGTATATTTTAGGTTACCACGTTGCGATTATCGCAAGTCCTAACTGCCTTGCCTAATCTTCTCGAGAGTTTGCAGTGAGGTGGCAGTGCCTTAAGGCGGTCTGTATCCGAACTATTACTCGGTCCCGCGGCTCCATTACAACTTTATAGGCTCGTCGTACGAAACTTATCTTCGCCTTTCCATTGAAGTGCCTTATAGTTCTTCGGTGCAAGGATAAAAACTACTTATCAAATGTACAAAACGATCAGACACATCTCGATCCACACCTGTCTATACAAATAAATATCGTTATAAACGTAACGTTCGATAAACAATTTAAATAATTCGATGACGATTAGGAGATCGCGCAATTTTCCGCATTTATGGAGAATTTAAAAGCGTAAAAACCTAGAGGACGCGGAAATATGCAAATTGCAGGATTCGTTCTAACATTTAGTATGCGAAACGGATCTCTATTTAATTGCATTTAGTTCCATTTAATCGCGTTCATAAATGTACGGATATTCATAAATCCGTGAACAGCAGCAGCGTTTAAAATATCGAATCTTCGATCAAACGTATAAAGATACGGCTGAATATTTCACGAGTAATTGTTTCACGGAAATATCTTCTATCTACGAAAAAATCTCACGAAAATTTGAATCGCGTAAAAAATGATCGCGTAAACTCTGCGAAGCAAAGTAATGGAAAAGCAGCAACTTTGAATGCAAACAGAAAGAAATCTTCGAAACCATCGTTTACATATTTCGAAAGTTCACACCCGGAACGTAACTTCAATCAACGCGAGCAGCCCCAATGGCAAAAACACGTGGCTATCATCCTCTCGATCTGAGTCGGAAATCTGAACGCTGTCGCGTGTCTAGAGCACTCTGGTCTAATGAAATCGTGGTCGTTATTACCAGGGGCATGCGAGTGAATTTTTTCTTCTGCCTGCGAACGTTGCAGAGTCGTGTCGGTGTTGAGCGGGAGGAAAAATTTGATGAAACGACGTCCATATCGCCTGGGTTGGAATATAAAATGGCGGAGTGCAAGCACTCGCCCTGGCAGAAGGTGTAAAGTTAAACAATTTACGGAACCTGGCTCGACACGGACTCGCTTAGCTTATGGTAAAATTATACCGTCGCCGTGATCGACAGTCTCGATAAACGTAGACCGGGATTCAACTTTTCTCGCGCGAATCCTCCTTTGTATAAATCACACGGAGTTCGAAGAGTATTAACGTTTTTCGCCTTCTGGTTTTGCCTCGCGCAGAGTAGCCGCCTCGAAGAAAGAAAAGATGTCGCTCCAGCGGATCGTATTCGAAACACCCATATTATCCGTGTCGCACTTTCGCGTTCTGAAATTTCATCAACGCTACGACCAGAGCCGATTATCACGATTACGTTGGCAAAGTCTGAAAGAAGTGTGAAAATGCGTACAGAAATTACACTTGGCGCGAGTGTACGTACATTTGGCAGATGAGATCGCGAAAGTGTCTGTCGAGAATTGTGGATCGTAATCGTCGAAATAACAACGTAGCGACGCTCTCTGAATTTGTAGAAGTAATAATAAATCAGTTTACTCTTTGTTCGGTACGTGATTTACAAGATGTTCGTCGATACGTTCTTTCAGTCTCGCTTTTCTTTCACAAATCTCTACATTCATCTGTTTCTCGAGACGCTGCGCACACATCCACACACGCGCTCACATCCGCTGTAGCACACAAAATTACATATATTTCAATAGTATCTAAGTAGTTCAATTGTCCGATGTATCGACGCTTGCTCAAAATATATAAATTTGCTGCGATTGGCGTTGAAATACTTTCGCGGGCCACCGTATTTGATCTTTTAACAATACTGATTGACGCTGAACGTCTCTTTCATTTCTCACCGATAGGTAAATTAATCATTCGTTTTTTTATCAACTTTGTCAGAGATTGAAATTGCTTCGTGTCCGAGTCGCGAGAAGAAGTATCGATTTTATAAACGTTGATTTTTGATCGTTTAGGAAAGACACGGACATATCGGGACGGTAAATCCTGCGTTGCAACTTAGTAATAAAGAGAGTGGAAGTTGTGTATTTGAAATATGATCAACTTTGTCAACAGTGAACTGCACTGGAGTTCAAAAAAAAAAAAAAAGAAAAAAACAAGAAAAAATCGTAGCTATTGCTGGACTTTTGACTTTCCTCGTAATTTCTATTTATCTGGGAAGAGTTGAACGGTAACACGGGAAGAAGATGTTTCTTTTTGACAGAAAGAAAAGTATACGGCAAAAGTTTCCCTCTAATGGGGTCAGTGTTTGCTCTTATAGTTAAGATCAACGGGAAATATTCGCTGTTGTAAACTTAATATCAGATGGGCTTGACACGATCGACTGTTAACCCTCGAAATGACCCACAGAACAATCGTTCGTTACGAATTTCGAAATTATGCTGGTAAGTTTTCGTCTAAGGAACGTCTAAATAGAGAATTGTCAATAACGATAAGATAAATATATTATCGCGATGAATGATAAATCGTTTACACAAATTACGTTATTCTTTTCTATTCTTTAACTTTATTTCGTTGTTGATTAAAAAAACAAAGTAGCTTTGGAAATTTTTATCTGATCAGAGGTTTGAAAATTTATTCCACCATTAAAATGTTAATTAGCGACGACGCAGTTTCGAAAAGCACGGTGAATTATTTTTTGGGATTTTTTATTTCCGGCCTGAAATTTTTGAAACTTGATGTTATGAAATATTCATATCCCATTTAAAGTATATGGCACTTTGTAAAACGATTTTGATATTTTATACGACGCTGGTACGTAAATGGCGTTAAAACTGGCGTTAAATTTAATAGGAAAGTTCCCGAAAATTCGAAATTGGCTCGGATCGTTTACGATTACCAGAATCGTTAGATAAACGGGCAGAATATTTTTACACGGCTGCGTTGTAAGATTTCACCGATTCCTTAGATTTCTGAAATTTCAAAAAACCAAGAAATCTCCACGCGTACTCGTTTAACAATCCTTCTCCGTCTATCTATGGCTGTTCGAAAAATTCCTAGCGAAAGTTCAGAAAGATTCAACGACGATTAATATCGTTCCATCTGTAACGCCACGAGTCTTTTTTCAAAAATAATTTTTTCGATAACGAACATTCTCAAATAGCTTTTACGAGCATCTATCTAAAATATTTCATCTCGCGTCTCTGTCGGTTGAATAAGTTTAAGTAGTAAATAATTACATCTCGAATATATAACGAATTTAACGTTGTTTTACTAAAAAAGCTTGCACTAATATTTTGACGACAAAAATTTTACCCGATGTTCTTATTATGGATAAGGGTTCATATTAAAAATGATACGAACTCGTCGAACGATCCGACATGCAATTTCTGAAACTTAATTTTTCTACACACGTCTGCGCGTCTGATCAATAAGATAGTTCGAATTTTTCGAATAATTTTTCGATAGTTTCGAATAGACTATCAGGACATTTTCGAACGGTTTCTTCTTTCTCAGGGAGGGGCAGGTTAAATTATTAAGCGATAGATAACGTTGCTCAGCTATTATATTCACGGTCGGATGCTGGGTTCCAGCTTATGGCAGCAGGCTGCAGCTGCACGCTCCGATATGCATATATGCGAGCAGACTACCACATGCGTCTTGACCTTACGCTTTCGTAATTGCCCGTACATGCACGGCGTCACTGACCTATTAACTATATTCATAATCTGCTAAAAATAAGAAAAAATAAACGGAGAAGCTTGGTTGAGAGTCGGAGCCTCGTTGAAATTTCCACGTGGATCGAATAGCTGAGATCCTGTTACGAAATTCATGGCTGAAAATATATTAGGATCTAACGATAACTATCGTCAAGCGAGCCTCTCGAAAGCCAAACTGTTCAACCGCAAGACGTACCTTGCATTAACACGTTAACAGTCGCGATGGTTAAACAATTTTTTAGGATGACTAACGCGAGATAAATTTCATGGACGAAACAATGTTCGATAATGCGAACGATTCAGCTAACATCGTCGAGAAAACGTGCGCAAGTATAATATAATATTTCGCAGAAATTACGCGTGGTCGCGTAGAATTTTTCAATCTGCTCGGCGTAAAATATACAAAATTCTCGTGGTAGCCAACGCGTTAGAAAATCGTGTCAGCACGATACGTTAACAGCGTAAACGATTAAACAACGGTGCTAAAGTGAAACATCTTTGATGGAGAAGTTGTAATTTATTCTACCCCAAAGTGGTCTGAGCTCGTCCGACCTGTGATCCTTAAAATGGCCGAGCTTACATCGGTTGGCTGTGAGGTCATGACTATGAAATTTCGCGGATCGCAGGCTAGTCCGAGTGGAGTGCCTCTAACCGTTGTTCGTGTCTGCTCTCTTAACCCTGATTTGCTCCGTCTACGGTCCTTTGACATCTGGATTGTCCAGATTGTGTCCCAGGACCTTCGAGTGATTCGAACCGAATCCCGCAAGCTTGCAGAGAAATGGCCACGATTCCGGTATCTCTGGTTCCTCGCGTCCTCTGGAAATTTTCCTATCGCGGAAAAATGCGCAATTGCATCTCCTCGGCCGTCTCGTCTTTCAAAGGTTCCGCTGCGCTGCGTCGAGGATGCGTCGTTTTGCTTCCAAGTTTGACGGTAGAAATGGCAGTTTCTTTTTGTGCAAAATTACCGAATGTCTCGCTACGACACGCGTAACGTGTTCATAAAAGTCGTGCAGTGGCACGCGTGGAAATTCCATGCAATTCTTTTCTCTTTTTTCTCGCTCGACCGGCACGCGCGAGGGCGCTACTCATTTGCAGAGACAGGCCACGTTCCGCTTATGAGCGCGCCGACGATCCATACGATCGATTCGCTGCAATTTCAGCCAGAGTATCGAGTTTTATCGGATCTCTGTATCCTCCTTAGCTGATCGTTGGCTGGTCCGTCGGGGTACGTTCACCTCTCCCGTCTATCTCGTATTTTAAACTGCTGATTCGACGAACGACGATTTATCTCGGACACTGCAGCGACAGGCAAACATTATTACGCCTTGTTATCGGGAGCTGCAGCGCACTACGTGTCGCCGTCCCATCGTTCCACACTCTTTTCTTCTCTGCTGTTTCTTTCGCGTCTAATATCAACGACCCTCTTCTTTGCTTAGCGAGTCTTTGTTCAACGAGAGTGAAAACGAGACAGCCTTTGTCTCATTGCCGTCGTTGCTTTATCTCGTGCTTTGTTCTTCCAGCAAATCTTGTACTACGTAGTTTAGTTTATGTGAAATACGATGCGCCTCGTCGCTATATATTCTCTACCGTTAGCAATGTGCTCTAACCATAATACTCGAAATAGTTCATCTTTGACATATAACGAGATAAGGAGAGTACATTTCTACGTAAGTAGTTGTTCATCTTTGGAAGATAATCTGAGATGACGCAAGGAAGATGATCTTCCAAACGTAGCTGATGTTCGAGAAATAATACAATTTTTAGTTTCCCTCTGGATATTATCCGAAAGCAAATTTTGTTGCATGAAATACGCCGCTTATTTGTTTATTTCACAGCAGAACGACAACTCGATAATAGGCAGACGTATTCGCACAACGACGAGTTCAAGTAGATGGTGAATATTTTATGGAATTAGTGAAATAGCGAACGTTAAGTAGAACAGGCAGGATTAGGGTCAGACGACACAGACTTCTCGGTACTCTACTCTGTGAAACTGAAACTTCTTCTTCCGTTTATTGTATCAAAAAATTCGATTTAATTGGCGCAACAACAACACAGATTCTTGGTCGATGAACGAAATTAAAATTCTGCCTAATTCGAATGCAAGAGGCACTGTAATTACAGGGCGTCGAAATTTCCCCGAGAACAGGTGCTATGAGCGTTTCCAACAGTAAGAAATCACGAAGTAGTTTCAAAGTTCTTAGCCTGATTAATTTTGATTGATCAACCTTCCTCTTTCCTTGCGGCTCGCAACGAGATTGTAACACGCGAATTCGTTATTAATCGCGAGCACACTTATTCGTACGTGTGATACTCTTTACAGGAAATACTTATTAAAACAATACGGTTAATCGATACCAGCCGTTTTATCCCTTTCTTCTCTTTGCAATTAACAAAAATCAATTTCTTCTTACGTTCGGTTCTAGCCCCGTTCAAAGACAGACAAATTTAACGAGTATGAAAAGTATCTGTATTCGCTCGTTGCTATCTTAATTAAAAGAGACCTTTCTCTCCGTGTAGAACGGTTATAAAATATCATCGATCGAAGACCCTGCACACCTAATTAACACGAAGGAATTAACGAATCTTTCAAAGAAAGTATGTTTTAATTAAGAAGCGTCTCGTAAAGATGGTAAAATTGACATTTATTCGCTTATTTCAAATTATCTTTCCGAATGAAAATTACGATCGTGCTGTTTCGAACGGTTGAGCGGTACCTTTGTTTCGTTACAGAGAGAAAAGGCCAGGTTTCTTGCAGTTTTGAAATAATAATTTCCAATCAAACGATAAAGCGAAAGTAATCGAGCGACGCGCGACACCCGGCGCGATGAATTTTTTAACCAGATTCATTGCCCTGTTTTCAATGTTGCAATACGCAAGATAAATATTGATATTCGTAGATGCATCATTGATCTCGGATGCTTGCTCTTGCTTTTTCCTTTTAATCAATCCGATACGAATCGAAACGAAAAAAAATATCGAGCTTTCGTTTTCGAAGGTACGAAGAAGCGTTGCTGTGAAAGAATATCGAGCGAGTAGTCTATGTCGCGCGATCGCGATCTGGCTTTCTTCTACTCGTTCGAACATCGATTCGCTAAAAAGGTGTCGTAATATCCAAAGCCACGGTAATCCATCGCTTTACGAATTTGTAAAAAGACACGAGTATGACTTTTATTTCGAATAATCGTTGCGTGGAACCGACGTTTTCGTTTCGGTAATAATTTCTGTATTGCTCTTAAATTATTTTTGTCGCTTGCAAAGCTGTTTTAGGATCGATTTCTCCGTCAATTGTTGCATTAAAATCTCATAGATGTTCTTTCGCGAAGCTTGCCAATTGATCGCAACGTTCCTCGATTGAATTTCAACGATAGAGAGGTCAACAGGTTGAGTCCCGTTATCGAAAGCTTTCGATTCGTCCATGAAACTTCCCGCGAATCCGCCTGTCTGCCGGTGTTTCCCCGTTTACGATCGAAGTCTTCGTCCTTTATCGACGAACTTTTCACTTAGCGGGCTGAAGAATCGCAAAACAGAACATGGAATTTCAATTTAACAATTGCCGGCGAGTATTAATCGCTGGAGGGACAGAGCGTGCGAATGGAAATGGGAATAAACGCGCGTAGTTGGACAGCGAGTTTCCTAAGATGCAATTATTCACTGCTGAGCCTTTTATAATAATGACAAATGACCATAGGCGTCCGCTCGGGCTGTCCTTCGCGTCTCGAGCAGGCGAGGCCGGTGCAGCGCCTCGAGATCCCTTTGCTGGCTACCACGCCGCGCCTAACGATTCTTTAACTCCTTCGTATCAAACTGCGGAACACCGACTGCGAGCACTGTATTAAATCGTACCGACGGAATTTCCGCGAGACGTTTCGCCTGCAGCTCTCGAATCGTCGCAGCTGGCCCGCAGCTATAATGGATTAATCCCTGAACGATTTATAACGAGTCATGGAAATACGAAGATGTTACGCTAAATATCTTACGCTCAGCTTCATATTTTAGCAAACTCGTATTTCATGAGCGTGTCAAGGAGCCTGTATACCGCATACTAAATGTTCTAAAGAAACTAACTAAATGTTTGTTGCCTCCGATATTTGAAGCGTTCTACTCAAACGTGATCGACAGGACTTGGATCACCGGCAACGATACGAGAAAACGCGCTGGTAAGGTTTACGATTTAAAGTTCTAAAGGAAGCAACGTTCATTGGCTGCGTTAATATCCCACGTAGCTTGTAGCTAGAAATAATCTTAAGCCCGAAACGGTGCTTCCTAAGGCAATTTCGATCGACGAGGATCCATCTCATAGGCAGAACCTTGAGCTCTTTACGCGTTGCTCGGTTCTCAGTATCTAGAAGGAGATCGGCAGCCTTATTTGCGGCTGGCTTTTAGATAAAATCCAGGACGCTTTGATATCGTGACAGCCGGGCTTTCGTCAACGAAGTTTTCATTTCTCGAGGGTTTTACCGCGTACTTGCTGGCCTGTTTGCGACACCTTGCTCTCTTTGAGCCGCGTCGAAACCCGGCAAGGTGATTATTTCGGATGGCATGCATCAAGGGAAAGAAAGATCGGAGTGGCCAGCCGCCTACCGAGCAACGTGATATTTGAATTCGAATACGCGGCGGTGTGTCGCTACGTGGAAAGGACGTGCGATTTACATTAAATTTACATTGCTATAAGTTGCTTTCGCGTTTGAGATTGGTACGCCAGGCGAAATCTTTCTCCGTCTCTTCGATGCAGAATCTCGCAGGAATACACATTCGTCCGATATAGGTAAGTTGGAAGAAAACGTCGATACACGTCGGAAACGAAGTTGGCCAACTCGTCATTTCGCTGTTCTTATTACAAGAGCGGCGCGAAGCTTCTTCCTTCGTTCCTTCGTTTGCGTGTTCGGATTTCGACAGACTGGATTTCGATGGTGTGGCGTCGAACGAGGAACATTTTTCTCCGGTTTTCTGACCGTTGAGCGCCGATCGACTCTTTCCTTCTTTCGTTTCGCTGCACGATTATGCAACTTCCAATTATGCAGATTTTATTCTGCGACGCAATCCTTCTTTACGAAGGACAGAGGTAATTGTTTTGCGTAAGAGGCGCAAAGTGGAAGATCCGTGTTAGGCTCTTGGAGTATGGAACCCCAATTCGCCGTTTACTCGTGAAGGATCACGCGACATCGTACCGCCTCTCTGTTGCTCAACGTCGTTTCTAGCACCGATCATAGTAACGACACCTAACGCTGTTACATCTAGCGCTGTTGCAGGTGTCACGCTCTCAGAAACTGTAATAGGACAGACAAAACGTCCTGCGTACCATAGCCAAAAATAGTAACAGGATAGCCACTTGAGATAGGGAGCCAACCTAAGTACGAAAGCGTCCCCGAATCAGCGCGCAAGACACTTTTCTGTTATGCTCTGTGGAATTCGTCTAACAAATTTCATTATCACATTTAAAGCGTGAGCCTTTTTCTTACTTGCGAAACGTTCGAACTAAGACGCGAGGAGAGCACCGGTGAAGCGGTTAATTTCGCGATCCCCTGTGTCTTCCGCGTGACGCAACGTTGCTGCGTTCAACGTCAATAGCGAGAGTACGAAAGTAGAACTATGGAAGCGCTCTACGATCTCCGAACCATAATATCGCCAAGTCTGACGAGCCGAGTTAAAAGCTTCGAGACTCTCCTCTCATTCGCCCTAATCTTCCTTTGAAAACGCCATCCGTTTTGATTTCAGGTGTCGTGGGTCCGCAGACGCGGCGACGAGCTGCACTTGCTCACGATCGGCTTGGACACGTACGCCAGCGACTCTAGGTTCTCGCTCGCTCTGGAGAAGCCGAATGATTGGCGGTTGCTTTTGCGCTCGGCTACCGAACGAGATGGCGGCGTGTACGAGTGTCAAGTCAGTGCTCATCCGCCATTAATCAGAACTGTCCATCTGACCGTGTCAGGTGAGTAAATGTGTCTTTGTAGGTGCGCCTATGTATCTGCATCGCTGGCCCGTTACTTGTCAGAGTCGAACAGCAATCGCGGCCTCCAATTTCTATCCGGCGAGGCCCCTCGAATATATGTGCCCTTTGATCCGACGACTTTGGCGTCACCGATAAATCAGCCACGGCACGCCACTGCTTATAGCGAGACAGCCGCGCGATGCTTCTCTCGCTAATCAACCGTAACGAGAATTTGACGGCAATGCCGACGATTATCGATTATCAACGTTTTTCGTCGGTGATTCGAGATAATGGACGCTTGGCACCCTGTTTGCGTGACTCTAACACCTCGGCCAAACCTGAAATTCTACCACTTAAAACAGCGTTCTCTGCAGAACGAGCTTCCATCCCGGTCGTTCGCTAACGAGAATTTTGCTTTATGCAGGCCTTTACTTGGAATTAGTTGGCTGTGATTTGTGCGTGAAATTGCGCCAGATTAACAGAGAGTTCGAAAGTTTGTTTAGAAAGATTGGTCGTTTATTTCTGTATAGAATAGCATTTCGCTAGGTGGTAGATGTTCAAATTAAAAGCGAAAGTTGCGACGCAAATCCGCGTTCTATTCTTTCGGTTCGAATTATTTATCAGCGTGGTTTTCGCATTACGTACACGGACTTTGAGTTAGTTCGCTGCGATTTGAGCTGATTTTCGTTTGGTAATTGGAATCCTGTGCTTCGAATTACGAGACGTTAATCCTCGTTTCGTGAAAGCTCGATCTTTGCAAAAGTCGAACGTGTTATCGAACTGTACGAGAAGCTTAGAACGGAAAAAGGAAATTTCGAGGTATACCGTGTTCTTATGGAACTGGAACTTTGTCACGTACTAGCGTATCGAAATTAAAAATTAAATTTCACACGTACATTTGGATTCTGTTCTGTTATTCGGTCGTTCATTAAGAAATAGGTAATATCAAATATACATTAGTAAGACGAGGGAATGAAACACGAGGAGAGATTTTCAACGGAATATTGGTTCGAGGATAGTATCGGCGGTGGTAGTTTATCGAATTAAGAACGAAATTTGAAATTTAAATTTCGATTTTAGGTTGCATTTAAAATTTAAATTTCAACGGGGGTTGAATCTTAATTTTGGATTTGGGAATTTCGAAGTCAATTAAAATCGCTTTGTAAGACGAGACTAGACGACGGTATATGACGAAGAATCCAATTTCCGAGTCCGATTGAAAAATAAAGTAAAACTTAGAACCGTGAAAAATTGAACGCTCAGCCTCGTAACTACAATACACATGAAATTGCTGTTAAATGTGGTTATTGGATACAACGCATGTATTTTCGCAGCTAGGATGGCGGTCAGAATTTGGGAAGGGTGTTTTCTGATGAACGGAGTAAGCGATAAAGGGATGGAAACGGTTAAATATTAAACTACAACGTTTGCAGTGACCACAGGTTCGGTTATTACACGTGGCGGTTCTGCGGAATCGCTGTAATTTCAAACCGTATCGGGCAAATTATAATTCTCTCAAGTGCAGTTAAACGCAGCAACCTGAAATACCAACGGAGTCACTTTAAACTCGTACAGCTCGTTCCTAGCTATTACGGTTTCCGGCAGAATTGCGAATTTTCGACTACAACGTGTTGCCAATCGAACCGTGAAAACAGTTTTTCGATTTTCTTCCAGCTCCAGCGACGTATACGTTAAGTAGCTTTGGAAAATCCGGCGATAATCGTCGATCGTTGCGTCTTTTCTTTTTTTTTTTTTTTTTTTTTTTTTTTTTTTTTTTTTTTTTTTTTTTTTTTTTTTTTTTTCACTCGGATTCGGTCAGATTCCTTCTAAGCGACTACCACGTAAAACTACGATACGTTCGGAACGACGAAATCGATGTCGTAATTAACACGCAACCGGTACTGTTCGAGCAACATTTTCCAACTTGAAGAAAATTTTCAAACAACGTTGTACAAAAGTTTAAGCAACCTTCTATTCCACAAAATAGGAAGTTCTCCCGCTGGTAGAGAATATTCATCGATAGCGGAAGATCGTGTGGTTTGAACGGTTAACGAGCAGCTCGTTGGAGCCGCGAACAGTTGCATATTACGGTGTCTGTAGAGTTAATCTCGTCGAAGAGAGCAGGACAAAAAGCAGCCCCATTATTCTCTTAATCTAGCCTCGCAAAGTATCTCGGCAAAGTTAGCCTGGTAGATACATAATCCGTGGCGTTCTGCGAAACATTTTCGCTACACCATAAATCACGAAGGCTCGCGTCGTTAGGGTTGTCCTTGCCGTGGCATAATGGCGATCTTGCAGCTGTAACGATGTCCTCGTGCCACTCACCACCACTCACCGTGCATACACCTCTTAATTCGACCTCTGTCTCGTCTTTGCGCGTGTATCCCCTTTGCCCATCCTGCGCGTTTATCTTTTTCTTCAATTTTTAAATACCACTCATCGAGAATATCCTTAAAAAAAAGAAACACTTTGTTCCTCACGATATTTTGCTAATTTTTTACGCTAAATTTTCGTAATTTAACACAATCGCTAACTTGCAATTACGCAATAGCGCGTGATAGCAGCGTTTGTCCAGTTGGCATCGAGTCAATCGTTTTAATCGTTCTTTCGCATAAGTAACTCTTCGTTTCTTCGTTTGACGTTCGTTTCGTTTCGTTTCATCTACGAAGATCATCTCTCTGGCGGCGTTTCGAGAAAATTCTACGGTTTAATTCAATCTGTTGCAACGACGAGATGCACGACTGGCGTTAGATAAAAATTGACGTCTAGGGGCTGATCCGTCGTACGGAATTTAAATATGTACGAGGCTGTGGCAAAACTGAAGCAAGTTGGACGGCAAACGAATACAAACGCGCTTAGATGTCGAGAAAGTAGATAGCTGGCGGTGAATCCAGCGGCGCGTGTCATAAAATGTCGGTTTACGACGCCAACAACCGAAAAGCGTTCGGTTCGACTGCTACGGTGCTACGTAAGGGCAATGTCTCGCTACGAATCGTTCGTTAAACTTCGCGTCTTCGTGGCCGAGCTTGATATTCCTCGACCTCGTTCCCTTTCCGTTTTCTCCGACTTCCTACGCAGCTGAAGAAACGACCGACGTGCGAAATTTTGTCTTCTCTTCGAGTTCGCCCGAACAAAGTAAAAACGTACGATTGAAAATGTACGGCTCCTAATTGACGGTATTAATCGTTTGCTCGATGGTTTAAATTGCCTAGGTGGTTGTTAGCTCTGTGAAACCAAAAAGCGTTCTGGTACTTACGAATAGGAGTTCGTACACGTACACGGAACTACGGCCAGTCACAAAACTCTTAAAACTAAGCGCATCTCTTAAATACAGGATATTACGGTAAAAACGTTAGCTCTGCGAATCTTTTTAGCGCGTTAAGATACGTACGGTTGAAACGTAACGCGATTTATTCGCTATCGGCCGCGTACCAGGACAAAGAAAAGGTAAAAGATTGTAAAATACAATGTTACAAGTAGTATGACTTACAGCTGTTTCGTATGCGCGCGAAATAAAAATAGTAGGATCGATGTCGTATCGACATCTCTTCATTTAAGCACAAACAACGTCTTTTCATCACTTTGGCGTTGACAAAATTTTATCCCGCGACTTTTGCGAGTCCAGTGTCCGAATCGGTCTAATTCGTTTTCGAAATACGTCGGTGATAATTGTATCGGCGCGTAAGCGCAAATTACGCAGTGACAAACTGCGATTCTAGTTTCTTTGGTGAGTCAGATGTACAAAATTCGATGGGTGCTGGTAGATTTTCGCGACTGATCGTAGATATCGACTCGAATCTCTGTCGTGGAAAGTATCTTAAACGAAATGTTACTGTCGAGATATCTGCTCGAACTTTCTCACGACGCGCGCTGCGAAAGTGGCAGGTGTATTTGAAAAAAGGAGGCGAAAGAGTACGAGTGGAGATAACTGGAGCTGGCACGGGTTTACCGGTAGGTGCGTGTTTTCATAAAAACAGGCATTTACTTTGCCGCGTTGGAATACGCGCGGTCGTTCGTGCAAGAGCAATACGACACCTTTTGGGCACGTACGTGCAATTTTCAACGAGCGGCACGGTCCGTGCGTGAAAGCGCAGCCTTTGTCGGCTGGCTTTTCAAACAAATGCGCAAAGAAGGCCGTGGGGCTCTTTTCAAGTAGTTCACAGGCAACAGGAAAATCTACCTCCTTTTATTTTACCCTCTCCTGGATAACCATTCATAAAAGAGTCTCCTTTCTGCGTGTCTTTCGTCGTACGCGATGTTCCTTAGACGATCGTCTATATTTCGATACAAATGGAAACTCGGTCGATTTAATTTACTCGATGGCCGCAGCAGATAACGCGTGAGAAAAGTAATTTCTGCAAAGAAGAGACGTTGTGAAATTATTTGAGAACAAAATTCGTCGCGTCTCTTTTTCGAGACTAACTCTTTCGACGCTTGATTTTCTTTTAGTCCACGCTGTGCGTCTTTCAATTTTCCGTGAGTGCATGAACGCGCACAGTCTAATCACGAACGATAGAAACGCGTTGATTGTGTACAATTTCGAACGTCTTTGTGTAATTTTAATCGGCGGGAATTGTTCGCGCCGCTTCGCGAACGAAGCGTAAGAAGTTAAACGGATTGATTGCGGCTGAGAGATATGTTCTTGGAATAGAGCGTTTTATCTGGATTACCGGTGTCAACAGCTAAGTCGCAATTCGAAGTTGCAAAAATCCCATAAAACACAGCTCTCGCCATCCACCTGCTGCAGAACAATTCCGCAGGTAGAAATAACGATCGATTATTCCCTCGAGCCTTAGATCACTCAATTTTCTTAATACCTGAGTTAGCATTAGTTAACCGTCGCGTGCAATTGCGCAACGATTCTGCCTTCTAATTCGAACCGATAAGATTTACCCGCGGACGAGTTTCCGCAGCGTTGCACCTCAAAAGGCGATTTGATCGACGTTCGCGACTACGTAATACGTAGTCGGACCTGCGGGATTAAGAAGCGACAAGCGAGATAAAGGTAACGTGCTCGCGTTCCTATCTCGCTGCTTTTATTTCCTCGAAGATTTTCCTACCTTTGATCAACGCGTTTTTGCCCTCCTCTGTTTCTGCGTTAGTTTCCAACTGAACATGTACACACACACACACGCGCGTCGTCGCTGGTATATCTTTTCCCATGCACGAATCTAGATAGCCTGCGAGCTATTTCCTTTTTACTCGACTTGTATTCGTTTCGGGAAAAGAATGATTCACGCAGTCGGATAACGTGATAGATTGACTCGTGGCTTTGCCAGAGACGATCCCGTTAACGAAGGGAAACCGCTGAAAGTTACGCCCATAATATCTTAGAAATATCGATGAAATCGATATTAATGCTGTCATAGCGTAACGCGAGAGTATCTCGGGCAAACGCTTAGATATTAATTCATTTCCTCCGCGGAATTGAAAAGAGATATCTTTCGGATCTCTCCGAGAATATCTCGAAACTCGGGAGGCGAGAGATCTTAACGACGAAGATACCGACCTTCTTTCCAATTCTTCAATCCCACTGTCGCGCGAACGAGCGGACGACTGTCGAAAAGATGTTCGTGCCGAAGCCTGCATATTGCCAACTGTCTCTGCGTTTTGTTTTCAAAGCTAAGGACTATCTTCTCTTATCTATCTCTACTGAATGAGAAACGAGCCAGGGCTTGAAGGCACGCGGCAACGTGAACGGGCTAGAGAGATCTTTTGTAAAAAATAATTCGCGTCACTTGGGAAGAAGTTAGCGTCGATCTACTCGCGTAATGTAACGTCGTTTCACGAACGACGGAGCACGTTTGAAAATAGCCAGCGACGAGATTCGGAATCAGATGCAAGTATCCGCAACGCGGTCACCAATACCTAGCAGATTGGCGTTCGGTCTCCAATGAACAAGGACTTTGAGGTATCTGCTATTGAAAGTCAAAGAGCGTGCAAGAACATTTCCCGTGATGTGCAACTTCCAACAGCCATAACTCGGAGAGGCAAGCGTTCCTAGATATACGTACATTCGTGCGATATTTGTTTCGTTCGGACAGCCCGGTGAAACGTACTCGGGAAATTTGCTTCAACGTTCCAGATATACCGCGCACGGATCTAACGCGAGCATCTGACGTACGTGCAATTTGAATATCTGACGTCGTTACGTTATTTCCAGATTCGCACTCTTCTTCCCTCTTTCCGTCCAGTTTAATTAACTTATTTCCTACATTTTACTTTATTCACATTTTATTGGAAAGATTTCTCGCTATATCCGAGAGCGCTGCTCGTACATATTTTCCACGTTTGTATCTTGTCGCAACGAGATTGTTGTTGTCGTTCGAATTTCCTTCGCGTAACGTGTCATCTTTCTGTCTTAAATTAGACACCTGATACGTAACATTCTCTTGTTTCAACGCTAAACCTACCGACAGCTTTTGTACACTTGTTGACCGCTCGCGATTGGCAGGACGAACTACAAATTTTTCTTAGAAAAAAAAAAAAAAAAAGAAAGCAAACTCTGGAAATAGACACCGAAGAACATATCGCATGCATATTTTACGAAAAGTCAGAGATCAGCAAGCGATACGATAACGTTGAAACATGGTAAAATTTGCGTAGAAATTTGAAAGTAAAAATTTTTCAATTTGACCGCTGTGCTAGGTTTAGCGTTAAATCGATGCCTGCGATAACAGTTTGTCGCAAATGCTGGAGAATTTTAAGTTTCAGACGTTCGCGAACGTTAGATGACGTATTTGCGATCCTTCGGATTTCCATCGTGTTTTCATTAGTACGCGGCGTTAGAGGAAATGACGTTCCTTATAACGATCGCTCGACATTACGAGGAAGTATCTCATGATTCGTTGGGTTTGTCGTCGTAAATCGGAAAGTCGATCGTCGCGACGAAGCGTATCTCGTTCAACGTCGTTTCATCGCCACTCTCAGCTTCCATCAGCCGGTTCATCGGGTCTCGAGCTGGCCGTCCATTCTATTAAGGCGCAATTATGCGCTGCAAGGGGGACATTAACGACGATACTATGCGCCGATAGTCTTGCTGACTTAAGAGCGTGACACAAATGTCATGCGAACCGAGAGAAGTTGTTTCGTCGACGTATGACGAACAGTTCGAGTGGTTATGCAGGATGCTGATCGAACGAGAGTATCGCAATGGAGTGGAACTTCACGAGGATAGAAATGGAAATTGTATCGTTCGTAGGTAGAACGAGTCGGTCTATTACATCTGTACGGAAATATATATTCCCTATAGATTATTCTGACATGCAGCGTCGCACGAAAATTAGTCTTTGAATTTCCACTTTATCTTGTCCGTAAAATTTATATTACCGAAAAGTAAAGATACCCGTGGCGAACGATCATTTACGAAAAGAACGCCGCGAGATAATAACGCAAACATCTCGCATCGTCGGTGGCTGACTGACGCATTTTAGTATCCACCACCAGCGTATGCATCGGGTCGATTCAACTTTCTTCGACCGCGTGACGCGGCTATTGCGTTTATAAATTTATCGGTTGATTTGTCGCTGCGTATTTGCTTACCTCGTAGATGGTAGCTAAATAAGTGATAATAAGTATCAGTAAGTAAGAATAATTCAAATAACGTATCTCGCCTTTGCACTCGTTTCTAAATCACAAACGTCTCGCGAATACGTTAGCTTTTACTATCAGAAATTCAAATAGAACTTCGTTTGCACGGACTTCGCGGACAAGTAGTTTATATTTGATCGAATAGATAAATAAGCCGGACAAATAAATTCAACGAAGAGAAATTCATGTAGTCAAGCACCGGTTGAAATTTCGTTGAAATAAATGGAACTCGTACAAAGTTCAGGCGTATTTGATTATTCGCTGTACTTTCTTTCGCGTTTAATTAATCTGTTTGCGCTATGGTAAAGTAGAAAAGCTTGTTACGTATCGGAACGAAGAAGGAAAATGAGTTTCGAGGTAGACATAGGGGGGAAAAGTAGTCACGCAGCGATGGAACCGTTACATCTGCGCGTTTCCAGCGGAAACGCGTCAACTAGATCGCGTCCCGGTATTGTTCACGGCATTTTTACGGTGGCGGCGTTATTGGCGCACTGGCTTTTTTCAAATCCGCAGGCACAAAGACGATAAATCGAAGGGCGAAGCGGTCGGATCTCGCGTCTCGGGAATTCGCCTGTCGACGTCGCCCGTTCCATTGTACTCCCTGCGTATTTATCGGTTTCCATATACATTCCGTTTTCCAAAAGGGTTGTCCAAGATCGATTAAGCTCTAACCAGATCGTTCGAACCGCCCGGAAAAGTATTCGAACGCTTAGAGGAATCTTCTTGAAAAAATATCTTTTTCGTTATGCGAAACGTTGAAATTTCACGAGCATCGTTACGAGTAAATTGCGGCTGTTTATTTATACAAATTTACATTCTTACGGACTCGATCGAAGAAACAGAATTGCCTTACCTATTGAAAGTTAAAACGAGCATATTATTTCTGGGTATTTTATATATTTTTGTACATTACGCACGTTTTACACGCTGTTCTGCTACGAAGTCGGACACTTTGCACGATTATTACGGATAGCGCAATTTTCCGTGATAAGTATCCAAGTACTTTCGTGGACCGCTGCAGACACGACCGAATACGGAAGACTTGCCTCTTAAACGAAATCTTTACGACTCGTTGAAACATCGACGATAAAAATCACATCGAAATGATACGAGATATGTACGAGCTCGAACGATAAGTATGGAATCGAGCATACGTGGATAGAAAACACCGGCACACGATCTGTCGTTTCGGCATTCGGACACGCGACACGTGTTCGTTTCTATCGCTAAGGAACACCGGAATTTATGCCTATCCCGCACCTGGTATTCCGGTCAAGTATTTCATAAATATAGCACGAGTCTATCGTGAAAATATTTTTCTTATTGCTTTCACATAGCGTTTCTCGTCGATCGTTCTGCTTCCTTCGGGTTCATTATCCTTTGCTTCCCTGGAATTTATTGTCGTCGTTAAACCGCAGATATTTAAGCTTGTATTATTGAAATTCATATTCAAAAAGTCTTAGCCGTATCGTTGTCGCATCGAACGAGCAACGTGCTCCATATTACGTATATTTCATTCTTATATTAGGTTGTCCGGAAAGTTTCTTTCGTTTTAGAAGGAAACGATAGACGCAGGACATTCTTCGTTTTCTATCGTTTCACTGAATCACGTATCATCCATTTTGTTCCGTTTCTATTATCACGATCATACGTAATTCCATAAAATAATATGAAAGAAAAAATATCGTGCATCCGTTGTTTCCTTAGAAAACGAAAGAAACTTTCCGGACCAATCTAATACCATCGAATTCCGCGCGGATCTGGTTTACGCTGGCAATTTTCATGCATCTATGAAAAATTTAAAAACGAAAGACTGCATAGCACGCAGTGCGCAAAAATATATAAGATACGCGAAACATAGTAATAGGTATTCGTCGTGGTATTTAGTAGCTAAAATAATTTTGTACCTAGGTTCCATTTCCCTGTCCATTATATTCGTAAAGACGCGAATTCGTTGATTTACGACAAATATTCGCAACGAATAATCAACAAGCCAGATATTGCAACAGCGTTTCCTGCCATAATGCACTTTGGCGCTGTGACCAGATCGAAACTTTCGCTGTGTTAGATGGCGGAGAGAATCGCGTGGCCATTATTGGTCACTATCGATCGAAGTTGCTCGTTATCGTACCAGTCATTTGCCGGTTATGCTCGATTTAAGAGTCTCGATAAGTTGGACCTGATAGCCGCTATTGGGGACGTCAGTGGTTATTTTTTGGGTTAACTGCGCGGGGTTAATGTTGCGAGACTTTCTTACGCGTGCATTACTGGCTGAAAGATTGGAATAATTTTCTCGATCGTATCTTTGCTAATTCGTCGATTAAGTTTGTTACTCGTTCGAAACGAATGCCACCGACTCAACTTTGATGGCTCTTTGTCCACACATTCTGCTAGGTTAATGGAATTTTAATCGTGAGTTGGCTTCTTCTTTTAAATCCTTCGATTCTGTGGAACGTTCTTGCAACGAGTGATTTGAAACTTGTCGTACTGTATGCGAAAATTATTATCGGCGGGTGATTATGTTAATGAAATGAGCGAGCATTAAACGCAACGAGATGTGTTCGTAGTCGATGCATTAATGCGATCGAGATAATTATTATACATCATTGATTATAATATTGCGTCATCTACGAGAAAGCTTCGTTTCGTTAAAATTTTCAACGTATTTACGCGAATAGATACGAGGATAACGGACAACGAGCGTAAATAATCGCAAAAAGCTGCTACGGAGAGCATCGTATAAAGACATTTAATTAAGAAAATTACTTTTTAAAATAGAATTATTCTAATTCAACTTGAAAAGAATGCTTTTACGAAAACCTATGAAATGAACATTTTTAATCACGCTATTTTTCCTCAGCGTGTTTTAAAAATATCACGCGCGAATGAGAATCATCGCGAAGTACGAGAGAGCGTAGATGCGAAACGAATAGACTGGAAATTACATTGTAACGATAAATCAAATTTCAAGAACTGTTTCTTGCAGTAGCTCTTGGCGCGATCGAATTCCAGTTAAATTCACTTATCGAATCTCTCGTGTAAACTAACAGTAACTACCGCTGCCTGAGTAGTGCGAGACGATATTTCAACATCTACGTATATGCAACAAGTTCTGCACGAGCGTGTGTATATTTATACGTATTTGCAAATTTTTCTTCTTTTTTTTTTTTTTTTACTAAAGCCTACTACTGCTAAAAGAGGTTTTACTAAAAGCCAGTAAAAGAAATACTAAAGCTAACGAATAAAAAGCGATATACTGCACTAGCGAAGTAAACGTTTCAAATTATCTAAAAAAATTGCTCTCCTAAAGTGTCATCTCATTGGCGAAACAACAGCGAAACGGAGTAGTTCTTCGATTTTTCGAGATTTTCCATCGACTGGTCGGCAAATCGTTCCGATAACCGCCACAATTATCGTTACACGCGTCTTGATTCGCGCAGTAACCCGTTACATATCGGAAATACGAAGCTCCTCGCGATCCGAGCATCGTAAAAATTGTAATGTCGATACACGGTATCGATGATGCGCGTATTACAACGTTAATGGTGTAGCCACTCGATTGATTTTACGATAATTTCAGTTTCATCGAGCGTACAGTGGCTCGCGAAGCTATTTAACGCTTTACGTAGAAAACTTCTATGCGCATGTATGCGTGTGCTGTATGCAACATGAAAAAATTGCGTTGTTATTCCAACGCGACACGACTGTTACGATTGCACTGGCCGAACCAATTTGGAAACATACGTAAAAGCCACAAGACGTTTACCGCAAGCAATAAAAAGTCAGCGAATGAAATGACGTTTCACGTTTTATATATATTTTCAAGAAAATATACGCCTGGCGAAAAAAGTTAACACACTACGCGAATTGTCATATTCAACGTATAAGCGTGGAAGATGGTCCCACCGAATATTGAATTATATCGAATATAACGAATAATCGACTTAAATACATCTCGGACCTCTGCCAAATGCCATACTTGCGCAGAATATCTTGCAAGTTTTATACATTAGTAAAACATATTTTACACATCTCCGGATTCGTTTCAAATTTTCTCCGTGTAATCGTCATAGTCGGCTCGCCTTACGGTGCTCGCGTAAAACTTGGGAATATTTCGTATAACACGCATACTATATTCATAATGGGTTACTATAAGTGCTCGAATACTTTCCGGAGCTACTCTCTTCTACTTTCCTCGAGTTGAGAAATCGACGGACAGGGGTTGGATCGTCTAATCTTCAGTCGAGCCAGAGATCGGTATCGAGAGGGAGGTTTGACGAATTCGACTTTTGACGTACGCTGCTTTCTCGTCGTTATTTTTGCAAGGAAAACGTCACGGAAACGTGTAAATCGAAAGAGGAGCTTTCAAGAGGTAGCAGGATCGTGCGGATAGCAGGATTGCCGCCCTCGATGCAATAATCGTACGTTTCTGTCATTGCTTTAATTTTTTATTGGCCGGGCTGGTTATTCTTCCTTCGGGTCGCTGTTTACGATATACGCAAGACATTTTTTTTTCTTTCTTACTCGAAATGTTTTGCATCCATGATAATTTGTCCAGTGAATTCGACGATCGTTGATCCGATGGAACGAGATTCGTCGAAATCCGTTCGCTCAGAAACTGCGGATCATAAGATGTATTTCTAAGTTAGAAATCCTCATTCACCTGGTTCTAAAATATTTTAGACCACGCCCCGCATCGTAGAAATTTATACTCCATCGTTATACTACGTTAGTCGCATTATAGAAATTCTCGTCTATATCGTCGAACTTTAATTCGCTTTTCATCCACGCGCGAAAAAGTTTGGAAATTTTGTCGCAGTTGAAAATTGTTTTCGTAAAATGTGCTTCTACAATGTATTTCGGAAAACGCTTTATCTTATAGTCGGATGTTCTCTCGTTTCTCTTCCTTTCGCTCGGCTGTCTTTATATCGAGAAATAAAATAAAACGATGATTACATAAAGCGATGTCGAGGATGGAGACGTTTCCAACGGATCGGTACGTCTTATGTAAGATGTAAAGCCATCCGCAGTTACACGTTCGTCGAATAGGATCAAGTACGAGAGCAGCACACTCGAGAACTTCTTTACGGATAAACGGTCAATCTGGGTAATTTCTTCGATTGCACGGGTAAAAAGTCCACGATTCTCGCCGAAATTTCTCTACGAGCGATACACGACGTACGGTCGAATGGCTTGAAAGAAGCCGGACAAACGTTTCAATATTGTACATTTTACCATCGAATTATATTACCGAGTTGCAACGTGAGAAAATCATATGATAAAATACAGAGAGAGAGAGAAAAAGTATGTATATTTATTATGTATGTATATTTGAAAGAAAATGGATATCGTACAACGTTAGCCGTCAATCTATCTTCGAAATTATTCCGCTAAACTTAATATCATTTACTTGCAATATTTTTCTATTTTACGTGTAAAGCTGAGCACACAGGACCTTCGCTGAAATATCTGTCAGAGATGCATGTAACTCGGTTTCCCATAAAAATGCATAGTCTTAGCCTCTTTCGACACGGTTAATGATTTACTTTGAGAGGCCACGCGTACGTTCGTTAGCGACGAAAGCTTTTTGCTCTTTCTCATTTTCCACTTTGACAACGGAACGCAGGTCGCGTTTAGATAGTATCCGCTGCCTTTCTCTCTTTTTACTCGCTTCCTCTTTGCCCCGTGACTGCCTAAAATGAGAGTAGGATCGCTATAATAATCGGCGCTATCTTCAAAGCATTCGTTCGTGTTTATCAAGCGGACGTTTAATAAAGTCTCCTCGATACGGAGAAACAATTTTTTAGTCTTAATTTCGGAGGACCTTTTTTCGTTTGAAACAAAAAACGCCTGAAATAACTTGAAACGTAGCTCGTATTTAATTGGACGTTAGGAAAATTATTATATCGTTGAAAACTTGGAAGGCGAACCTTTATCGCGAATTTTCTTTTCGATTTTATTTCAACGTTTAATTCTGCTCTCGTAGAAATCTCGAATCTTTGTAGAAAAATTTCACTTGGATTTGTCCTATCGACTCGGTGCTACTTTTACGCCTATAGAGTTATTCGTTTTTGTAGTAATCTCTCCTGCAGGGAGAATAGGAATCTTCGCGTTTAAATGTTTTAATAATCGCGAAGAATCTGTTTTAGGACTTTCGTCGAAGTTTTTCGTCGATTGCTCCCGAATCGGAAATTCGAACGGCAAATTATTTGGAAGAATCAATTACGGATTCAAATTTGTGGAAAAGCAGCAGTGCGGTTTGACTTGGAAACTAGTTGAGTTTTCCCTTGGCTTCGTACCCAGTTTTCGAATTAATGCGCAGTGTTCTCGTACTACCTAATTGTAGTTAATTCTTCGCCTCTAAACGTCTACGTAACAATACACACATTCCCCGCAATATAAATTTTGTCACTGCTGTGAACGTAAATTTGCAAGACAGATTTTCATAAATCCACCCGTTCGTAGACTACGTACTGTAAATTAAGAACAGCAAACATTTTCGATAACTGCTCGTACTGCGAGTTAACGCAAGACGATCAAGTATAACACAGAAACCAGTTGAACGCGTTCTTCTTTGTCTCTTTTTTCTTTATTATTGCTGTGTATGCGTAAAACGAAAGCTTCTTGAAAGATAGAAAGCAGGGGTAACTAGAGGATGAGGAAATCAAAGAAACAGGAAGGCACGAAGACGCGAGAAACGAAGCGAAGGAGACGAAGGATGAGAAGCAAGTATAGAAGCAAGGAAGCACGAACGACGAGAAGAAAATGGAAGCAAAGAGTATCGGTTGACGCTGGCGAAAAAGCTTGGTCTGCCGCGAAATTTAAGTTCCTCTGACTATTTGAACCGCTGCCAGAAATAGAGATCCTGCGAGTGGTATATCTCTGACGCAGCGCAGAAATTATTTCGCGAGTTGGTAATCGAGCAGGCAGCGTTCGTTCGTGTGTGCCGGCTCGTTTTCTACGAAAAAACGCGACGTATTCCCTTTCTGCTCGTGTGCCGAAGTCCGTGCACGACGTACGCGTAGCCGGCGCCGTTTTTAGCGCGGTCCATCGGCGTGCAGGCCGAGCGGCTCACAAAGAAAGCGCACGAAAATCGGCTGACTGCTCAAAACCACCTTTTTACCATGCGACGCGTAAATTCACCGGCTCTGTTGTTACACGGCATGCTTTTCGTCGCTACGATCGAGACGCGTGCTACTTGACCGGTTTTCTTGCTTTCTAGTCTATTCGTTTTAAACAAAGGTATGATAAATATAATAGCTTCGATAACTGTAATATGATTTGTAATGTGCGTTTATAATTCTGGTGCACCTGTTTCTTTAAATATAGTAAGAGAGGTTTTTTTTTATTAATGAGATTAATTTATTGATATAAATATTTATTTGTATTTTTAATATTATATTGTCTATTAAGATTTATTTATTCGATTTATTTATTTAGATTTATTCGATGTGGAAAACTTTATATCAATATAGAGATTTATAATAGAAGTTTAAAAAATTATTTAACTTTGATTTTACGTATGTTGCCTTTAAATATTTTGATTTTTAATTTACTTGTTTATTTAAATAGTTTGATTAAAAATATCGAATATCGTGATTTCAATGATATATTAGTAATAGTATTTTAAATTGTTATAAAATTATTAATTTGTGGTATATTTTTGCTAATAGTTAGATTTATTTTTATATATTATGATTTAATTCGATAAAATTTAATTTTCTTTTGATAATTAATTTTAAGTTAATAATATTTATATGTTTAGTTATATTTATTTCTTCTATAATTTTAATTTATAGAATTAGTTATATAGAATTGAATGATAATTATTTCATTAATCGATTTTATTATTTAATAATATTATTTTTAATACCAATAATTTTTTTAATTTTAAGACCATATATATATTAACTTTATTATTAGTCTAGTCTAGTTTATGTTAATACCAAACCTACCCACACTCTTTGTATACTTTTTGACTGCTCGCGATAGACAGGACAAACTAGAAATTTTTCTTACAAAAAAAAAAAAAGAAAACTAGAAATAGATACCAAAGAATATATTGTACGCATATTTTATGAAAAGCCATAGATCAGGAAGCGATTTGATGACGTTTAAATATGATAAAATTTGTGCAGAAATTTGAAAGCGGTCAATTTGACCGCTGTGCTAGTTTTAGTGTTAAAGCGCATCGGCCAAAGTGCTCGTGGGACGAAGCAGAGAATCAAGTATTTGGGATGAACTATTTGGGTCGACTTGGAACGAGTCCGCTTAAAACTTCCAGAATCCTTTGATTTTTCCAAACTCTCGTATAATTGGATACACAGGTTTTGACGTATAGTTGTTCGAATCAGCCAAGTCTCGTCATTTAAAAATTCATCCTCGAATTTTGCAAGAAGCTTGAGAACCGCGTATTACGATGGAAGAAATAGTTTGACCGATTCTGTCGCTATTCAGGTATTTAAATCTGATGAGACGGGATTAATTTCATCTTCATTGGCTTACGTTTCGCCTTGTATCGCTGGAACAGTTTCAACTAATCTCGCTGCTGGTAGCTGCAAGCGATGAACACATTTGATAACGTATTCAGGAATGGAAATCTTCCTCGATTACGTTCTTTGATCCACTCGATTCCTGGAAAGGATACTACATGTTTGTTCTCCTTTTTTGGAATATTTGCGATTTTATGATTCGCCGGTGTTTGCGGTTACGTATACAGAGTTGAAAACGATTAAACGAAACGGCAGTTTTAACTATTAATGGAAACCTTTTGAAGAGGATGACGGGCAATGAATAACAAAGTTCAGCGTATGCGCACGAGCGTTCAAAATTTCTGCCTGTAAAAATTCACAAAGGACGATTAAATATTTTTCAACTTGTCGCGATCCAGTGGAATAATTTGTAACAGCCATATTTTGCTGAAACATGACAAACTCACGCGAGATTTAATTACTTTCGCGAGCAATTTCTTCGGAGCTGAGTGAACTTTTAAGTCGCAGCTTCAACGTCAAAGTCTCTGCTTTCAATTTCAAAGGCTAGCCGATATTAAAACTGAATACCGCGATATTTTACAAAAACCGTCTTTTGCATCAATTTTCGAGCGCGAGCCAGAGATGACCAAAGCGATAGATAAATTCGTATCTATATGAAAATAGATGAAACGACGTGTCAGAAACGTCTGATGTTTCTGAAATACGTCAAATGATAGGATAAGATAGAAAAATCGTAGAACAGACGTAAGAGTAAAATCAAAACTCGAATGGATACGAATTACCTTCGTATTTTATGAACTTTACGTCTAAATTTCGCTAAATCGTATTTCAAGCAAAGTTCATAACTACAAAGAATCTCTGTTGAAAATTACTTTTAAACTAGCGAGGAGATTTAGTTTCAAATTTCCTCTCGGAACTTCCTCCGTTACTACCAGTAAGTGTCCAAAATTTTTCTCTTGCTTTCGCTCTATTACATTTTTAAGCTGTGCACCGCTGCTACGATTTATTACGATTGTTTTTCGTAATTTACACGGCCAAAAAGTTAATCTAAACTCGCGCAATCGGAAATCCAGTCGAACGGTCAAATAATCAGGAAATAACGACAAACGATTAATCGAGGAAAAGATTAATCTTTACCACGATGCTGGAAACTCGCTAACAATTCTTCTTAAATTTCTACAATCTACGATTAACTTCCAGCAAATCCATTAACTGGAAAACTATTTCCCTCGATCTATTATCATCTTATCACGATACAACTTTCCTCCAAACTGCTGTATCGTCGTCCACAAATTATCGCCGACAAACCTTGCAGAAATACGTTCCTGGAACTACCCAAGGCAATAAACTTGGCGATGTACTTAATTTGAGGCGCGGTGCGCGAAAGTAGCGGCGAAGTTGGTCGGAAGCGTAAGCACAGCCGGAAGTTGTCGGTGTTTTCGGCGTTCTTCGCTGTTCCATGGTTCGAAGAAACGCGCGTGGTCACACTTACTGGCGCACGAAAATTCGTGGCGGAATTGCGGGGGAAAATCGCGAGCAAACTACGCTGGTTAGCAGGAGGTTAGCTGGTCCTAATGGGAGCACGCGTTAATAATGACGCTGCTACAAGCGCTTTCCAAGTTCACAGCGCTGCTAAAAGTAGATCACCGGCATCGTTCGCCTGCCAGAATGTGGCTGGGACGTGTGAAACGCGGTACGAGCGATCCTTATAATTGCGAGCCTTCTCTCGTTACAGTTTACGCGTCTTCTAATTTGCCGAGCTTCTTTTTTTTTTTTTACGGACATATGCCGGTTCGCGTACGTGCACAACTACGGCAGTGCTTATTCGCGCGTTTTTCTTCGCCGCTTCTTTCGTCCGGTTCCCGAAATTCGCCGATCAACGCTTTACGGTGGGAGCTTTGTTGGACGGGCGAGGAAAGCGACGAAAGCGTGGAGTTTTGGCGTTCGTTCTGATCTTTTCGTCGAGGGAAAGTAAATGTACGCGGTTTGGAGAAAATTAGCGTGATTAATGGACGTTAAAATTTCATCTCGCGAGCGTAAAGAAAATTAATCAACGTGAAATGTAAACGCGCCAAACTCGATATATTTGCGAGGAACGTTAATTTCGACGTATCATTTTTATCTAATTCGTCGGTAGTTGAAGCATCTGAACGAGTAACGACATTGGAAACGTAGTTTATCTTGTGGGATTATTCTCTTTGGTTTCACGAGGTAGCGAGTGCATCGATCACGTCTGCCAGACTATTATTTCCGCGCGATCGTTACCAGAAATATTAACACGGCTGATTATTTATGGACAGTAACCAGTTCTAATTAGATGGCGCACTAAGGCTGGCGAAACGATAGGACAGATTAATCTTTCAGTATCGGAATTCGTAGCGTCGCATGATCTAATGAACGCGCTACGCTTATCAGAACTCTATTACAGAATGCATACAGGCTAATAACAGCGGCCACCTAATTACGTTGTCGTTATTAACTATGCTCCTCTTGTAATTGTAATTATCACTCGATCAAATGATCTTTTTACACAGCAACGTTATCATCGTGATAAATCGCGCGTCGAACGCGAAATAAAGGCAGCTAATCTAAATTTCCCTTTTCATAATCGAAGCTTCAATGTATATTAATTATCATATTCGTATAATTCGTGCTAACACTTTACGTTAGAAACCACTCAAAATGCATCGCTATATCGAAAAACGCGTTACACTTACGTTCGTTGATACGCGTTCGCGTTACTTTGCGGCCCAAACAGAACGTATTGGACCTATTAGAAAATTTTTGAATCGACAAAAATAGCAGCAAAGTGATAGAATTTTTTAGGTGTTTTCCTCGCTTATGATTTCGCACGAGTCACGGACGATATCTGATAGAAAATCAATGCTGAAAAATCAGGATCGAAGTATTTGTGATCAAGCGCGATTAACGATTAAGTTCGTGTTCCATAGACGTAACTTTCTTTTTTTATTTACGTAATTTGTACTTTACAATTCGTCCCACGGGACACTTGGTAAATCATAGGTGTAATCGTTCGTTTATAAATATTTATAAAAAGACTTCGTTTTGTCTACCAATATCAAAGTCCAAATCCGACAGAAAAGAACAGATTATCGAAATGCTTTGTAACATGGATTCGAATGGATTCGAAAAGTCGCATTTGTTCCGCCGAACATGGAAATTTGGTACTTGGAAGCTACAGTTAGAGAGGACGAAAAAATTATCGCGTTGCAAGCACACCGTGGGGATCATCGATCATCAGTAGGCGCAAAATATGGCTACGTGTATCCAAACAAATCGCATACATGCTGCTACTAACGATGGAACAGCCGCAAACGTTCTCATACATCATACGATGCAAATGAACGAACAGGTAAATTACGCGTTTCGAATCGTATTCCGGTTCGGTCGACGTCGACTTCCGACATCGATATAGGGTCTCGTTCCATTGTTACCCTTAATTCTTTCGGCAGTACCTGTTACAAGTTTCATGGACGCCGACGTCGAACAATCACCGTATCACCGTATCCCCTTTCATTCGGCAGTCATCGCTTTCATACAAAACTTTCCGTCGAAACGAGGATTTACGCCGGTTAATTCGTGCTGTCGAACGTGCAATTTTCGAAGGATTTGCGAAAGAAATTTCGAAAGTAGGTCAACGATCGGCGGAAAAATATACTTTTTATATTTTAACTTCCGTATCTGGCAATATTACGCAGGAAGAAATAGCCTTGTGCAAATACGTTACGTTCCAACGTTAGTTGAATAAAAAGTATGTTAAAAAGGGGGGGAAACTCGAAGGAGTTGGCGCTTTTTTAAAAACACGTCGCGCTTTTAACGTAAATTAATTCATTAAGATCTTTCTGTCTGTGTTTTTCTAACTAAATTACACGGTGTTAAAAGAAAGCGAGTGTTCTTGCACTTTTAAGCACACCCAAGGAACGTTATTTCTTAACTTTAATACGATGAGAAATAAAATTAGAATAGTTGGTGCTGTCTGTTAAACGCGCGGCAAAAATCTGCTTCTATCGTAATTTTCGATAACAGTTTTATTTTCTATTTAATCTTCCCACTACAGCGTTGTATTGTAAAAAGAAGCTCGATAATTATTTCCATGGTAATGAGGATACGGTATATTTAACGAGCGAACCAATTACCAAACATAATCCCCTATTATGAATTAAACAAAGCTACAGATCATTATATTTGTCTTGCGCATTATTTTCACCGAGGCACACGGAGACGATGTATTTTCGTTGATAATTGTAATAGGCGCGAAATCAGTCTCGCGTTTTCGTAACCATTTCGCGCCACGTATTCGCGCTAATTGTCTGCGATTAAACACGCGTAGCAATTAGGGAACTATCAATTTCGTTGTTAACAAAAAATACGGAAGGACACGGCGCGATCATTTTCCACGTGAATTACAAACGTTCGCCGCGTTTTATTTGCAGAGCCATAATAATTACGCTCTTATGGGAATATTAATACAATGCCGCGAAATGTTACGACGATACATGTCAGTTCGGCTGTACTCAAGTATATAATAGCATCGTAGAACTTAATCGCCCGTTACATTTGCAACGTTCTGCGCACCACTGTTTCTTTTGGATATATCACACGGCTCGTTTCGGTTCTCATCGTACAAATAATATTATTCGCATCCGATATCGTTTCGAACAAATTATTTCGCCTTGATTTCAAACGTTACGAATTGGTTCGTGTCGACGATGGGAGCATGTTTCGAGCTCGGCAAAGTCACTACTATAATAGTAATCGAACACCGTGAAATACGTACCGAAAAATTACCAGAGAATTCATGGCGAGCAAATGGAATCGAAGTATATGCAATTTTGAGAGACAAAACGCGATCGGCCAACGTAAGCTCTGCGGTTCCCAAAGATCAAAATTGATCGCTTTGCTGGGAATAAAGTTACAGCTACCTCTTAACGTAGAAATAATGGTCACAAAGTTGAACGTTGTGTCTTCTCTTCCCTAAAATATTGCAAATGAAATACATATTTATCTATATGAAACATCTTGTAAAATAAGAAGCATACCGGTAACTTGTCCTTTCTTCGCATATTTGCATTGTGATAATGATCGTACTCGTGCAAGTTCCATCGTGGTTTCAGGTATTTAGACGAAAATAAGCACGGAGAGTCATTCCCCAGGATTTTTCGAAATACGATGTGAAATGTTCAATTTGCTGCGACTCGATCGCGCCAGACCAAGCGATTGGTTCAAAATCTCGGGCTAGCTTCGTACTCGCGTAACCCGGAATCATGCAGCAGTCGAAATACCAAGAGTCGATCGTATCCTGTGGACACAGTCGTGTGATTATTACCTATGTTTCCTATCAAGCTACGCGCATTCGATCTACGATCGATCAGAAGTTTCCTAATTCACGCAGCGAGGATCTCGTTTCGCTGACTAGCTAATATCGGAACGACTCTTATCTACGTCTGCGTTCTGGAACGAAACATTCTTCGGCTTTTGAACATTTTCGAGTGTTCTGCGGGCTTTCGATTATCAAAAGATACAGAGAGATCTCGAGGGTGTTTCGAGAGCGTTTCCTGGTCGCTGTCAGACGAGACAGCTTCTCGTTTAGGCCGGCTGATGGTATTGGCTAGGATGATAGGGGATGTTTAACGTCGTTGAAAGGTGTTTAGGGTGCCTACACGTGGGGCGATCGTTGATTGCGTATCGGAAATTCTTTGAGCCTCCCTTGCAATTTCTGAAGTTTATGGTACAGGCGAGAATATTTGCCATTTTTCGAGATTGTTCGTCTTCGTCGTCGCGTTATCGATACGACTTTTTCTTTTATTGTCTCGATTATTCAATCCGCTATTTCCGATATAATAGTAAGCGCGCGAAATAGATTGGAAACTGAAATTCTTCCGTGGAAAACTTTACTACAATTAATTAGCCGCATCGTCAAATCTTTGAAACTGATAGGCCATCTGTTGGACGTTATTGGATTCTCGTTAGGAGAATCGTTTGCAAAAGCTTTTCAATCACTTTGGCTGGTTCTTCGCTAGCTCCAACGTTATAAAATCGTTATCGAACTTAAAATTACGAAGATCTATGATGCTTTGTGGTTCGGTTCCTCGCTGGCTAATTTACTGTCCTCTGGCTGGCAAATTCATTGGCTCGGCGCTGGTCAAACTGGAGGATCGGAAAAGCTCGGCCACCCGTGCCTCGTCGCCCAATTTCTTGATACGCGGCCGCGTAATTACGGCTGTGTATCATCGAGGGTCGCGACATATTCGTATAATCTCGTTAGCGGTACGATGCACGGTAGCACACTCGACTATGCGTGGCAAACGCTAACGATCCATTAGACCGATGCCGATTCGCGAGCTGTTCGTCGCAATTTGAAAATGACGACGCAAGGCCTCCCGAAACCATCGCAGTCCTTTGCCATTCGACGATGATCAATCGAATTATCAATCAACCGACACTGCCGACGAGCGTTAATTAACAATAACAAGACGGTCCAATTACGTTCAACGTGTTCCTCGTTTCTGAATTATACTTTGTCCATTTGCCACGTTCTGGCCATCTCGTGATTACGAATTCATCTTGGCTCGATGCTCGTCGTGTTTGATTTGACAGGTTCGAACGCCACGAACAGCGTAAAAGAGGTCGTTTTGAGAAGCGGAGAATCGGCTGGACGACGTAAAGCGAAGCGAACGATTCGATGGAAACGTTAAGTTAGCCTGCGTGTTTTCTACGTTTGGCTTTTACTCGTTTTTCACGGTGCAGGTAGTCGTAGTAAAAGAGATTTCAATCGCGTGCATTTCTACATTATGAAATTGCACGTTTCTTTCCTCGAATCAGCATCGTTCCTGTTTGATACAGTTGCATAAACGCGATAGGAATCGTTGCGTATCGATAGACGTCTGTGAAATTAACGAGCGAAAAGTTTCCTAATCCATTTGCTTTTCGCAAATAGAAATCAATTTTGTAATCGTGAAACAGCAGTAGAAAAATTTAAACTCTTAAATTTTGCAATGGAGAAACTTTGGCGGAAAATGACGAGTTGGAAATGGGTATTTCGGTATCGATTACAACCCGTATGTTTTACGCGCTATGCGGATTTCGTAAGTCGGTCATCTACAGAATCTCTTGCAAATCCGATTGCACTTTATTAATTTACAGCATATCGAGCTCGCAACACCTGTACCTGCGATACGAAATGCAGTAAGCCGTAATCCCTCGAAGGTACTAGAAATGTAAGGTCTGGCATTTACTAGTTCACACACGAAGGGGATCCCGGTATCCCAACTACGAAAATACGGCACAACCGTAACGCGTTTCTTATTCGTCTTATTTCGTATTCCGCTTTATATCAACTTGCCTGCCTGCGTTACGAAATTGTACACGACGCACTTATAAATTACATCTATGGAAGTTAAATAATTTAAACGGCCCATCGAATTCACGACCTGTGCAAAGTGCAGCGAGACGCGGTATCATTTATCTCGCGTTCTTTCGCATCGTATTCTTTCAATCTTTCTCGATAATCGCAAAAGCAATTGTTCTCGAGCCAAGAATACAGCAAGTAGATGTACGTGTCTGCGAAATCAAAACTACGAATTCGCCTTATCTTCGAAGCTGAAAATGCAAAAGGACAGAGGAAATTGCACGCAACTGCAAGTAACTTGCAGCCGATAACAAACGTGGCGCTTCGATTGTTTAAAAGTCGGAAGAAGATCGCAGAGCCGCGAGAAGCGTTTCAACGCCAAATCGGACCGCGTGCGCGCGAAGCGTAGAGAGAAACGACGAGGTAAGCGCGGCGTATTTGTCGTTAAACTGCGAAAGTTGCGAATGTAAATCCGACTGTCCCAGTCGCGCGATACACGCTGTCGTTGTAAACCGGCACGATTCCGCCGTATTGCCGCATCTGGCCCTCCGACTCTCGCTATCTTCCATAAATAAATGCATGAGCGCGTACACCGGCCCTACAAACGTATTCGACGTATGTTGCGTACGTAACGGTTCGTATGGTGATTGTTGTGCGCGCCGTCAGTTGTATCCGTACGTGCACGGTACAAACAATCGGAACGCGCATTGCAGATGCACCTGTACGTTCATATATATAGGTACGTACGAGCTAAGCGATGAAAGCGCGATCAATGGCCGCGAGATGGATCGCGTAGGTCCGACTCGCGCCCGTTGATATCGCTTCCGAAAGAAAACCGGCGCAACTTGGATCTGAGAATGACACAGCGAAAGCTGGCGACGTTACGGCCAAGTATTGTCGCGCAGCTGGCAAGGCGTTTCAAACGCACGCGTTTTCCATCTATTGTTCGTCGGCGAAATTTCTTAGACGGGTTGCTTTATCCGCTGTTTTTCTTCTTCTTTCTCTTTTGAGCAGCGGGACTGCAGGAAACTTTGTATTCTCGTTGCAACAGTTGCTTTTCGTACGGTATTTCTTATTTCCTGTAGATTTCATTTTCTCCGTTATTTCATCTTTTGTAATCTACGGCGGCTTAGCTTCGTGCGTTACGTCGGATAACACGAGCAATTACGCGCCGATTATACGCATGGTACGTATTAGATTAGTCCGGAAAGTTTCTTTCGTTTTATAAGGAAACAAAGGATGCAGAATATTTTTTCTTTCGTATTATTTTCTCGAATTACGTATGATCGTAGCGATAGAAACGGAAGAAAACGGATGATACGCGATTCGGTAAAATAATAGAAAAGGAAAAGTGTGGCGCGTCTATCGTTTCCTTCTAAAACGAGAGAAACTTTCCGGACAAGGTAATACGCGTACGCAGATCGACTGTTTTAACGACGTTCATTTCGTGTAACGTCGGATCGGTATTTACGTTCGATTCGTTGCACGTGAAACGCTTATTCCGTTTCTAAAGTAAGAATCGTAAAAACAGTTTGACGGCTGGTGATTTCGGAGATAGATCTCGTAGTTGCGCGTATACGTTACATCCGCTTGGAGATACAGACGCCCGATGCCACGAGCTTCTTGCGGTAGTTTTTTGGCCGATGCATGTTGCGCAAGATGCTAGCCATTTTCTTTTTCCCCCCGCTCGCCTACAAACTTTCCTCTTGGATTTGTTGCGCCATGCATTCGTCTCTCCCTTTTTTCCCTCTGTTATTTTGCGTTTCTGGGTACTGGTGGTTTTGCGATTGTCGTCGGACGACGTTTCGTTCTGTTTGAACACTTTTTAACATTTCGCTCTTCTACTGCGATTTTTCATTTGTACAACGTGCATGTAAATAAAGCGAAGAAAATATTTAAAAGTTGGACGCGTAAAAGTTTCGAGAGAGAAATTGGATTTTCTATGGTAGCTGCTGCGTCTGTTTTGAATTTTTTACAGTTGCTATATTTCTCTATAGAACGCGGCAAAGTTCGTTCAACTTTGTCGATAGAACGAGAAAAATATAATTTTTATTCGATAATGTACGCATTTCTGCGAGATCGGGCGATATTTCAAACTTACCGAAGTTATCAAATACGGAAACGTACGAAATATCTAAAACAGAGCAGCTACGCCTTATAATTTTCAATAGATAACACGAATTTCCATTTTACTTTAATTTCTTTAGTCGCGTCCTTGATTAGAAATTTCCATAAAAATGCGCAGTCTGCGAACGACGAACGAATGTTCTCGTCGTTAATGAGCTAATATCGAGAAGACCCTTAGTTGGACGAATAAACACGATTTTGAATCTGAGGATAATTCCTTTTTCTCGGTGGAAGCAACGCGAAGCAAGGTAATCGATGGACGCGCTTCACGGACGCGTTGTTTATCCGGTCCTGGCGCCCCGAGGTGCATTGTACCGCGGCGAAAGTGCGCTTTTTCACGGTGTACCGATTTCAAGCTTTTAGCTCACCCTACTGATTTACGAAATGGCCGAATTCGCTTCCGCCGTCGTGTGATCTCTCCGAATCGCGGTTCGTCGCACGCGTTAGTTTCAAATCTTCTCTCCTTGTCTGGTAGTCCGTTCTAATAAACGCTGCAGCCAGCTCGACGAATGGTCGTCGATCTCTTGCCTCGTTTTTTAAATATTTTTGTCTGGAAAATGTAGGCTTCTTCTTGTTTCTCGATATCGCGTTTAAGAACGACCAATCTTCGTCGTGCGTATTTTTCAGCAAAATAGATCACCCAAGGTGTCGATTCTTAAATTCGTAGTTTTATTATTTGCTGCTGAAGCTTCAATCTGATTTAATTTAGCGAGGAAGAGGGAAGAAAACTCGTAAGCGCAGTAAACAAGGATTTTATCGTTGTCGTCGTTAGGAGTTAAGTTTTCGAAATTTTACGCTTACACTTTGTAAAAAATATGCGTGTTTGCTTTAAAAAGGACTGGTGGTTTCAACTTCAAGACGCTATCTCTATGGCTATTCCATCGGCTAGATCACTTTACGCCGTCAAGAAGAATCAAAAGTGGAAGACTATATCGCTACGTGCGTCGCTCCGGCGTCGCTTTCTCGGCTGTGTTTTTACCGTGACGTATTATGCGTTATGGATATGGAAATATGAAAATACATCGCGGAATGTGTTTGTCACGGACGGTTCCAAATATGTCGATAGTTGAGCTTTCTGATCGTCGTCCGAATAGGCTACCTTTGTTCTCTTCCCGAAAGGAAAGTATTTCTTTTCTCTTCGCCGCTCTCGTTGTTCGATTCCCGTCGCTAACGATTTTTCCTCGTCGGCTAAAGCTAAAATTGAACAAAAACAATGCCGAGTTCTCGCTGTTGTTTTGCGGTCGCTCTATTGGCGATTTTGTGACGCAATTTTAGGAAAACTGTTTACGTTCCTAGGAAAAGTTAACTTGTACCATCGATTGCAAATCGATTTTTCTTCCTCTACTTCGCGTCTTTCTTCCCACTCGATGGAGAACTCAACAGGAAAAGCCTCCTCCAGCCAACCGAAATAATTTGCGATAGTTAGACATATTCTGTTTCGTTCAACGAATCGATCGACTCTGCGGCAAATTCTGTATATCGTGCGATCGTTTCGTCGAAGTTCATAAAACATTCAAAGCTTATAATACACGCTAATAGACGAGTTGTGCAATTCGTAAAATTACCATTTTCCATAGTATGTACGTATGACTGTGCAACGTACGAGGGCAGATATCGAAGTTTTCGAAATGACAATGACGATAACAAATAAAGCAACTCGTAGCAGCGATTGCGAGAACTTCCCGATCGGCCCCCGTAGTTTGTAATAGTTTTACGTTTGTAAAGCTCGTGTGCGACAGAAAATGGATAGAACTTTCCGACAGACATAAAACGTGTATCTTTCTGCGAAAACGTAAAGAAGTTTTATATTAGATACTATTACCGGAATCGTTCTCGCGCTGTTTCGCATGGTGGAAAGTCGGGCAAATCTTTGGAAATTGTCGAAAATGAAATACAGCTGTGTTAACGCGTTCACAGATTGACACGGAAAGGTAAACAGCGAATTTCACGTTGTTAGAGACGATTGTCGAATACCCTAGCGTCACTAGCGAAATACAAATCGGTTGAACAGCGTAAATTGACCGTGGGCTTCGTGTTTATTTCGAAATGGTCAATTAAAAATTCAGTTGACAACTGTAAAATAGCCTGTAAAGAAGGTTGAGCGAGAGGCGGAGGCAGAGAGAGAGAGAGAGAGAGAGAGAGAGGGAAAAATACGATGATATTCCAAGCCCGATTATTTAGTCGTTGCATTGTTTCGTGCTTCAAATATATGGGCAACGCACTCGAATTTTCAATCACCGGTTTACCTCTTGAATTTTCCAGCTAAACGTCCGGAAACGTTTTATTCTGAATTTTAATGTTTTATTTGCGTTTTTTCCCATTCGTACGATTTTCTGTTACGGTTAAACTGTCGTATCGTACAGTTTAATCCATGAAGTTTGTTTGCCTACGGCAGTTGGAAATTTATAATTACTTACCGTACTTTAAAAAAATATATTCTCTTTTTTTTTAAAAAAAAAAAAAACCCCCGTTAGAACATTTCAGAATATCGAAGGACAAGTCGTAATTATTTCGCAGCTTGACCTAATTTCTTTTAAATCGTTCTCTCGTTTTATATTTTAATTAAAGGTTACTTATCGTCTATTCGTTGTTTTAATCAGAAGAATGGCAATAGAAGCAATAAGATCACTGAAAACTACCGATGCGCATACCGTACGTGTAACAACAACTGTGAATTTTGATGAACAGCGAATTCGTACGTTATTAACGACGAGCAATACGCCGATCTATACTTTCGGTTTTCTTTCGAAACGTAAAACTTTCTCTCCGGACGGCGCTAGAAACTTGCAGTTTCACCTGTAAGTCGCGCAAAGAGAGTTCTTGAAATTTTTGGGTTGAAAGTTACAGGATCACGAATGCGTCGAGCTATAGAATAGCGAAAACTACGAATGTAAAAGTGCGAGCAACGATCGATACGGGTCATGCATTTTGCATGTCAATTTCGACAAAAAAAAGAAAAAAAAGAAAAAGAAAGGTTTCAGTAATAATTTTCTGTATCTGTGTGACACTATTTTCATGGAAATTTGTGAAATTTGTCGAAAAATTGATCACCTGTCGCCAAGTTCTTTCACGAAACTAAATGTAAAAGATTAATTCTATGCACCTTGACATACGTGTCAAATAACGAGTAAGGTAACGTATCTGTATCTATCGCTCAATTTAAATTCCTTACTGTGCATTTTCCCTTGTAAATACCTCTCTATCGGTTGATCGATCGAGTCGCGTATTCGTAAATTGCTTTTCAATCGGGAGGAATTTTAGACACTCGTGCATACGCACAAAGAAAGCGAGAGGCGAGAGATAAACGATCGTATAAACAAAATCGTTCGAGGTTTTTACGTGGCTGACCTGGATACAAGGTGGCTCGAAAGTCGGGATACTTTATAAGCGAGCGAAATAAAAGAGTCTTGATAAATGTGGGTCGAAATGTGATTAATCGCGGAGTTATAAAATCAACGAATTTTAATGCGTTGAAAACGAACCAAAAATTACGAAGCTACGTACTTTTTAAGCCATCATCCATACCAGGTCGCGGATTAAACGACGACGATTGTCCATTCTGTCCACGACGAACTCCAGAAATAAGAGAAACCTGTATCGCTGTTTAAAAAATATGCTTTCGAATTTTTCGAAAAATTTCCATCTTAGAACATCGATCGGGTTTCTTACGTTCGGACAAACATACACAAAATTCCTGACCCATTTGATAAAGCCAAGAGATGTCGAAAACCCGGAATATTCCAAAAATCGATCGTCCACTGGCATTTAAGACTTTGACGCAAGAGAAGAAGCTTCTAAATAATTTTGAAGGATTCGAGCGACCTCTTCAAGCATCCTATATACGCAAGCGTTGCGATATAAATTCGATGGCGATTCTCTTTTCGTCGTGGGGAACACGGAAAAGTTTCCACCTCCCTTTTCGTTTGACTTAATGGCCCGTGAGCCTGTCTTAATTCAGTTGGATATTCAAATCGGGCGGTCGGGCGGGAGGTAGCTTGCATTTTAAGCTGACTGGACCGAATTACGGCTCTATCTGCTACTCGACTCTCGCAATTCTTCGCCCTCTCTCCTTCTTATTTCGTTCTTTTAGCCTTTTTGTCTCTCTTTTTGTTCCCTGCTACGTTCCATCTTTCAGAATCGTTTTATCTGATCGGCTGCCTCTGGCTATTCATCTTCGAGCAACAGAGGCTTGCTCGTCCGGGGATAAAATTGGAATTATGCTAAAATAAAACTCGCCCGCCTGTCTGGACCTGGAAAGGTGATTAGTAACTACCGATAAAGCGTGGCCGGTTTGATCGATGGCTCGCCAATGGCCGAGATATCGAATTTTCCGGGTATCAATTTTTCTTTTCATACGCGCCGTTCATAAATATCCGTCGGTTCGTACGCCTGTAATTTTCTGGGTACGTCGCGCGTGAAAAAGCGCTAATGTTCTACTCGTCCGGCATTCGACGAAACTATCCACGGTGATTCGTTTGGATTTGAAATTGCTAGCTGTATATGGGAAATACGCGTTTGTGTCGTTAGGAAGGTAGGTTGATACGTAGATAGATTCGTCTCGCTGGGAAATTTCTCGCGGCAAAGTCGCAGTTTAAACGAGAACTACGTCCGCTTGCATGTAATCAGCATATTTCAGGCTACGAGGCGGCTTCTTATTAAAAATTTCCAAAATAAAGCAGCGATATTGCTCATCGTCGTAATATAAAGTGCATTTTAATACGAATCGCGCGAAACACCAGGCTCGTGCTGCTCCTATATTAGAGAAATTCTTTAATATTATCGTGCCGTACGATGGCGCGCCAGGTTATTCGACAACGCGATCGTTACTTTCAGTCGAAATCTCGATATAAACGTTGAATATTTGCAACATCTTAACGCGAACGTATCAGCGTGCCGATAGGATATTAAATCTTCGTGGGAAAAGTCTCTTCTTGACGCGCGTGCTTGATTATGGATCGCGGCAGGACGCGCGCGTTGCAAATGGTGCGTGAAAAGGCTCGTCGATCATCGGCTGAGAATCGTGGTTGGCCGTTTGACTCAAGCAGCCGATGAATATTACTTCGCGCGGAGAAACCACCGCATAAAGATGTATAAACGAAGCATAGCGAGACTACGAAAGACAAACGAAAGCAGAGATGGCAGAAGGAGGGAGTAGCAAGGTATAGAAGTTGCGAAGAATGTGGAAACGAAGAAGCGAGGGAACAACGAGGGTTAGCAAAGAGAAATCTAAATCGCGAGAGTGTGCCGTATGCGAGATAATAAAGGTAATAAGGGTAAATAAAGGAGATACGTAGGAAAGAGAAGAGAGAGAGAGAGAGAGAGAGAAAATGGCCAAAGTAAGAAGATCTTAAGCGCATTTTCAACGACGCAACGACAAAAAGAAGATTACGCATTACGTACTAAGGGGGAAAATAGATACGTAAAACGGTAGAAAGATATCGAAAGAAGTCAGAGAAGAGCTTATTTTGCCGTCTTTCAGGCATCGCACGAAACGACGCAATTTTCTCCTGTGTTCCTTCCTTTTTCTTCGTCAATGTAATTTTCACGTATCGTATACGCTGCTGTCGGCCGAGATATCATCCTACCTTCTGTCCATGTTGAAGCGGTTAACAAAGACAAACACAAACAACAAAACTCTAAGAAAACTCTACATCTGGTCCGATTAGTTTTCTCAATCGCTAAAGCCATCGACAGGCCATAGACGAAAGACAGCCACGTGACAACCGTAGACGATAGACAGGCAACGATGGCTTCGGGATTTTCAGTTACTAGGTAACACTGCTGGTGTAACCCCAAATTCTTTTACTCGACGTCACCTTAGGCGACCACCTCTAGATACCCTCCGGACAGTTGATACCTCGCCATCCATTCTCATTGTTCTCGGTTGGCATACAGACTTCAAATAACGACGGCCAAGTCAGTGTGAATTAAAAGGCCGATACTTAAGCATTGTAATATCGGGTCTTGGACGCTTGAGAAATAAAGTTTTTAAACATCATCGCGAGAGTTCTATTTTTTACGCGACACTGGCGTGCGGATCTGCACCAGCTCAAGCTGTATTCGTACTCGTATATACGCTTCTTCGTTAAATATACTTTTCTGTCTTACAATCGATCCACGCGTTCCTCTATCCATATGACTGAGGTGGTTATGGGTGCAAAAATGAATTAGTCGGATCCGACTCAACAAAGTTTGTTATATCTACAGTCGCTGAAGTCGCGCGGTATAAACTGTTCGTTAGACTGTTCGGCGTGACGGTCGGAAATATTCTGTTGGATATGCGATTACACACGACACTGTAAACAGCAGCCTAATTACTGAAAATTCTGAACAGAATTGATGGTGATTATAAAATAAATAAAATAAAAAAAAAAAAAGATATACGATTGCCTCTTGCCGAAGACGTCTCGGTGGACCGGCCGCTAATCGTTGGCTTCGATCTTTGTCGCGAGTCTTTTGTTTGCTCTTCCCGCTGTCTAGCTGTTACCGAAGACGACGCTTTACAATGTATCTATCGCCACATAACCGATAACCACAACAGTCCAAACGCTTAAACTTCGCCGCGACTCTGGAATAATTCGGTACGCTCGGCATGGAAGTGGATAGCCGCGGAAAAGCGGCGTTGGGAAAGACAAAGGAGGCGTGAAACATTGCCGGGAGAAAGAGGATCGAGCACTGTAGGCGGATAAAATGCCGTCGGTCGAGAACATGGTCGTGCAGTCGTGCATCCCTAGAAAGAAAGCGAAATGGCGACGTTCCATCTTACATCGCGGAGACAATATTGCTCGCAGATACTTTAAAAGTTCGGTAATACGAGCTGCCATCCTTTCACGACCTCGCTTCTCCGCGCAACTCGTCCAGTTCTCCGTCTTTCTCCGTTTCCTTCCCATTCCTCGCGTCTCATCCCTCTCGCTTCTATATCGCGCTCTCCTTTGGCGTTCCTCGCATTTCCAAGCTGCAACCTTGCCTGCGAATCGTTTCACCGGGTCATCCTTTTACTTCGAGCCTCGAGTCGAAAACGTTTCGAGACTGCCAAATCGTCGAGCCCGCGGGCATGAATCTTAAGAATCGCCGCCTTACCGCCAGTTCGTCCCTGCTCCATCAATTCTTACGGCAGCAAGTTTCGCGTATCCTCCCCCTCTAAGCTTCTCTGTAACTCTCTTCCACTCTTTTTTGGTCGCTTTATGCGCTTATGCGCGTCCCTAACCCCTCGTGCGCGGCTACACTTTTATAAACCGATCCTCCCAGACGCAAGGACGTAAAGTAACCAAATACGTCGCGCGTCCTAGTTCGTTCGTCGTTGAATTTTCCTACCGCGATTCGATAACTTTGGACGAAACTGCTCGACGCGAAAAACTAGCTGAGAGAGAGAGAGAGAGAGAGAGAGAGAGAGAGAGAGAGAGAGAGAGAGACGGGAGAGTCGTAAATCGGAGAAACTCTGTAAATCGAAGCCTCGGAAAACAACGCTATTTTTCAGAAGTATCTTCGAACGCAACGTTTTTTTTTTTTTTCTGAAAAACTCTGTGTTCGGCGATCGTTGCAAAAAATATTGTCTCCGTTCGATGACGCTAAACGAAGGCAACCGTTAAAAACGGAAAAAGAAGGACGAATAATGGGAAGAACGGTGCGAAATTGAACAAACTTGGCGAAATTAAAACCTCCGAAAACAATGGAGCGCGAAAGCAACAATTTCCAGGAAGCACGTTCCAACTCAATCGTAGAATTTAGGGCCGTTTCACTGGCGGGGCAGGACACGAGGCTGGTGTAAAGAGCGTTGGCGAAGTGGCAGTGAGTTATCGCTTTAGAGGCGCAGCCGTCGACGAGGTTTTACCCCACGAGAATGCATAGCGCACATATATTGTATGTATGCGTGAGCGCGCGTGCTTACGGACAGACGAAAACGGAGGCGAGGATCAAGATCCCGTGCTGACGTCGAGCACGTATATCCGCCTAAGGTATTTGCTCGCTGTCCGTTCTGCGGCCTGACACGTACATGCACTTCTGGATACGACGAAGAGTAGCTGCTGCTTTGAAAAAACTCCTGGCAAACGCGGACCCGCGGACAACGCGAGAAAGCTTCTTCCTTAAATGCGCCGCGATGGAAGATCGGCCCATCGTCCTGCCTCCGCCTTTCTTTCGCCTTTTTCCACCGCCGCTTCCGCGTTTCGCCAATGTACGTCCGGATTTATTTTTTTGCCAACGCTCGACAGGCTGATTTTCATGGCCAAAGAATCCGTAGATCGTATCGTCGTACGTATAATACGCGGTTGCTTTGGACGTTTCGCCCGCTATGGGGTTTGTAGGATATTTGATCGTGCTTTGCGATAGAGATGATAGAGTTTTTGCAGAGTTTTATTTAGGAGTGCAGAACACGGTATTGCGTAATACCTTTACCACTTGTCTCGGACCTTTTGCGAAATTTCCTTGAGCTTCGCGAAGCTGGTATCGTAGAAGCGATAGGATCTTTTGCTTCGTGCAATAGTAAAGCGAAATCCTAGAAGGTTAAAACATTATAAAATCCCGCAGCCTGTCGTTTTTCCAATGCAGATTTGATTATCGATACAGGCATATCATTTTGCTACTGTTAAGCGCGTACGAATATTTCCGAGTATTGAAATCCTCTATTTTTAATTTCCCTTTGGCGTTTGCTACCGATAGTACGAAATCTAGTATAGAAACTTCTCTTTACCACTTCTCTTTAAACGACTGAGTTTTTTTTTTATATTTTACCACTAATTAAACGTGGCTCGGTATCTTCGTGTAATGACCATTTCTGTAGCTAACAGCGTTTCCACAGCGGCGTGGGAAATAAAATTTTACGCGTCGAAGCATTTGGTTTGGCAAGAAATTTGTGTTCCTTGTACACGTGTATTCGTTGTATATAAAATTACATAAATCTGAGACATAGCCGTAGAATGTCTAGACATTAATCGATTAAGAAACTACAAATTGAGAATTCGCGTTCAGCGGAAAGACGCTAGAATGAATAATTCAGTGGACCGAAAGCACGCTCGGGTAATTTTCTAAATTAAGAACTATCTTTCCTGTATAATGTATCGCGCGATATACCTTCGGAACAGGTTTGTATAAGGAAATTGGGCTCGCGGGAGACGAGGACGTTTATTAGGATTACCGACTGTGGGTGTTATGTCATAGGTTTACGATCTCTTAATCGGTATTGACGACCAACGAACAAGGAGTTAGTACGTGGTCGACGCAGACAGGGAAAATTACAACGATTAGACGATTTTCCAGCTATGGTTACTTGCAGGTGAGACCGAGTGCTTCGTAAAGTTGCTAATATCAAGTCCAAATATCATCGTTAGCTCTGGCTTACGCGCCTAGACGTCTGCTTTTAAAGTTTCAACTGACTGTTTCGCTTATTCAGGCCACGAGTACAGTTTGTGCTCGATTTCGGCCGTGACGTACCGCGATATTCGAATGTTTCGGAAGAACTGTTCGAAATGAATTAGAAGCTAAATGATTTCACATTAGACGAGTAACACATACGATTACTAATTTAACGTTTGAAGTTCTGGTTTGCTGTAATATCGAGGACAGGGTAATTTTTCAGGATTAATCGATAAGCGAGCCGCGCGATTCTGAGCTTGTAGTCTTCTTGCAAATGGCAATCTTGAAACCTAACTGTGTCTGCTTATTTCTGCTCGCAATTTAATATTTGAGAGTTCGTTGGACTATCAGACTTCTCGGGTCAGCTCTGCAGCAGACGTACCGCCCTTTAAAAGGTCAACGTCGTTGCTTATTCAACGCTTTGATTCGGGATGTATTTAATAAGTCCTGTACGGTAATAATAATTTAGGAGCCTCGATTTACACCTTCTCTGCCGTGTACGTGGATCCGATAGAAAATTTAACGCTCTTAATGCACCTTGACGGAGATGACTCGCGAATATTGTTCGCCATATTCACTACGGAAGCCATTGTTTCTTCGAAGCGCCTCGTAACGAAAGGATTAATCAATCAGAACGTCCATCTTCCTTTTTTCAATTAGCACGCTTTTCTTTCACGAAACTGACTGTATTACCTGCAGTTAATTTTTCCCTCGTTCTGGCAAATGTAAAGCGTGACTCTTCTGACTGCCAGAGAAATAAGATTTCACAGTGGCTGGCGAAAGTGTTCGAAAACTCGTAGCAACCTTTCGCCGATGTATTCCACGTCGTATGCGAAACGTTTTGAAATTTCATCTGGCTGATTTTTTACTATTTGCGGCGAAACCTTTAAACAAATTTTCAGATCGGTTTCGTTGCGATGGGAATGAATTTTCCAAGTGTTTTACATGCTCTCGCGAGATACTTTCGTCGGATACCGCTTTATGTAGCATTTGCAGCAAGCGCCGTGCCAAGGAGCCGATTACAAAAACCGAGTACTTATCGTTGGACGTAAAATTATTCGACTTCGTGGAAGGTGTTTTAAAGTTTTCCAGCAAGCAGAATTAACGCGGAGATTGAGACAGGTGACAGGCACAGGCTGTGGGCGAATCGCGACAATAAAAGAATCGTTAATCGATATTTCGGGGCTGGTCGACATGTACTTGGCCTGGCTGGGATTTATATGGAGCACCTAGCTGAATTTCGGCCACTCGAAGTCGATCGAGAGATAACTCGAATCGTGATGGATTTACTGCGGCGTTGAAGAGCCCCAACTTTTGGATTACACACAGCTTTGTGGCTTGCGCCAAGTTTATTTGCGTACCCCCTTCACGGCTGTATTTTCAACAGAGATTTCCGGTAGTTCGTGAAACGACAGTTCAGTTCGGATATTCACCGATATGAATTTCGGGGTCTTTGAAACTGATTGACGCGGTACGAGCCCTATTCGGTTCTTTAAATGGATTAAGCATTGCCTTCGAACATTTTCCACACCCTCGCCGTTCGTTTATACGCCTTCTACGATAAACGTACACGATCGTGTTTAATAAATTCTTCGACGCGGTTGACGTTTATCTGATAATCGCTTGCTTCTTTGTCGTGTGCCTATCCGTGTCAATCGATGCATCGAATATTATTGAAATATGGCTATGTGTTTCATGAAAAATAGGTTCGTTTTAAATAATATTATTTATTCAAACGTACTCTCTTTCTTGATGTAACGCGCGTAGCTTTTTCATCAGAAGCGACAAACCGAGCGACGACGAACCTTGAAGTCGCGAAAATATTTAAGCAGCGCATGAATCGCGTGAATTTCGTATGATATCGTTTAAAAATCGCATCGTATACGCACATATTTGAAATATCCTTTCAAATTTACGTTTTCATCAACCTAGAACAACCGCTTTTGTATATTAAAGAAGCGATTGATTCAATAGCTCTGTTGCAACCAAATATATAAAGCGATGATCGCTGTGGCATGGTAGTACGAAGATGTTAATGGGAATCACTGTAATTACCGGAAAATTGAACGAATTTATTGCCAGGTAGCGATAAATCGGTAAGCAATTGGAAGCGGTGCTTGACTTTAAACAGTTCGTGTATTTATCGGCGTGCGAATAAAAACAGACAGCGAAGCAGCCGTAATTCTCGGTGTCTTATCGCGTTATCTAGCGCCGTGTTCGCTTAATGCGGCAGACATGTTAAATTAATCGTTCTATCGAGACAAAAGATCACGGTTTAATTACGTAGAGAGCGTTTCAGCCAAAGTACGGGGCCCGCCATGTTGAAATGTCCGCTGCCGCACGCGAGGCTATTGTCCGAAACGTTTAAAAGCGGCCACCTTATCAGCGTTGCTGCTCACAAAGGTTCTTACGTGAAACTCCATTATCCGTGCCGAATCAGAAAAAAATATATTCCTTCTTTTTCCTTCCCCCTTTCTGCCGCTCTCCCTTTCGTCGTCAGGCGGCACAGTTTAAACTGTCGGAAAGCAATTAAGAGTGGGCGTGTTGAAGAATAACGTTGTGTGTGGCTCTACTTGATGAAATTCGAATAGCCGGTAAATTTGTACCTTCGTGAACAGTGAATTTAAAAGGATAATAAAACGAGAATAAAGTAGGTTATTACGTTGTAAAGAGCGGATAAGAATGTCACTTAACGGTGGAAAGCAACGTTCATTTTCAAATTAACTAATCGACTTTAATGCCTGCAAGTTGCGCAGATTTAACGACAGAACTGCTCGTTGCTAGTTAAACGCTGCATTTTCTTCCTACGTTTTCTTATGTTCCGCGTTATTACGTCCAATTTGCTCGAGTTATTTATTTTACACTCGGCAAGATTCGTATTTTCTTCGAACTTGAGAAATTATTCGAGGAGATAGCGATCGGAGGGACGTATCGGGACGAACAAAGAAGGCGATCGATCGATCGTATCGTTCGCTTTTTAAAGAATACTTCCCTCGAGCGATCGATAGCAACGTTCTGATAATTTTTCCTCCGAGAACTGTGGCGATTGCGCTTCATTTACAAAATTATTTCTCTAATTGTAAGTCATCGAAGGACTCGTTAATTCTGTGCAATTGCTATCTTTACAAAGGGAAAGTTATGTAGGTGCATGCACGTTTCTCCACCCTCTTCGTGGTTAGAAACATCGTTGGTATCAATTTCTAATTATATTCTAATATTGGAATAAAAAAATCAAGAAGAAAATTTCTCTAATTGTAAGCCATCGAAGAACTCGTTAATTTTGTGCAATTCCTATCTTTACAAAGGGAAAATTATATAGGTACATGCACGTTTCTCCACCCTCTTCGTGGTTAGAAACATCGTTGGTATCAATTTCTAATTATAATCTAATATTGGAATAAAAGGATCAACAAGAAAATCTATTTATCACGTGGTTTATTCCTGGTGTTTGATTAAAGGAGCGACATCGTCGAAAAACATATGAGAAAGCATCAAGATCCCTATTCAATATCCAAAAATACACTTTCCCTGCTCTTTCTCGCTTTACATTTTTATTGTATTCACCTTGCGAGGATCCCTGGTAATCCCGGTCCATCAAGAAATAGGGCGAAAGGAAAACATCCTGCCGCATGTTAAAGACATCGAAGAGAAGAGGGTGTCTCCTTTTTTGCCTGAAAAATTCTCGAGAATGGGCGCTTTTGTTTCGGCAAAGCGGTTGAAGAGCCTCGGCGTATCCGATCGGGACTCGATCCGTATTAGATGAAATCTTGATTTGGGGACGTTAGAGGTTGGAAAAGAAAAAAGGCTGGCGCACGTTAACTCGGTAAAGTGGGTGGCGTATTTTCCACAGCTGCTTATTGGCCGGAGCAACCTTGTCCCCTTGGTTATCGAGGATTTATCTGGCGGATGCGCGCGAGCCATCGATTCCTTTTTCCTTAACGTGGCCGGGTTAAATCGAGCGTCCCTCGCGGCTCCTGTCAACCCACCCTATCCCATCACCTTTATTTTATCCCAAAGCATTTTTCTCCGGCCAGCGTGACGCGCTGCGACTTTCAAACGGAAAACAGCAGCGAAATTTTGTTTTCCGTTTAATCGTTTCGCGTTATGAATGGCCCACTGTGGCGTAATTACGAGGTTGCGTTTGTTTTATGTCCGATATAAATCGTTGTTTATGGTTTTTCGCAGGCGTTAGCCGCGGCAAAAGTTTCTCGAAATTTCGAAAGATAAGCTTTATCAAACGACAATAGCAACGGTTTCCTTCGAATTTCCGAGTTTACGACAGCCGTTTTTATGTTTTATATAACGTTTGAATTTCCTTCGGAAGGGGAAATATAAAGCGAGAATGTTCAGACATTCTTGAGGACACGATTGGTCCAATCTTTCTCCGCTCGAAGTATTTTTCACTGATAACGCGAATATTTCAAGCTGCGGAAGATCGAAGTATTACTCGTGGCAATTTTATTCCCATTCACCGCGATAATCGCACTCGATTGTAGTGGGCCGAGGAAAATATATTTCGATAATCGTCAGCAACCATTTCCACCAACTTTCGACTCTCGATCGATGGGAGAACGCAGTTTGTTGTTTACAAGTTTCAGCAGATATTCCGCTAAAATGAAATTACGTCGTCGCTCTTGTTGTAATTTTAAATAGAATCATCTCGTCGATTCTGACTTGGTAGTTTTGGTAATACATTGTCCGTGTAATTATGCTTTCTAAACAATTCGTTGGAATTTATTCAAGCTTAATTCTTGATATACTGTACAATTCTACATACGCTCTGATTTCAAACTAAATTTAATACGTATAATTTCATTCAGTACGTACGATATATTTGCTTTGTATAACGGATGTTTATATAAAATTATCCTTGCGCGAGCAAATAAATATTGCTGTAGAGAACATTATTCAAGAAACTTCACCAGGCATATTCTATCGGTATAAAAGCGACTGAAATTCAATTTTAACGTCCCAGTTTTCTGCTAACAAGTCCGTTTCCCGTATCTCCCGCAATTTCCTTTTAGATCAGTGCGTCACGGTTTAACCGCGTACGAACCTGATGCGTTTCAATCGCGTTTTCCGTGTTCGCAAGACATCGCCGGAAGAACGAATTATTTCGATCCACAAGCAAGACGTATGAATCTCACGTAGCGGTTAACGCGGTACCATCTCTCGAATATCGCGAGCTAGTAAAAAATCATAGAAGCGCGGCCAACGATAATATTCCTAAAATCATAAACGAGTAAGCGATTGATAATTTCACCGAGTCGGAAAATCACGAGCAGGCATTTTCCTACGGAACAGAGGCAACGCGTTCGGGTCGAAAACACGTGATTCGCGACAGTATCCTGAGTGGAAGTAGCATAGGTTGATATAATAACGCCTTGCAGGATGATACAGTCGACACACGGTATCCGGAGGAGTTACGAGCCTTTGGGGGTTGATAATTCCATCCGTCTGCGCACAATGCTCAGACGACGGATACGTGGTGTTAGTGAGCGTGTACTGGCCCGCAGCGCCCTTCCAGTAACCTGTATGAGTGAAATTGCCCCTGAAATTTATGTTCCTATTGGGAATGATCGTTTCCATCGTCAGTGCTCTGTTTGAGAGCTGTACGCGAGTCCCTTCGCAGCTACCTGCATTCTGACAAGCAACGTGATCTATCGTGCGACACGGTTGCAAACAACGTTCTTTCCCTTTTCCGTGGAAAAACGCGCGTAGCAGAGGATACGTGCGAAGTTGTAACCTAATTTTTAGATCCATCGCAGATTTATCGAATGACCGATATTTCCTGCGGCCGAGCGAGAAAGGGACGCAGACGATGCTTTGAACGTTGAGGAAAATATGGCGCTGGATTTCGGAAAGTAAGAGGCAAAGGCTTTAGCGTGGAAGCTTTGCGGAGAAGAAAATTCTGAACCGAGAGACAGGCAGGTTGGGCTATCGGCACTTAAGAATCGATTGTTTTATTTTATCGTACGATGCACGCGCAATATTATACGGGACCATTAGCTTTTTACGAAACCACTCGTGAAAAGTTACGAACGGAGAATTATTTAAGGAAGAGGGCGAAATGCGAATGAAATTACCACGATGTACAGAGGAGTTTTAGGAGCCGAAACGTGGTTTGACGAGGAAGCCGGACTTTATTTACCGAGCCATTAGAGTGCTTCGAATGGAACGTGCGCGGATGAAACGAGCATTTCCATTCTTCGGCTCGTTTGCCGACCCAATCTCCAATTTGCCGGTCGTTTATCAAGGAGCATCTTCGAATTAACAACAGAAATCAAATTTCTTTTCCTGCAACTGAACCGCCAACCATTATTCAACGTCCAATGTCTAATACGATTTACGATGTTGGCGTAGCGAAAAGTACAAGACAATGTTTGCTTCGTCTCGAATTTCTTACACTATTGCTCGACTCGAACCTACATTCGTTCGATTAAGACAAAAGGAGCAACGTGCACGGTTCGTTTCTCCGTATCGATGAAACGAAAGAATCGCCTTTTTCATAATCAGCTGCGCGACTAATAGTCCGCGAATATTAGTGCAAATTCAATTTTCAAATCAAATTTTCAATCTATTGAAATTTTTCACACTTTTGCCGAAAAACGGAATCCAAAGAAAAAATTTGTTGCATCGTTGCGTTTTAGGATGAACGTGCCACGATCGCGCAAAAATTCGCATTCTAATAATTAACTTGTTGTAACTTAAACTCGAAATAGCTGTCGCTCTCCTCTGCGTAACTCGTGGTTCAGCCATCTTTGCCCCTAAGAAGACACCTAGCTCTTGGAATTCGTTAGAATTCACGCGAGTTCCTAATCTTTACTTCGTAAGAGTTTAAGTTCGAAGGTATACAAAATCTTGATAAACTCGATAGTCGAGAGAATTGCACGGCTTCAGTCATCTCAGAAGTTTGAACGTCTTTGGGGTTTGCCGAATCCCTATGGCCCCAGAGATTCCACGAGTCTAGTGGGGTTGAGGTACCGAGGGATCTCGAGGATCCTGACTATTACACAATCCCGCATATAGCATGTGTATCGCATCCCACGGGCACACCTATGCTAATATCGAGTTTCGCGGGCCCAAGGTACTCCGTGTAGGCTTCCGCGTAGACCAAGGTTTAGTTCAAAATCCTCCTTCTTGGCTTTCCCCAGCAAAATAATTAATGTCGAGGTCCATCGATTAGACGGTCGTGCGATCCTCCATCTTCTTCCTTCGGAACTTTTAGATATACAATTGCGTCTATCTCTGGCGACAGACTATTTGACTATTTGACTATTTGACTCGTAGCGACACAAAAACCTTTGTAGCCGTCGAAAACAAGTTAGAAAAACGCACCGACGACGATAATCATGTAAGAGTAAGTAACAGTCAGCTGACGGTCGACCGAGACGCCTCCGACAAAGGCGTACGGAAAGGCGATCGTTATATCTCGAGCGTCCACAGCGACAAGTACGAAGCGAACAATAATCTACAACAAACGATAATTTATTTTTGCTCGCCCAAGATCCACCTCAGACTCGTCGTGGCGTGATAAACAGCGGACGTAGCTTCTACGCATCGACAGGGAAGACGTTTGTGGGGTGATAAGATTTCCAGTCGCGATTGTCGTAATCCAGTTATTCGAATCGTTTTCTCGCTTTTGATACTTTTACGCGCCGAACGCGAAGCACGCGATATTTTCTCGTTCTTTGGTTATTTCTCGCAAGTTTGATTATTCCGTGCTAAGCGCAAACTTGAATCCGAAGATGTGGAGGTTTGAGCGACGTAAATAAGTTTGTCGCGCGTCAGTTTCTGCAGGTGATCGAACGCTGCCGAACGATACCGCGGGTATAAATCGCAGGGCGCGCATCATTCAATTTCTAGCAGGCAATTTCATTGGTAGCCTGATCAATGCGTTGGACACAATCTCCATGACGCATAGCGCATTTTGTCGGCGCACACGTCCGCCATACGAGGAGGATGGACGCAATTATCCGGCCTCGTGTTCACGCGACACGGTATTACTTCGTGCTACATTTGACTCGGTGAAAAGATTTGTGTTGCGGAAAATTTAAAACCCTTCAGCCGCGGCGTAGTATCGGCTTATTGAATTATTGCGCGCATTGCGGTCCAGACCATGGCCAATGGGAAATACGATTTTTCCGAAACGGATGAGCATTGCGAGTTTGACGAGGCGACCGCCGCGCGACTCGATCGAGTTACAAACAAGCCTTTGGCGTGAATCGCGTTCGCAGCTCACCACTCGCTCGATGCTGACCCGATTCGATTGTTTTACTAGAAACGATGAAACGTTAGCCACCGTGCTTCCGGATGTTTATTTTTCTTGATGAAAGTTTCACGCTTGTTTATCGAATCGACGCGTCTCTTACGAAATAGATCGCGTACTCAGGATTTGATTCAAGATCACTTTTTCAAGCATTTTTGAGAATTAAATAGAAAGATTGTAATTATTCAGGTAAAATATTCAGGGTAAGAAGAACTGTCCGATGATTGGTACAATTTTTGATATGTTTCATCTGCAGTGTTTGACGATACTGTCTGTAGTGATTCGTTTTACGTAGATTTTTGTCCATAGACTTTTGTTTAAAATCCTCCTCGATAACGATCTATGCGTTACATTTATGACACGAAATGCCACGAATCCGCTGTAAAGCTATTCTTGCGATAAATCGTCCTTTTTAGCGACAGCGTAAAGCAAGAAACAACGAACGTTTAGTAATTTGCTATTTGATGGAACTTTGAGAATGTGCAGCGTGTAGTTACTGACCATTAACTGAAACATTGGATTTTAATTATTTTCGATGCAGTAATGAGTTACAGTTACGCTATAGCGCCACTAACGACGCGAAGAACGCGTTTTATTTGCGTAAATAAATTAGCTCTTACATACGATAGAAGAGAATTTATCGAAAGCTTTCACAGGTTTCCCGTTCCATAACGGAACAATAACGTTTTAATCGCTCTACTGCGAGATATTAACTTTCCACGTTTGTTCTTTTCTTTATCCGCCGTTGCATAAATTCTTCCATAACAATGCATTTCTCGTCAGTGCGTTGTATTCTCACATTGTTAGCTGCTACAGAATAATTTGATTTACGACGTACAAAGGAAATATCAATTTGTTTCTCATTACATCATGCAACGATGAATTGTCTTTTGACACTGTTCCAAATCGATACATCGATGGAATATACTTTAAATTGCTACAAATCGGTGTAAATCTGTATAATGTTTCGCGTAATCGGTAGTACAATTTTATACACAGTCAGACATTTATCGGTAATATTGTATGGTACAGAATGATAAGTAGTGTGGGTAAATGTATGATCAGACGCTCTAAATATTATTACGCACAGCCGTTCAGTAGCGTACAATCGTACATTTCTGAGCAATATACAGGGTGGTTGGTAACTGGTGGTACAAGCGGAAAGGGGGCGATTCTACGCGAAAAAAGAAGTCGAAAATATAGAATAACAATTTTTCGTTCGAGGCTTTGTTTTCAAGAAGTCTCGTTCTAACGGATCTCACTGTAGATCATTGTCTCGATCGACGTTATGTTGATAAACACTTGCAATGTGACCGAAGTGTTTTCCTACCTATTAACTTATTTTTTTTTTATTCCATATTTTCGATTTCCTTTTTCGCGTAGAATCACTGTATATCAGTCTATGACGATAAGTAGTGCGGCGAAGTACACGGTCGGTAGCTCGAAATATCATTAGGTTCGTGCATTCGAACTTTTATCTTTCGCTGCACTACATTTGCAAGATCTATTGTCAACTTACACCGTAGCAGTACAAATGGTTGTTTAAAGTGCTTCTGCGTTGGGTAAAACAAATTCTCGTACATTTTCGAAGGTAAACAGTGCGTAACAGAGCATCAATCTTTCGTATCGAATGCAGGGAGCAAAAATAGTTTGAATAATAAGTTTTGCTATATACGTTTCTACAAAATGCGTAGGATTGTATTGTGATCTATTAATAGGACATTGTTTCTGCGATACGCGATTGTACTCTGAATCTACGGTAACAGAGGATTGGACTTCGGTTGCAAACAAATTGCAAAACGTTAAAGAAACACGGCTGTCGACTGCGATACAAAAGTATCTTTAAACATTGGTATTTCGATGTTGCCAGATCAAGTTGCTTTCCTTCGGTACGATCTTGCGATCTTACAAATACTTTTGTATTTAGCAAAATTGTATATTGTACGATTATCAAGATGAATCAGACGGTGATATTCGTAATGACGTGTATATGAGTTATCAATCGAACTAACAGCTTAATCCTACTTTGTAGGGGAGATCGTAATAACATTTAGATGTACATATATTTCACACGCGTTAGCTTGGAAACATATCCGAGCTGGCAATGCAAACGAGTTTACTTTCGAGCAAACAGCGAAATGCTCTCGCTAAATTACTGCATTGCTAGCTGCACACGTCAAAGTTGCGCGGCGAATTATTTATCTACGGTACTTACCGATTTCTAGGCTAATCCAGCGTGTATCGCGAAATTTCATCTTGTCCGTCACGTAGCCTCCAAAGGCGTATTTGCTGCAATTCCTCTTGACACAGTCGGAATCGCTAATAAGTTGCTGGATTACGTCCACAGGACCGAAGAGGACCCTTTTCACCTTACGTTCGAAATTCCTAATATTCGATCTTTGGCTCGGCACCATCGACAAACGTAGACGCGTGCTTTCAAATCGTTAAGCTCGTTTGTCCTCTGATTCACTGATTTCTTTTGTCTCCATTCAGTCTCTTTTAAATATTTTTTTATTTAAGGAATTATTTATCGCGTGTATCGCGTGTTGAATTATACGTCGAATCGAATCGCTGGCTTCGGTTAAAATACGTTAGAAAGTCTTATCTTTTAGTTCGATAAAGTTTGCTACTTGTGTGTAAACCTGTAGAAACTTGGATACAATCAGTATAGCATAAGCCTGCAAGTAGACAGACATCTGAACAGAGTTATATTATACAGTACACGACGTAAAGTAGTACAGGTAGACGTATAATCAGGAACTTAAATTGTCACTGTACGTATATATTCAGCGGTATAGACCTGCACGTGGTTAGGAATTTACAGGTACTTTTAGTTCACGATGACAAAAGTGGTATGAGTATGGTCAGACACTTTATTAATCGGTACAAGTGTACACTCAGTAGTACAAAGCTGCGTATAGTTAGACGGCTGCCACTAATGTCAGCCTACGAAGATAAGTAGTGCAAGTAGGTATCAGACACGTTATGAGGCACTGTACTTTAATGTTCGGTATTGTAGACCTGCGTATAGTCAGACATCCGTAAGTAGCATTAGCTCATGACGATAAGTTAAGTACGGGTAGGTATATGGTGAGACACTTCACGAGCCAGTGGCACAAACTGGCACATAGTCGGACATTAGCTCGTAATATCAGTTTATAACGATAAGTAGTATAAGTAGGTATATGAGACACTTTAAGTATCGCTGTACGCGTACTATTGAACTTGAGGGAAATCGCAGGGCGCGGATTATTTATTTTTAACGCGAATTTTTTTCGCGTTATCGTTGCTTTTCATTATGCGTTTTCGACAATTCTTGACACGGTTCTTTCAGATATGTGCGTCTCTCAAACTATAAATTATCCGCGCGTAACGTCGCTGTATTTTGAAATTCTGAACGTGTTTCGATCAGCTACGATTCATTCTTTCTCTGCTAAATCACAAACTTGATCCTCGCAACGTTGATCTAAAAACTAAAAAGAGAATTTTTTTGATCTTTTAATTAAAAAATACGTCGAATCAGTACTAAGAGAGTCATAGCATGAACTTGCGCGTTCCAGGAGAGCGAGATCGCGATAATAGAATTGTCCACTGTTTCGCCGCTTTGAAACGTAGGAAAATTTCGTCTAAAACCGACATTTACTATAAATATCCTAAAATCATAGGGAACAATCAGGCCGATAGTAATTAAGATATCCTCGGCTTTTGTGCCAGATGGAGCAGTCGATAATCGTGGAACGAATAGCGAGTAAAATATAAATCGAATAAGCATTAGTAGGGCGCACACGGTTAGTTTACACGGACAGGCTATCGGCAAAAGGTGGCTGGAAAGGCCCCTGGCTCGGTGAACCGCATCGAGTTCATTCCAGAAGTTCGTCGAGTCGATGCATACGGCTCTACCGCAAAGTCGAATGCATTTTCATCGTACCGACGTTGGTATGTTCCTCTCGAATGTGGAGAACGAGGACTGGAATTTAGATTAACGAACGTGCGTGACTTCAAAATTGTCGGCGATGCCGTTGTACCTTTCCGTTTTATATTTTCTCCCCTGCTGTCCCCTTCGTTCTTTTTTTCTCTGCATTCAGCTTTTTCTCTTATCGTTCTTTTTTTCTTCCGTTTCAAAGCACGCACTCGCTTGCAATGTTCTGGATATTTATCGCGAAATTCATGGAAAAAAAAGCAGATCGTTTCGAGCGTCTCTAACAATTTCGAGATATTATGTTTTATGCACGATTAACTTGCCCTTTATCGTGCCCGGTTCTACGCTTTCTGCCGAATACAGGTTTGAAATTGTTCGTCTATAGTTTGCAATAAGGCACCGTATTGCAGCGATAATTCGCGGAGATATTCCATGGACGTTGTTTATTATTTTTTTACTTTTCTTTTTTTTTTAGTGCATTCGATTATGGTTTATAGAATGTTTGTTACAAAATCGCAAGAAACGAGGGGTAAAATATCGCTGAATGTCTTCCACACGTTTGTCGCCGTTGGAGAATCGGACATATTAATCGTATCTTCGCAATGAAGATTCGGAAAAATGGGACTTGAAAAACTATGACTTATTTGGCTAGACTTGAGAACTTGTGATTTGAAATTTTCATTCTTTCGATCACTTTAAAACTCGCTATCTAATCTTAATCTCTTCCTCGTTTGTCCTTGTTAATAGAACTTTCGGACGTGAATTGATTTCTTTAGTATCCAAATTCGCTATTTAATTTTCATTGACATTTTACTCGATTTTATCGATCAAGCGCAAATTTACATGAAATTGTTTTCTACGCGACTTTGCTGCTTAATCTGACGATTTAGCGTATTCGTTGTCCCAAACCAAGCTGGATCCTTGTCGTACCAGTTCGCTGTTTCATTCCACCTTTCTCATCCAAGTTCTTTCAGAGACGATTTTCGACAAAGTTCTTTCGCACATAATTTTACTATTTACCGTCAGCCCGCGTTATACAAATATGATCATACAAGGAAACGCTATTAATCGTGTTTAAGTCAACACCCGACGTCTTTCATCGCGCACATTAAACTCCGCAAATGTGCAAATTACGCGACTACCGGAAGAGTGACAAGTTCTTCAATTCGATCCATTAGAAGATTCAACTTCTCCGTTAAACTTTCGAATCCATCGCACGAGATGGGAAACTTGGCGACGTTGACTTCCATCGAATGCGTACGCGCGCACTTACGTCGATTCGAAGTATCCTTTTCGAAAAGGCAACTCGACTTACCTGGTGCGCGTGGAAGGACGAAACTTTCCGGAAGAGTCGTCGTCAAAGTTTCATCAGAACTCGTTGCGCCATTTCGTCGCGTTTCATCCGAAAATAAGAACAGCTATCGTTTTGATCGCTGCAAACACCGTGTACCGTAACCGCGGTTGGTGCATCGAAATTTGCGCTATGAGGTGCGCATATTTCTTTTCGAAGTTCGCAGTCTACGTTAGATGCTGAAACGTTGCCTGTATTAGCTAGTATCTAAACAAAATCTAAATCTTAAATATATCGAGGAAAAAATTCTAGACTCTGATCTCTCAATAAAAACTTAACAAAACTCAATAGAACTTAATAAAAACGACTGTGATCTTAATAAAATCTTAATAAAAGTATTTTATTGGTTGCTCGCGGCACGTCCCGAGATTCTTGAAGATTCTTGAGGATTCTCGAGGATCCTCGAGAGTGTGCGCGCCACAAAATTTCACACGGTTTTGAATATCGTTTCTGGAGGACAGGTCCAATTTCTCTGGCTCTTTTCTTCCGTTGCTTTCGCCTCGCCTGTTTCTTCGTAGCCACGGCTGAGAAACTCGACTGCGCGGTATCGCGTACGAAGGCCACAAATGAATTCATAAAACGGGGCAGGGTCGGTTGGTCATTTGCAATTCCACAGGGCAGCATCGACAGTCACGATGCCGGCATGTTTTCCATTACCTCGCTCGCCTCGCGAACCGGCTCTCTTCTCTTCGAGTTGTCCCCGGAAAGATGGCAGATTCGGAGGGTAACATCGTGCGAACTGTCACACACAGGGTGAGAAGGAGACGTAGTTGCAAGGTTGCGTAGTGGTGGCGTGTAGCTCGGTGCTGATTTTCGTTCTTCGAAAGAGCGTGCTGCGCTCGTAAAATGGGGAATGGAAATGACGAGAGCGGAGGGAAAATGGGGAGAAACGGGACGGTTCGTACGAAACGTGGACTAGATCTGTCGCGATACATTGGCTAACGTACAACGCGTTGCTATTCAACGTTTCTCAGTCGATTTCAATCCCAGGGGAATCGAGGCGAAATTACAGAAAAAAAGTGCCTTTAGTTCGTCCTTATCGATAGTTGTATCTTTGTTCGTAATTGGCTCATGATCGTAGATTTTGCGTACTCCTTGTTATTTAGAACCACGGAGAATCGGCCTTGCTTTACATCGAATCGTCCATGAAACGTAAGTAGTGGAAAGCAAGCAGAACGTACGTTGATTAACGGGAACGTACTTTCAAACCTAAAATACGATTCTCTTGGAGAAACTTTGTTATTTAGCGACACGTTGCACGAACGAGGTCGGCTATTACGTTACGCACGGAGAAGACAACGGTGCGGCAAGTTTAGAAGAAGTATCATAACACGGGAAAGCTTGGTAACTTCTCTCTCGACAAGGGTTGCTCCTTAAATCAGTTTTCAAACGTCGTTATCGCGCACACTCGGAACCTTTCAACGTGCAAACATCTCTTCTTTTTTTCCTTCATTTCCCAACGTGTCCTCGGAGACCGTATCCACGTTTCGCAGTGAATTTTTTCGAATTTGTCGTGCTACTTTGCGCGAAAGAAGGAGAGAAAAGGGTCAGTGGGTAGAGGAAAAGGATTAGGTGAGCGTATTTCAGCGCTTTGTAGAGACTTTTTATAAACGCGTTATGCGCTTCGCGCAGATATTTGGAATACTTTTAAACTCCATTGGCATCGTAACGAGATTCGGCTATCACGAGTATATCGGTAAGGTTTGCAACAAATTGCGAAATGTACACTCCCATTCGTACATATTGTAATATCTTTTTGAAGGACAGGTCTTGTATTTCAATCGCTGATAAGCTCCAGCGTAAATATAATCTACGCGATTTGTCGTAATTTCGTGAAAAATTGGCTGGGAAATTAGCTTTATATGCGGATGATTGTACGACTATCGCGATTGTAGATAAAATATTCCTACTTGCTGGACAGCACACGCGAGTAACTTAAGAAAATATTTCACCTGTTAATGCTGATTTAACGTTAAATACGTAATGTCAATTTCATTCGATATTTAATGATATGGAAGCTTCAGCAGAATATGAAAGCTGTCATTACGATATAAATGGATTAACGTGACCCTGAATAATATTCAGGATATTCTTACTAAAGTTCGGTATTAATCATTTTAAAGCCTTATTTTAATACTCGACGATGTCGATATCGAGATAATTAACGATAAGAGTGTACGTTACGATGAGAAACGTTATCTTTCACATTATTACCACGACGATACAGAAGCTGGAACGAAGAATGAAAAATATTCTCTGTCTGGTTAAATACTTTTCTAGTTATTTTAGGTAAATCCATTTTTAAAGGGAATTTCGCCAATAGGAATGTTTCTCGCTTAATGACGTCCGGCTTGCCAATTATACTGCTCCGATAACTTGTGTAATGAGGTTGTTTTTGCGAAACTTCTTGCGTTCGCGATAAAAACTTTTCGCTGTCACTTTTAACTTTCGATTAAAAGTAAAAGTAAGTCTGTTCGAGGAAACATTGTCAATCGTATAACGTCAACTGTTCTCTTCCAGCTACTTTTACAAGGCCAGTGTAATTTTCTTTTTTTTTTTTTTTTTTNNNGAACATAAATATTCAAGTTCCACGAAGACGTGCTCGTTAGAGACAGAAAGATAAACCTACTCGCGCATTCTCATTACCGAAAGGACGACGACAAGAAGAAGTTGGCAGCGCTGTTCCGAGATTCCGCAACAGAACTGCATAATCATTGTAAAGATTGGTCGATCTTTGAAAAGCGCTCGTGTAAAGCTTGCACCGTTCATCAGCGCTGAGAGCTCGCAGTCTCATTAGTGATTAATTGGTCCTGAAGAACAACACGACGCTCCAACGAGTTACCGTGTTTACAGCGACATACTTGCAACAGATGCATCTATTTGCCGAGCTATTGTTTACTCTGTTTTCCAGCCTGTGTTCCGTGGTCTTGCTAGCGTCTTTCCACGCCATGCTTTCACCGCAAAATCTTGCCGCGTTATAAATATCTATCGGCGACGTTGGCTGCCGTGCAAAATCCTTCTTTCGCTCAAGACCGTAATATCCTCGATGCTTCGTATACCGGGCGTTCATTTAACTGTCATCAAGATCTTTTACGTATTATCGATGATTCGACGGGAAAAGTTTCACGGTGAAAACGTACATGTTAAAAATCGAACATAATACACGTTAAACACACGTACAAACATTCATATAAAAATCAAGATCGATGTGTGTACAACGTGATTTATTCAACGCGCTGATCTTCGTTCAGTTAACTCACGCGTGGCCACGGCTTCGACCCGAAAGCCTCGAACGACGCTAAATTAAACTCTATTTGATTAGTTACAAAGAGCAGAATAATACGGGGTGCTCGTCGTAACAAATGTTCATGGTGATTAGCTTATTCGTGCGTTTAATTTGTAATTATTAAATGGAGTTAATTACGAAGGGTAGACGAAGCTCCTGTTTGCGTAGGCTTGCAAAGCAAAAGCAGCGTGATTAGAGAGCACGGCGAATAAGTGCGATCGAACGAGCAACTAGCGTGTGTGTACGCGCGTGTTATTTGTACGAAAACATTCCTAATCGTTTATTTATTATTACACTAGGCTGCGAATGTTTGCGTTTTTGCGGGCAATTTAAACGTGCAAAAATAAATAGAACGCGAGAATTTGCAAACTGAGCGAATTAAAGGATCGTAATACCTACAGGACGAAAAAATCCTCATCTGGGGTTTTTTTTTTTGCCCTTGCGTATGAAAATCCGCAGTTTAGTTATGGTAGAATAAATCCACCAATGACGCAGATGCTTATTAAACGAGATAGCTAGAATAATACATTGGAAATTATGCGATTAAACCTTTAATCCGAATATTAGAAGGAAATGCCCTTCGGTATCTATCCACATAAATTATGATAAGTAGCAGAGGATCGGAACAGGCTGACATTTTATGAGAGCAACGATATTGCTGATGCAAATGGCCGCGCGAAACACGGCTCCTTAATTATTTTCACGATACAGAAGCAGCCGTCGCGTAATCGTTCTCGTATTTGTTAGTCAAATCGTGGCGTTTGCTATTGAAACGCTGCACTTTCCATCAGCTTCCAGCCTAATTGCTAATATTCGCGTTGCTTTCTCCGCAGATCGAAACAAAGGTGGAGACTTGTCTCGCTTTTCCAGTAACATCCACACGCTTTCCGTTTAAGAAAGCACAGAATGGAAAGCGAACGTTTATAAGTGGCAAGAGAATTACGTGGGAATATTTACGCTTATCATTGGATCGCGAATTTTTACGCATTTATGGGAAATTAAAGCGCGTAGAAAACGCGCACGATGAGCACAGTACGCAAAAATATAACATAGTACCCAAAGTACAGCGTTCAACGGGTGAAACAAATTTCTGCCTAGTTCCCAATTTTTTATCATTTTTTACTGAATTTAACCGAAAGCGCGTTAAACTCTCCGAATATTTCTTCATCTGGAGAGAAGAAAACGGACTGGGGTCAGATAGTGAACACGGTGAAAACCATTAAACCGTATAGTTATAGTTAGCGAAGGAAGAGAACGCGTGATTAGCAATAAACTAAATTGACAGTCTTTACGTTAAATTAAATCGGTATAAAATCTACATTGTCGATAAAAGTACCATTAATCGTGAACACTTTCGTTTCGGAATCAATGGTTTTACGAAGCTCGTCTGAATGAAAGATGAACTTGTTCCCGCCTCCTTTTTCGAGTTTACGTGCCAAACACTCGGCAGGAGAGGTTGAAATTAGTCGTGGTCCCTGGCTTCCGATCCTCGAAGGTTCACTGGCTTTCCAGCTTTTCCTTATTTACCTCCGTTGTTTAAGGACGAAGGTTTAAGGATTGGGCGACCCGATCAGGGTATTAAATAGATGGAGGTAGGTCAGATAAAATTGGAACGGTGTTTGTGGACTTAAGAGCGAAGGTAAACTCCTTGCTCCGTGCTCGGCTTTCTTCGGCCTGTAGTTGTTTGAAAACTTGGTATTACCTTGTTTTGAATGTGTATTTTATCATAATTGAATTCTTCTTACGTTTTTACCGACAAGTTCAATCTGCTCTGCGTTGTTGACAAATTGAGAAATTAAGATTCTCGCTATTTACACGCGTTCTTATTTTTGCGAATGTAATTTAAAAACTGGGAAGCTGGGTGGAGGGTTATCTGTCGTTTTATCGCGAAGAAACATTCTCCGTTATTATTATAAATTATCGTTGTAAATACTATATGGAAAAAGATATTTTGGATAATTTAATAAAATATTCGCGATCTAATTACGATAAAGCCATTTTAGTAATAATGGGAATGTATTGTATCGATGATCGACAAAACTACAATATTTCACGCATTTTGAACTCGTTTCTAATTTTATTTCTAATTTCGATCAAAATTAATATTTTTAATGACAGTTTCTTTTAAGCTTATTTTCCGTTTCCTCCTTTAATCGTCCATCTTTCAAAAGCACTGATAATCTCTCAGAAAAGATAAAATACTTATGAATTAAGTGTACAGCCAGCAACCATAAATCTAAGTGAAAATATTGTTCATGATATTGTTGCACCAGAAAAGGAACATTATCGTAGATCAAATTTCTTGGGCGATATTTTTATACGCCATTTTATTTCTTACCGCCGCACAATATTCTCTTCAAACATAATTCAAAAACGTCTTATAAGGAAACTACATATATGAAAATTCCGATGATACGGTAAGGTTCGGTTAACTAAACCTTCTTACATGTTCTCTACAGAAATTCTTTATTGTTGCTCCGATAATTAACGATCAGACAAGAACGAGTAGAAATTGAAATTTCATCGTTAAGGGTTGATCCTTCGAGTCTAGCTCTATCTCATTTGAAATAGCATAAATGGAAAAAGAATCTTTAGTTTGTCCGTAAAACATCAAAGATATTAAAGAAACATTCACGATTAAGAAATCAATAGTCTCCCGCTTTTAAAAATTCTTAAAACAATATTCTACTCAAGTACAAAAATTCTTTGAAAATTTATTCTTTGCAAACAACTATTTTCATACAAGAGACGAATACGTTGATTAAAGAACGTGCGATAGAGGCGTCGGATTTACAATTTAATAATAAGTAGTTACGCTATTAGCAGGCAGCGTGTATTTTTTTTATTTTCAATTAAGCGATCGACAAAAAATTTGTCTCGGTCTTGCGGAAAATTCGAAATAAGGTACGTCGAAGTGCATTTTACAGTGACGCTGCGTCACGCCAGTCGCATTTGCTTCATTCTAGACAAAAGCGCGTGGCTGTTTGTCTTCCGTGTAGAATATTTCGTTTCAAGTTTGCACGAGTGTGCACTTCTAGTCGTCGTAATGGCGCCAGTACCATAGCGAAGGTCTCTGCTCTTTTTAAAATTCCATTCCGGCTTGTTGCATATTTTCATCTTTATTGTTAGTCACTCGCGCGCACTCATATTAGTTGTTAATGGTCACATACCAGCACGCCCTTTCATACGCTCGCGTACACGTACTATATTTACTCTTTGCAAACGTTGCGGATGCTAGTTTTCAAATATTTGAGCTGCCAAAGCGCCAGCGTTGTTTCGTTTCAGAAAATATCTGAAATTCAGATATCACGAAACGACCGATATCGTTTGATCGTTACATTATTTTAATGTTCCTCCGTTTCTTGCTTCTCGGAAGAAGACGCGCATTGAATAGCTGTGCGCGTCGCCTACGTATTTTACCGTGTCTCGAACTCGCTGGAACCCACGTTCCTCATCCGCTAACACCTTAATTGCGCGTACATTTCGTTCCACCTCATCGTCATTATGTTCGCTCGCTATTCTCATTGGAATATTCTGCAACAAAGCTCTTCAACGTGTATTCCATTATTTCCTAGAAATTTCAATGTACCTCTAAATCGCAACTTTTTGATATAGCTTCAAATGACCTACATTTTTTGCCGCTTTATACCTAGAAGCAATTCGAGAGCTGATTAACCTTTTTCGCCCATCGCGTTTGCTCGTTTGTTTTTTATCGCCCAGCAATAGTGGCGAAGTATCGTTTTCATCTCGCTCCTTATCACACACACACACGCACGCGCGCGCGCGCACACACACAAGCGCGCATACATCCGATCGCCTGGCTTGCACAGTGCAAACGCTTTCATGATTTTTACACGTCACATCGTACATCGACGGAGAACATCGTAAGACAAGCGATCGCATGAAAAACTCAGCAACGATACTTTGTCCATGATCATAATTCCAGTCCGGAAGAGCCGGAACGCGGGCTAGAATCTAGTTTCAGGGAGGAGCGAGTGTTTCTCAGAGGTGTCCGCCAGAGTCTTGCACTTCTGGCAGCGAACATTGCGCCTTCGCCAGGCGATGTAAATTTAAAATTAAGCCGGTAATGCAGACTTTCCGGCTCGTACGTAGCAAGCGTGGCGGAAGAACGGCCGATGGAACGAAAAGGCACACGGGGGCCGACGATAATGGACTTTCGGCGATAAAATGGTTCTATATTGGAACGGCTTACGTCGGCTAGCGGCGCGAGCAAAACTATTACCGTCGGCTTGACGAGCCTCGTAACTTGTCGGCACGTGTACCGATGTAACGCGTAATTCTGCCAACGTCTTCTCGACGTTGTTTCGCCGGAAAATTCGCCGAGGGAAAGGCTTTACGCCGAGCTAAAAACGTAGACACGCGAGTCGGGGCTAACTTGTAATTCGATTTGCACTACGTCGGGCGAGCCAAGTTTCTCCGGTCGCTTAAATGAAATTACCGAGTGCATGCTATACAACGAGTATCCTATAACGTTAGCCACCATTTTTCCAGGGATTTCCGATACTCTAGCAGAGAAACCTGGACTTCTCGTTGGAAAACAATTTCTTCGGAAATCTTTGATATCCGGACGTGTCGCGGGCCGAAGGCCGATCGGCGTTTGCTCGAAACGTCTCATGGACAGATTATTGAAAGCGTCAATGAAACATTGTGGTCGGTCCGAGAGGATACGCCTGTATACCGAAGCTGATGATCTGTTAAAATATCAGTGATTTAGTTGTTAAATCTTCGTCTGCACGCGCGCTCAATTATTCGCGGCAATTTGTGTTTGGCGAAGTTTGAATAATTTTGATCGACAAGCTCGAACTTCGGTTCGATTTCGCAGATTTCCAGGCGAGTAAATGGACTCGGAGGATCGAGGGAAAGTTTCTGATAAATAGACTAGAAGAAATTAACACGAGCGTCTTTCGAAGCTTTCTCGAATTTGGATTTTATTACACGTACCATTCGTTCTATAGCTTATTCAACGATCGAAGAGACGTCGATTTTTCTCGAGGTTCTTCGTTTCCTCTGTTCCCGTTCGATTTTTTATTCGGCCGAAAAGTACATAGAGGGGATTTAATGTTGCTTCCTCGCGAGCGTTAACTGAAAGTTCAGCTGGCAAAAAAAAAAAAAAAAAATGAGTGGGTCAACGGGTTTCACGGTGGGATGGTATTATGGGATTAATCTTTTGCAGTTAAGGGTTAGTAGATCCTCGTGGATATAGCGTAACGAACGTTTACTGCGCTAGGGGTTCCAGCTTCTGGTTTGTGACTTCTTAAGGGAAAGATGCGAGATGGTAGCTGTATCTAGGGTTATTAATGATTTGAGAGAATGAAGATTGCGCGGATGATAATACGTAAAGATTATAAAGAAAAGAGAAATAGGAAACGATGAGAAAAAATAGCAAACGCGTTATTTCCTTCTCCAAGAGGAATTACACAAACTCACCGATAGAAACATCATTCGTCGGGAGGTAATTAATTGTTCTATGCTGCAGACAGGTTTCAGCGATAAAAAAATGTTGAATTATTAAATCTTCCCAAATGTATACGCACATGTGCACAATGTACGATGTAAAAATGATACATTCATTACGGTTTTTACACTTTGCATTTGTCTAATTATACGTTGACTTCGCACGAGTGCTACACACGCATTGCAAAAACAAACGACTGCCTGCTTCTGCCTGAATTTTAATTTCACTGGAATCAATCGTGGTTGTTGTTGCCTAACGGCCTCTCTCGTTCCATTAACCCAAGATCTATAGAAGATTCGCGGTCATCTGAGGTTTAATGACCCGTCGTCCAATCGTCGCTCACAACTGAAATTCTCTATTGTTACACTCTAACGCTGGGGCTTACGGTTTACACCTCACTGAAAGCTCTGATATAAGGCAGTATATCTGCCGCCTGTTCTACCAGATTACCGAGATGCTATATCGATTTGCGTCGCAGTACCGTACTTATTCGCACATTGTACATTCTCCTAGAAAGAAATTGAATATTCTTCATCGGCGATTCGTTGAAATTTTACCTACGAATAGGTCGGTTCGCTGGAAAACGAACGCGAGTATAGAAAAAGTAAATTCTTTGGAAAATAGATTTCAAGTGGAAAATGTTGAGTTTCAGAAAGTTCTCGATATATAGACTGTCTCTTAATAACGAAGGAAACGAAGTCGATACGGAGATCTGTTTCGATATCGATCTTTTTAAATCTGTTTGCCGGGAGCATCCTCTTATGGCTGCAAGTTCGAAATTGAAAATACCGGAATCCGCATTTAAAATGCAACTTGCTCGCTGCCAAACTTTCTAATAAGTAATTTAGAAACGTATATTTTCCTGTCCTTTGCTTATCCCGTTCTTCGCATCTTCCTCCAATTTTCATGTCGTTCCTTCTAATTTCCCCTGTGTCCAACATTTATCGACTGCAGACTAATTCATATTTTAGTCGAGTTACAGTTTAATCAAGCTTCGCATGGATGAATAGTTTAACAACTGTCGCTTTCGGAGGTTGTTCTTCTGACAGTTCTAACCAACATGTCCGTGATAAGCATGACGAGTACCGCTCGTTGCCGAAAACGGAAGCGAAAAAGGTCGTCGACGCGTTGGCTCCTCTTCGTCCACATTATATTTCGAACTTTTCAGGAGTGACGTGGACGCGGTTGGATATTAGTTTCTGTTCGCGGAAGTAGGTCGAGAACGAAACAATAATTTTTCTTGAATCCACCTCGCTCGAGATTTACTTTGACGCTGTGACTCGCGTGAAATTGTACGTATCCTCGACGAAGTGGATCCCGTTGTTTCGCTAGCAGAGCGTCGGCAAATGATTAATGGCGGCGAAAACTTTTCTGGCTTTTGCTTGATATTCTTAATACCATGAAGGAAGTTGCCACGCCGGGATAAATTTCGTCGTCGGTCCACGTTCGATGCTCGATCCCTCCAGCATTCGACGACAATTTTTCCTCCTGTCATTTTGTTGCTGTCGCCCCCTACCTCCTTCGCTCACTACACAGCGCGATTCTCTGCGCCTATTACACGCGAATGAATTTTTCTGCGCTGTTTCCTCTGTTACGTGTCTGACCGCCACACTGATTTATACAAATAGACCCTGTTCGATTTGTATAAATGTCTGTTCGAGTGTCTCGTTAAGCAAAGATACGTATATTAACGCTAAACCCAGCACAGCGGTCAAATTGACCGCTTCCAAGTTTCTGCACAAATTTTACCATATTTCAGCGTTATCATATCGCTTGTTAATCCGTGACTTTTCATAAAGTATGCATCCGACATATTCTTCGGTATCTGTTTCTAGTTTGCTTCTTTTTGTGAGAAAAATTTCTAGTCCGTCCTGCCTGTCAATAAGTATATAAGAAGTGTCGGTAGGTTTAGTGTTAAACTGTACAATTTTTTGTAGTGCCAGCTAAAATCAGTAAAATTCCATGAAATGTGCACTTTGCCGAAAATCACAAAAAAATCACAAATTTGAACGAGTTGACTGGCATGGTAGTCATCGGTGATCCACGTATTTTCACTAAATTTCTTAGTAGGATTAAAAAAACATAAAGTTGGTGGAGCGAAAGACGTTCAACGACGCGAATGACTCGAATAACACTGACAGAGAAAATGTTCGTAAATGCAATTTAATGTTACGATGCAGTGTGTTTTCATGCATTTCGGCTGCCAGAGGAAAATATTAAAATTCTCGCGGCGGTCAACTTATAATTAATTTACGTTCGCGATCGAATTTAATACGATTAACGAGTTTGAAGTCTGTAACCGTGAAAAGTCAATGTCCTTTGACTTGTACGTTCACGCAAACCGCGGAAACTTGATAGAATTGCTTGCGCACGAACGCGGTAACAAGGATACACAGCAGTTAATCGGCAAATTTAAAGGGTTAACGCGTGCTATCAATCGGCGATTAGCCAGATATATTTATCACAGGCTCGTTAACCATTTGCGAGCCGGCCATGAGCTATCGCCGATGCGTAATTAAACTAGCACGCTAATTGCGTTTTCATTTAATCCTGTCGTTGGTGCGATACAATCGAGTTCCACCTCGATTCGTCCCGCGCTACAGCTTGCTCGACTGATTACCGATAGGATTGTGCCGTCATCTCGAAAGCTTTAATACGTTGCCGCGAGCTTCGGCTCTAGCTTTTCTCGTATCTGTTCCCACAGCGCAGGAGAACAAGTTCTTGCAGCATTTTCCGCTATGTACGCTTGCAAGATATCGATTTTGGATTTATCGATAATTTAATTCGAGAATTACAATTTCGCTTTCTTCGTAACGTAGCCTCGAGTTTGTCAAGAATGTTTAACAGTATCGATTATAGGAAATTAGGAGGATTTCGTGAAAGAAATCGATGAAAGCAATGGCAAACAGTCATACGAATTGTCGCGCGTCTTATCGATCGCGTCTTATAAATTTCGATAATGCTGCCGACGCGATTGTCGCATCTTCGTCGCGGGGAAATATTCGTTGCCGCGAGTCTTTGCGGTGAGAAAAAAAAATATCTTATCGCAGCGATGCTTACGTCATAGTTACCCTAAATCTTGTTTAAAAAGGCAAAGAGCCTCTTACGAGGCTCGTTTCCTTCAGCAATAATTTAGTACTGCAACTAGCGAGCAATTATTCGAGCGTAAGTGGTCGCTACTTTGACAAAAGATGCACGCGAGATAGAGCGCTCTCAACACACGTGCGAATCTAGACCATTCGTAACGAATGAAAGTTTCGAAGTTCGCTAGGTCGACGGTGTTCGAGATAAAGGCGTAATTATAAGTCATCTTGATTCGCTTTCGTTATACAGGTCATCTGATGAGTCTCTGAATTGCGCTTCGGAGAAGTACAATGGGTTTCAACGAGCAAATGAAATTTAATAGACTGCGAATATTTACGCAAACTTGTATCTTCGTCAACGCAAGGAGAAAATATTTGTCTCTAAATTTCCCATACGGACGCGCAGAAACTCGTAGTGCGTTTCGTTCGATAAATATATCGCTTCTGCTAGTTTGCGATATTTCTGTAATTTTCTACGTATTTTCCGCGATCCGAGATTCTTCGTATATTCGAGCAGAGATAATTTTAAAGCAGCGATGTTTCGTAACTTTTTGAAAATCTCTCGCCGTCGCTCAAGAAATTACCGTGTCTCTCGGGCAACGAGGCGCATTAACGCTTTGAAGTTGCGAAAGTTGTATGCAAACAAATGGAGAAAGTATACATGGAGTTTAAACGTTCGCGGGATTCTTGCCGTCCCTTACGGGCACATGAAATTCATATCTGTCGTATTAAAATTACGACGATCCAAACGTACTTCCCGCTATCCCAGACTAGAACAAAGTATTTTTATTACAGTCTTTGTCCAAGTGGGCGAATATCAAGCGGCGGATAAACAAAAATTAAGAGCAAACTTTCTCGAAGTAATGACGATAAACTGCACCGCTATATTCACGAATATACCAAGTATATCCAGAGTATAACAAGATTTTACTCGGCATATACTTTATCGCCTTTCAAGATCGTAATTAAATCCTAGGAGATCCGCGATCTTTTGTGACATTTGTTTTGAGATCAGCGCATAACGATCATAATTTACCATATCCTTGCAATACTTTCATATAGTTTCGACAAATCTTAACATACATCACCGGCCATAAACGTTGACGTTTATCTCGCAATAGAATAGAAATATATTTTAGCGAGTATAAGTGTAAGTACAGTGCACGCTAGTCCAGATCCGTACGCTGGTGTCACGTAGAAGACACAAGGGGTTGCGAAATTAGCAGTTCTTGGTTCGAACGTTTCACAAGTAAGAAAGAAACTCAGACTTTACATATTTTTTTTTTTATTTGTTTGGAGAAAATTACGATCAATTCTAAAAAAGAATTTTTAGTAAGTTTTTCCGGCGTGTTACACTGTCACGAGTATAAAGAGTTTATCGCGTGTTCGATTCTAATTGAATCTAGCGCTTAAATCTAAGGGATGGTGTTTTTTTAGCCCGCGGATCTGATCCGGCGTATCGAGTAATCGAGTGACTAGAGGGTTTAGGTGGTTGTTGACTCGTGTGCTATATCTATCGCTGAATTTGGATTTTTTTCTTTTTTTCAATTTCTTTGACTGTGGGTATCTCGAGGTCGCGATGTATCGTTTCGTTGGTTACGTACCAAGGTGCGTCTAATAATGTTCTTAAAGACTTTACATATAATGAAGAAATTTGTCCTACGAATCCAATAGAGTAACGCGTCAGACTGTTGTAACAGAGAAAGCGAAGCGTGCTGGTTTTGGGGATGGTTTTATACCGAGGCTGGGTCCTTCTGGAGGGGTTTTCGTCGGGCCCCTGCCTCAAGTGGCCATCCTGCCACCAGCTGGCCACTGCGTGTGGCCTGTTTGTATTGTATCGAGAGTGGCTGTGGTATGCAGGGTGCTTTGTCTATCCCATTACGGTTTCTGAGAGTGTGACACTGGCAGCGTCACTTTACAATGGAGCTCCGAAGCCACGAGCCTACGGGTATTTATTTAATTACGAAGATTGGCCCGCCTGTACCTCGCTGCAACATCTGCGCAAAGCTCGTTCCTAGAAAAAGGCTACGAGGCTGAGAGGCCCTTCGAATTGATTCGCTGCTAAACGATACTCACTGGCTTCGAGGACCAAGGAAACTAAACACGAGGGAAGATGTAGAGTTTTCCCAGAAGCGAGACCCATTTCAACGATAAATACTATTAGGATAGCTACCTGCATTTATCGAAATACTTTAGCAAGTTTTGCTGTATTTAGTATTTTACGTTATAAGACTTACGTATAATGCGAGTGAGATTTCAGATTCGTAAGAAAATGCTCAAAAGCAGCGAAAAGAATCAAATTATACCGGATATCAGCGGTTATTCTGAAACTTATTACCAGCAGTGTACATCGGATGGCAAGCTCGCACGAGTATAAAGTTCCAGTCCGATTCCTTCGAAATTCTTCTCGATATTTTAAATTAATCGTCGCGTTTCCTACAAAACCAGCGAGTGTCCTAATACGAGCGGAGGTGTACATTTCAGCTGTTTACCTATAACTCTTCGAATCGTGGAAACGCGGTTGAAAATATGCAAATAAAACGTGGCGACCGAATTTTCCGGTCGAGCTAAAACGTATTTCGAACGATCGGTACAAGACACAGACCTGCAGCGACGTATCAATCCCGATCGGTCGTTCGCAAGGCAAACTCGCGCCGATGTTTATATTCCGCGGTGTTGGCGTTCGCGAGACACAAACCGATCGGCTATCGATTATTCGAGTTTGCGTGCGCGTTCGAATCGGACCAGAGTCCGTCGTTATCGGTGCGCGATGATCGAAGAAGCATACGCGGCAGAACGAGCGGAATTCAGTTTTGGGGCAGATCAAAGTTCCGTTCTATCGCGGCAAACGACTACTTCATGCGGAAATGAAGTTACGCGGGCTCTGGTAGTTAACGCGAATTTCGGTTCTGCCGCCAGCATTATGCGGCCCCTCTATAATTGAGGATTGTCCGCGAACCAACCGTGAATTATTAGTCATGCAACGAGTTCTTCCCGGTTAATCCCTATTTGCCCGATATTAACGGATGTATTTAACTCGGACTACGGGCTTATTATGAACTTTGCGCGCGTCGAATCTCGCGTCTGTCGCCCTATGGCCGAATCAGCGATTTACAACGTTTGCAGCAGCGTTGTCGTATCGCGCTCGTTGTTTCGTCTGGAAGCGTGTTGCGGCCTGTCGATCCACAAGTGTTATTAATCGGTGTAAATTATTACGTGACAGAGTCCAGGGATAACGCGAAGCGCGTACTCACGGTTGCTTCTATTGATATTTGAACACAGTACTGTCTCTGTATTTGCGGCTCTTTGCAAGAGGAAATCATTCCAATATCGCGTTACCTGTTCCAGGAAAATATTAACGATCTACAGGGTGGTTGGAAACTGCTGGTACAAGCGGAAAGGGGGTGATTGAAAGATGTCAAAAAATAGAATAAAAAATATAGAATAAAAAAGTCGGATAGTAAGTTAATAGGTAGGAAAACACTTCGGTCACGTTGGAAGTGTTTACCAACGTAACGTCGATCGAGACAATGATCTACAGTGAGATCCGTTATAACGAGACTTCTCGAAAACAAAGCCTCGAACGAAAAATTGTTATTTTTCGCGTAGAATCACCCCCTTTCCGCTTGTACCACCAGTTACCAACCACCCTGCATATTAACGTAGCTTGAAAATGCGTAAATGATTGTTTCTTTGCTTTCTTGCGACAGAACGAATCGAGATTTGGTAGAATCTTCCCATTGGAACAACAATTCTTTGAATAAAGCAACTTTAAATAACGAAGAGAACGAAGATTTGATATAATTTTCTATCTAAAGAAAAATTCTCCAAGGGAAGAGTCGAAATCGAACGAACGAATTAGAGAATTTTGCAAACTGTCGATAGCAGACGATAGACTTGGCATGCAATTGACCGAAATGAAGACGTAAATCAACGACTCTGGCCAAAGCGTAATTAGCGTAATGTTGCGGTAGATAGATCAGTTAGAGTTAGATAACGGACTTCGATAGCGAATACGCAGGTCTGAATGTCTGTCGAATATATCTTCCATTCATCTTATATCTCCTTTGGGCCACGTCTAATTAGCCAGTATTTGAAATTCGTCGGGCACCAGCAGCCACTTAACGTTTGATCGGATGATCTGGTTGGTTGGTGGAGCATGGGACTCGCAGTAACGTTTGGCTCGTGTTGGATGTTCCACATTGTCAGTCTTTCACAATGGGTCGATAAACAATGGATGGTTATCGCGTACGATTCAGCTAAGGGAGACACTCGAGGTATTGTTGTCGATTCCAACGTACCGACTGATATCAGTTACGTCACGATTCTGTACGCGCGTGTACCCTTTTGTTCGCTGGACACGATCATCGGCAATCACAATAATCATCCCTCATGCGCAACCGAGTTACGTCCTTCTTTCTGTCATTGTTCTTCGATATCTCTTTCGAGCGATATGCGATTTCTCCGATCGAGCGAGATCAGCCAACGAGCCATTAAGTAGAATAAGCTTGTGAGCGTCAGACTGTTACGAAGCGTCTCTTCAACTGCTCTTTGCTATCGGTCTTTAATTTATGTGCGAAGATTACAGGTGAAAACGCGATACGCACGGTTTTGTCTTGCGATTTTCCTGTTATTTAACAGAGTGTATTTAAAGAGCGTATTTTAACCTAACCCGATTAAAGGAGCGACAGTCTGTTCGGTTGGAAAATGCTAGTCTGTCGCCAACGAACGACTCGTCTATGTTTCGTGGAGAGGCTAGCTGTATGTCAACATTTAAAGTGTAATAACCAAAACTGTTGAAAGATCGATATCTTTGATGTGAATATTTTTCTGATGATTCTTATAACCAAATTTAATAAGAAGATAGTCTCAGTAACATGCGGTCAATCGCCAAGGTACTGGATTTGAAAATTGACATTTTATATTTCGTCACTGGAATATCGAAGATTGGAATTTATCAAATAAATACCAGTACCGAACCGAATTGCCGAATTATGCAAAACATTCGTCAGGTTTTTCACTCGAAAAAATTATTCGTACGATTTGCACATTGCGATTCTCTTGGATCGTCGTATCAATTGTTAATATTCTGTAATCCGAATTAATTGAAAATACGTAATTTTAACATTGTTCGTTCGAAATGTTTCTCAGAAATTAATCTCGCTATCGTTCTCGATAATTACTTACAATTTTCGCCTCGCTAAAAAAATGCCGTAGAACGGTAAATTTGCAAAAGTGGCATAATTATTCTCCCTGTTAACGGAAGTACAATGGACGCGATTCGGCGTACCGCGGTAGTCAATGTATGATCGATTCGATAGTAATAGCGAGCTCTGAACGTTGAATGACCGTGGCTGAAAACAATGCGGCCATAACTGCCATTCGACGGACCAACTATAATGCTACCTTGTATTGCGTTCGCATTATACAAACAGACACGCTAGATTACGTTGCGTGCGTGTTTCGCGTTCACGAGCCGAAAGTCAATCGAGACACCATTAAGAATGTTGTTTTAATTCACGGACGTATGAAATTTTAGTGAATTACGGCGAATACCGATGGTTGGGAAATGATTGACGTTGACATTGTTCGAGCCGATTGAGTTTCCATCCAACAGGTTCGAAAAAAGTCACTTCGAGTTTGCATGAAATTCTCCGTCGATCGTGGCGTTATTGGAAATGTTACGATCGAAATGAGATAATAAAATTCACGTTTACTTGAAATATCGCGAATTAACACCGATACTTCGTTTCGCTGTGATCGATAACCAACTTTCCTAATTTCATCCAATTTCGAAACAATCGCGTTGCTTATTTTAAACGTTGTTCTATATCGATCGAAAAAGTTCTTCCTCCAAACGTTTACGCGCTCTGTTTATACAGCTGGTCGGTAAATTCTTGAATTAAAAATTAAAAAAGGCTTGAAAAAGAGGTGCGTTGATCCAGCGAGATTTATTTCCGTCCATACAGATGCAATATTGTCCACAGGAACTTGAATTTTATCTGAATGTTCTTCTTAATTTAAACTAAGCGCAAACAATCACGTGTGATTAATCACACGACGCGTCGTATCTTTTCACGTATACAATTTCAGTAATTAAGATGAATACGTACACCCTATACAAATTCTACACGCCTATACGCATGTATGTACGAATGAATAAGTACAATTTAACGCGTCGTGAAACTATTTTTTATCGTCTTCTTTTGTCATGTCGCAATTTCACCACATTCAGGGTCAGTCTATTTAATTTTACCAATAAAAAGGTATCATTACGCCTCTTGTAGAATACACGGCATATTGCAGAAAATTTGAAACTAGAATTAGATTCGGCGAAAATAATACACACACACACACACACACACACACACACACACACACACACACACACAGACACACACAGTGGTATCGTGTTGATGGATTAGTTCGGTTCGCTTGATTTCCAGCGAATGTTTCAATCAGAAGCCGGTAATTTAAAGCTTCTATCCAGCATCCGACCGCGGAAGTCGTAATGGCAATCGATAACGAGCTACTTCGCCGCGACAACGTTAAACTTTAAACGCGGCTCGACTTTTTTACAGACAGTATATCTACAGCGAGTCCGGTTCACCGTTGTTCTCGCAGAAAACGCCCGATAAATTCTGGCCCGTCCACTGCTCTCGAAAAAGAAGTTTATACGGGCCGCCATAAAGCGCTTTCTTCCTTCACCTTCATTTACTTGGCGCCGTTCCCTCTTATATTTTGTTTCTTCCATTCCCACCGCTTTCTCAGCCTCCCCCTTGTCTCTTTTCTTTCCGCCTGTATAATCTCAGTTAGCTAATCTCTCGCGCGATTCACGATCGTGTTTTATAAATATTTCAATCGATAACGAAACGTCGAATAACATTTTCTCGAAAACGTTGGAATATTCGAACGAAGAACTAAATAACAACTAAACTCTATATAGTCAATCACAAAGGTTTACCTACACTGTCCGAATGCAGGCGAAACGTTATGGTAAATACGTTAGCTCTGCGAATCCGTTTGTAATTTATTCAATTTACTTTTGAATCCTCTTTCAAATTAATATGAAAATTAATTATTCAGATTTATATCGTTGAAATATACCTAACAAAATTTATTCGCTTCCGGGTTCGTTAGAGAAAGAGAAAAGTGAAAAAATATGAAATATAATGTCACAAAAATTACGTACACCTGGTATATCTATAGGAAATCATAAAAAATGGTAGACTTAATATTATCCCTATTAATATCATATAGATCTCCGTCTACTCCTACGAAAGCATTAAATTAGGCGTTAACACTAAATCTACCTAAACCTATCAAATTTCTACACAAATTTTACCTGTTTAAACGTTGTCATATCGCTTGCTAATCTATGACTTTTCGTAAAATATGCATACGATACACTTGTATTTAACAAATTCATATTTATATTTAATTTCTAGTTTGCTTCCTTTTTCTAAGAAAAATTTGTAGTCTGTCCTGCCTATCGCGTCAATAAGTATACAAAAAGCGTCGGTAGGTTTAGCGTCAAACGTTCTGCTACCTTCTTGGCGCTGACAAAATCGCAGCTTCTGTAGTTCTCGATGTCATCTTATCTCAAGACTTTCGTGAGTTAAATGCTTGAATTTCTCTGACTTCTTTTAGAAGCATATTAATGATACTTGTATCCATATGTGCATCCGTGTATACATGTAAGTATAAATCATTGTGCGACAAAGTAGGTTTCTGGTTTTTTGGGTAATGCAGGCACGCAAAACTCGATAGCCGTATTTTGATCGAATTTAGGTCGGATTTTAAGATGCTGAATCTTAGATGACACAAATAACCCTACCTTGTTGTAGTTTTATTCGTGGCTGCCTATCCTTCGTTCGTCGATAAACGCGCGTCCCTTTCTCTCAGCGTGGATATCATTTACGGAAATTCGATTTCCGCCGCGACCCTCTTTTGTTCGTCGGCCCGCTCGAGCAAGCTGGATTTTGGAATCTGGAAACTCGCGCAGATTTTCCAAATAAAGCTGCCCACGCTCGTTGGCGAATGCAAAATTTCTGATGTTTCAAGTTGGAGCGGATTTTCTGCTTTAAGCTTCGAAATTTTAGAAGCTTTTGGAAATAGCAGTGGCTCGTACCGTTAGAAACGGCGAATGGATTCCGCGGAGTATCCGAGCTCTGATTCGAAAATAAAAATGAGACTGCAGATGTGGAATAAGTAAACAGTGTCCTGTTGAAAAAATTTGGTAACTTTGAAATATCCGAAATTGAACACGGGAATTGGTTAAAGGATCGACACGACTGAACTAAATTTTCCAGAAAATTGATTTCAAATGGAAGCTTCAAAGCGGAAAACCATCGATTATTCGATCTTTTAGCAAAGGAAGATGCTTTGGAAAACAGTATCGTACGAAGATTCGCATCGTTTTGCAAACGCGATGCGCACAGTAAGCTGAAGATAAACCGAGATAGTTGGTAAGATTTAGAGGATAATTTTTCATCGGTCGATAAGTAACGAAAAACCGCGGCAGTGGCGGCTATATTCGTCGGGACCCCTATGCAGGAATTAAAACTTTGCGAAGACAAAGAGAACAGTGACAAACGATCGCAAATTTTTTACGTTCCATTTTATTCTCGGTCGATACAGCGTCACCTGCGATGTTATATATCGTTCTACGATTCTCGTTCTTNTTTTTTTTTTTTTTTTTTTTTTTTTTTTTTTTTTTTTTTTTTTTTTTTTTTTTTTTTTTTTTTTTTTTTTTTTTTTTTTTTTAACAAGACGTCACAGTCGCGAGGATAAGCCAATTATCCGAGCAGAGTGATTCTTTCTAAGAAAGTGGACGACGGAGATCCGCCTTTGTCTTCTGCTAGTAATAAAATTCTTAAGACGAAACGGAACGTCGGGAGGCAAAGACTCGCGCCAGAGTGTCTCGACGATAAAATATGGAATGCAAACGAAAGGCAATGATCTGCTTACTTTTAAGTCTTGCACGTTGCACCGAGCCCTACAGGATATTGATACTAATGTAAATCTTAAGACTCCGTGCCTAGTTTCCTCTGATCGTCACAGTCGAAACGAATCCAATAACTGTGAGGTCTTAATCGCTTCGCTAATTTTATAACGATATTACTGTATTCCGTTTCCTTCGATTTCTCATTCGATATAACAAGTCTTAGGTACTCCGGAAAGTTTCTTTCCTTTTATAAGGAAACGATAGACGCGCAGTTTTCCTTTTCTATTATTTTACTGAATCACGTATCATCCATTTTCTTCCCTTTCTATTATTACGATCATACGTAATTCGAGAAAATAATACGAAACAAAAAACGTCCTGCGTCCGTTGTTTCCTTATAAAACGAGAGAAACTTTCCGCACAATCTAATACCAATGCTCGCTGTCGTGTTTTTACCGATACGCGTACACGTTGCGTATAAACATCGATAATCGTAAGAAATAAAAATTATTTGACGCGGGTATGCAACAACAATACGATGGCCCGTGAAATTTCGTTCTAGCGAGAATTTCGAGATTTCTTAGCAGAGGTAGGAAACGAGAATGGAGGGTTCTCCCGGTGCGTAATTGAATTGGAGCCGCAGCATGCACATTGGCGTTTGATGGTAAAACTGCTAAGCCTATTCATTGTCACCTATACCGAACTACATCGATCTGTGATGTACCGTTGCTATTAACGTTCAACGTGGGGATACCAGACACTGGATTTCGCGAAGCGTGAAATCGAGATAATGACCAGCGAGCCAATCAGTTAACCAGACCGAGTCAGAGTAGACTAATGAGGATATACCCTATGGTATGTGCGGTTAGTCGTATAAAGCGAAAGACAGACAAACAAAAAGCGCGTCGCGGCTTGCATCAAGACCTTTCTCGCGTTCTTTGGTTCCATCCATCCGCTGAAACGCATTCGCACTGTGCTACAATCCTCTCAGATTTCAGCTGCATGAATTTTCGCGTAACGCCGCTAGATTTGTAAAATACTTGTTAGATTTCCTCTCGAGCTGTGTCAAGGGATATCTCAAGGAAAAGATATTCCAAGGAATATTCCTCGCCGCTTGAAACACGCACCGCGTGTTAACTTAACTCCGTGTACTTTGTTTTCGATGCTCGAATAGTATACGTAAACACGTCGCATAAAATTTCTACACACAAGCAGAGAATCTTGTTGCGAAAATACATTAGCTCGACAGAAAACTTTTAAATAAAGCGAATTGTAGGGAATATTCTGCAACCGATAAAGCGTATCTTACGAGCCTTAAAAAGATCTCACTCGCTGCAAGAATCGAATCGACGTCGAACGATGTTGCCTGAAATTACTTGTTCCACTTGAACCAAAGGCTATTTGAACCGACCTCGTATGAAACGAAGTTGAAGTGGAAGAACCGAATGCAAATCACGACTCCACGTGGGCTATTCATTCGCGTTTTCGTTTCGAGGCACACGTTGCGGCTGGACCGCGACTTACGAAACGACTAGACGCAGAAGCTTTTAATTAAAATATGGAGATCGGCTTGGCAAAGCCAGCCAGCCAGCCAGCCAGCCATTGTGGCTTCGAGTCGAGCTGCAATAATAACAGATAATATATCGTCCGCGGAAGGCCGGTGTAACTGGCTCTTTCGAACAATGAATTCAAATCCGCAGCGGCGAACAATCACGTCTCGAACCTTTTCGTGTACTTCCGGAAAAGTGACGAGTCCATATCCCCTTCCCGGATAGGGATTACTCGCCATTTCTCTTTGCGAGGAATAATAATCTTCGCTTACACCGGCGGAATTTTTATCCTTCGGCTCTGGCCACGCGATTAAAAACGAATCGAGCAACGGCCAATGTGTCGACGAATAGTTAAACGAGAATCTAATAAAACGATCGTGCACTGTGTTCCGTATCGATGGATTTTTCGTGTTGTACATTTTGTTCGGGTTTTCATTGTTCCGCGAGGAACACCGATACGACGCGCAATTCGCTTTTGGCTTCGTTCGTTATTTAAATAAACGCCGCACGACGATCTGTTTTTTTAGTAGCTTTCGACTTGTTGCATCATTAATGTAACAGAATCGCGCGTAACGCAAAAGTTTTTGGAAAAACCGGACGATATCGGCGGAAACGAGGACCACGGTACGAGAATCATGGTCGTGCAAGTCAGTTTAACGTTAGTTTCCATAAAACAACGCTCTGCGTTTGTTATATATTTTTACATAGTTGGGTAAAATAATTAAGTAATTAAGTGGAAGGAATTACCGCGATTAATAGTATTATTAAGAATCTCGAGATTATAAAATGACTTTCTCTTTGCGACTTGTCGACGTTGAAGTGGTTAACGATTCTAAGAAAACTCTACATCCGTTCTGTTTAGTTTTCTCCATCACTGAAGCCATCGACAGGCCATAGACAATAGACAGTCACATGGCAGGCCATAGAAAATAGCCAGACGACGATGGCTTCGGGGTTTTCAGTGACTAGGTAACGCTGCTAGTGTCGCGTAATTTTCATGACTCACACACACACACACACACACACACACAAGAGTAAAAGAAAAAAAGACTAGTCCGATCTGCAGCAATCGTTATTCCTTCTATGTATTTATGGTTTTAATTTACAACCGGTACAATTAGTTTATCGAAAGATGATACAGCACCATGTAACTCCTGGCAACCAGACTCTCCATTAACGACTGACTATATATATCCCCTATACGTGCCTTTTTGTCTTCCGGTATCACCGCCACGTCCGTGTTCCGTAACCGTCTCCGATCGCGGTCTTTTTTGGTCCCGACCTTTTCGGTCTGTCGGCACTCAGACTTTCTCGCAACAATGTATACAATTCGTCGGGTATTTCTAGACGATCTTTCGTTATATTTTACTTTGAAATTTATTGTATAAAGTTGGGATGGATATTATATAATTCAGCCGCTATGAGGATGTCACACTAGCGCGCGGATCTGCACCAGCTCAAGCTGTATTCGTACTCGTATGTACGCTTCTTTGTTAAATATATTTTGCTATCTTGCAATTTATCCACGCGTTCCTCTATCCATATATCCAATAAGCACAACAGTCGAAAATTTCGAATCAGCGAGATCGCATCCGACAGGGAGCGAGAGTTTGATGCTTCGAGTTTGCGTGGAGCGCTCGTTCTAACATGATCTTGCGGAGATTCGAATCGTACAACTGCCGTGATATACGCGATATTTCGAAGAAGCCACATGCAGCCGCAACTTTATTTCAACGAACGATATTTTTTATACCCAGCAAGCAAATATAGTATATAATAATGTAACAGAGAAGGATCGGTGGAAGGACGATTTCTCGTTATCTCTGGCCAGATTTCTGATAACGAAGGATAGCCTACGCGAGACGAGCAAAGAAACCCTGTCCCGAAATCGCACGATGGCGACTCTGCGCCTCTTGCGGAATAAAAAACTTAATCTTCCAATTGCCGTTGGCTCGCAACTTCCAGCGTGGCCATATATATCCGGAAGAACGCTTACCCGAACGATTTGCGGTTATCGGCACACATTCAATCCGCAGTTATCCCACTTTCCGGAGCTCATATAGTCGCGTGGTGCATCTAGAAAGAATCTGCTAATGGATCGTTTGGGCCGATTGCATTGAATATAAAGCGTTCCATCGCGAGCAAGAACCAGAGCGAAAGACAAACGGAATAACACTGCATGAAAATTTCATGTTATATTTGCCGTTTCCACGTAGAATGTAAAAATCTAAGAAATACATCCGTAGTAGAGTGCTTGTTACAGTGTTTTTGGCGAACGAAACAAATGTGCAGTAACGCGCAAAGAGCGCATTCGTAAACGTAAACGTTCGTTGGAATCGTCGATACGCGGTTGAGTGATAGGTTCGTTCGCCTCTCGCTAACGCGTACGTTTCAGAGGATAAAAACTGTCCAAAGAACCTAAGAATACGCGTACTTGAATCTTTCAACGAAGGATATCGTGCGTTCTTCGATGAAGTTGGCGTAAGTAAGTTACTCACCGATTGGACGGATTCTACGCAGAAGTAAAATTCGTATTTTTCCGAACGGTTTTACGCGCTAAACGTTCTAACGACTACCACATTTTTCAAATTTTCTAATTTTCTGTATGTCTGCGTATCGCGCGAAACGCGAATGTACTCACCTATTAATTCTGAATTCCTGTTCACGTTCCGCTTTCGTAGTCGCTCTCGTAAAAATACAGAAAGCGCCTAAAAATCGGCTGTCTGATCGCGCGTTTCCATCTACGCTTTGCTTCCTCCTGTTGTTCGTTGGCGCTTCCACGGCGAATGAGAATCGAATTGCAACTAAAAATCAGCCGTGGAGCATAGAGCCGAACGAGAAAAGGGCTGACAGTTTGCTAAGCTACGATCCAGAACTAAGGACGTCGCTGCTTTATTCCCGTTGTAAAACGCGGCTGGAATGTTCCCTCTGCGAGAAAATAGTGGCTCGTAAGACCATCACGGCTGGATGAAGCGGCTGTCGAGGGTGTGGCCAGGCTGGAAGCAGGGGATGAAACACGCCGGCATATGCCTCGTACGGCGCCAACGTGATCCCCATGCATACGGCCGTGTATGTGCGTGCCAGTCGCGCACACATACTCCGTCTCGGGCCAACCGAGTGTCACGGGTGCACGTGTGGTGCCTTCTTCGTCGCTTTCGAGGCACACACGTGAGCCACACGTGCGCGTTTCTACAACTTCCAAGGGTTGCAGACGAAATTCACGGTTCGCGTCCCGAGCTGCGCGCTTCGTATGGAAGAAAAGGGTTATCGAGGCCGTTTGATCCGACGATCGAGGTTTCTAGGCGTGAGTTTCACGCGTGGTCATATAGGAATAAATAAAATCTAACAGTCTATGTATGGTATTCTAAAGAACGTGCTTCGAAACTTGCAGAGATGGTGATTTATCAATTGTCTCGAGGGTGAGATTTATTAATTTATGGGAATTTTGGTAATTTAAGTGGCGATAAAGGGAGAGAAAGAGGGGACGAGGAGATACGGTTGAAACTTTGGCACAGCGATTTATTTTTCCGGGATATCGAGTAAACGGATATTTGGTTACTGGAATCCAATGGTTGAAGCGTTAAAGTCAGCTAGTGAGCTAGTGAAATATTTTTTTGAAAGGAAAGAGCGAGAAATTGTAGGAACGTAATAAATGGAGAACATAAATGGTAACGGATCGTTTGTAGTCAGACACGGCAGATATAAGAGGCGCCGTATCCTTCTATAAGTCTTATTATCCGCATTACTACTTTGAAACTAAATCAGAAAATCTTTTCTTAAGGCAATGAAAATACCGAAGCACGTAAAAGCTTCCAAACTATTATACGTATATAAGACGATTATTATCAATTTCTTCTGATATTCTGCTTTAAGCGTGACGAATAATGGCTTTTTAGAGTATGGCAAAAAATTCCTCGCGCGCTATATATTTCTATATCTCGAACCAACCCGTAGAAATTCTTCCGTAACGATACCGCCGTGAAACTGCTGTGTACGGTATTTTTCACTTTTACGCGCGCGTTGACTCTGAAAAAGCCAAGTATATTTTGGCACGAGATGTTATTTCGTCGTAGTTAAAATAATGAAACATAAATTTAGACGTAAGAAGATCTCCTCTACTTTCTCAAACGCTCCAACTTTTATGAAAATTTCTTCCACAATTTCGTGACTTCCGACTCGTCTTCTATTCTATACCGTACCACGCGCACAACCTAAATTTTCGATTCAGATTTGCATACATAACAAATATATTAATCTATTTTCCAATTTTAGAGCAATGCCGTAGCTTGGCAAAACAGCAATCCGCTTACAGTTTCGAGCTATACCGCACCAGTGATTCTACGATTCGGAGCGAGGGTTATAAACTACTTAGGAAGTAAACCGAACAAGAGCAGTTGTCGAAGTTGCATGACCGCAGTTACAAGCCAGAAAACTAACCGCTCAAAGCATGTGCGAACCAGATCCATCCTCGTATCTTTGCGAGGAAACGTTGAATGGCAGAAGGGCGTGTTTCGAGGATTCTGTCGGGCTAATTTCGCTGGCCGCTAACCTGCTGCAACTGTAGCAAGCCCGAACGCGACATTTAGCGTTAGCCTCAAAATAAACCGTGTACGCGGCGACGCGGGACACCCCGAATCGCTTTTACGCGGCACCGCAAAGGGTTAAAATAACTAGGTTACCATAATTAGCAATTACGCGCGTTTCCTAGCACCACGTTGTATCGCCGCTTTCTATGGCGTACGCTCATCTCGTTACGCCATGAGTTACGTTTCCCGTTGGCAGCAATAATCGCTGATACTTGGCGCTTGCCGGCGTGTCGCTTTAATTATTATCGCTATTACGAGCGCCGATAATAAAGCAGTTTCCTCAGCGCCAACACGTTACATACGATGTCCATACGTGTTGCTTCGAGTAGCTTAGGGTTACGAGGAAAACGCGTGGCAAGGAATTGGAACGCGTAATGTCCGCTCGACGCGTTATAAGATCAAATGAAATTACGACGTAACGCGTGCTGCACGGATCCAAACGCGTAGCAACGATCTTCTGGCGAAATATCGAACGATTTAGCATCGAGAAACTAAACTTTCGGTTTCGTTTAGCACTTCGCGGGGACGAAAGTCGCGAAGACGCGCTAGTCCTTCCGGAGAAGATTCTTCGCTTGATTACATCTATCCAGCGTGCCAAGCATGGAAGGAAAGTGGGGATTGGTTCTCGGCGGAACGAAAATGAATACACGGTCGAGGTAAACGCGAGGAGACAGTAATGAAACGCGACGTCTAAGCGTATATCGACGTGGAAGACGTGGATCGGTGGTAAGCCTCCGGTGGAGCCACTTCCCCATCGTCAAATACTCTCGGTTGAACTCGCTTGAACTCGCTTGAACGACGAAATACCGCACAACGTCGACGTTTTTCTGGCTCTGCCCAACCGCTCGACGCCAATCGCCGTCGTTTGCTTACTCCGGATAATAAATCGTTATTAAATTTACATTTTCACGCGACCACTTTATGTCCGTTTCTTCGTATTGACTCGTTGCTGGCTGGAATATTAAATTGCCCACGTTCCCATCGTCTCTTTCCTCTTTATACCGTACTCTTCGATATAAGGTATACAAGACAATGGGCAGCGCATTTAAAAGAATATCGCTATATTCTCTCAACGTTATTTGCAACTGGCTGATTCAAGGGACGTAACACAAGTATCAGGATGTCCGAAAAGTGTCTTTCTTTTGCAGACACGTCTTTCGCAACGATGCGTCTTTATACAAACACGAAACCTGATCTGTCGAACGTTGCGATCCTTATCTTGATAGAGCAAAATGTATCCATACGTAATTCGATAAAATAGTTCCCATCGTCTCTTTCCTATTCGATATAAGATATCCAAGACAATGGGCAGCGCATTTAAAAGAATATCGCTATATTCTCCGAACGTTATTTGCAACTGGCTGATTCAAGGGACGTAACACAAGTATCAGATTGTCGGAAAAGTGTCTTTTACAACAATGCGTCTTTATACAAACACGAAATCTGATCTGTCGAACGTTGTGATCCTTATCTTGACAGAGCAAAATGTATCCATACGTAATTCGACAAAACAATGTAAAACGACAAACGTCGTGCATCCATTATTTCCTTAGAAAACGAAAGAAACTTTTCGGGCGACCTAATGTATCCCGGTGTGTGTTAGTGGACTCCAGCTCTCGATTCGTTGACAAGATGAAACAAGTACAAGTATCTTGTACTACGATTTTTGCATCAGGAAAATGCTATAAATCGTGTCCCGATGGTTCTACGATACCAACAAGCTGGACGTCGTATCACGAAGAATACGGATACATTCATGGAACTGTATCTCGCCAGGGTAAAGCGGCGAATCTTAATAGCCTAACGAAGTTAAAACGTTCGTATCTCGATTATAAAATTGAATTTATTATTTTCGTTGGAGATGCGAGCGAAAAAAGCTAACGCGATCTCCGCTGTAATCACGGATAAGGAATAGTTCAATATCTGTCCGATCGAAGGAAGATCAATCGCGTAGTCGTTTCAATTAACTGTTTGCAGGATTATCGCCAAGTAGGAAATATCGCTAGAGGGTATTTTCTGTTAAAGTCTAAAGCGCAGTGAGCATTTGACGAGTACACGTACGTATACAGGCACAAACACGCGTGTACAGCGCTTCTATGCGGACAGAAATACACGTAGAGACGGAGTCGAAACAGGTAGAGCGTCAGAGGCAGATACGTGGAAGAGATACGGAAAAGTTGAACGCGTAAACTTGAAATTGGTTGCTGGCTGCGGTTTGTGGATGCTCGATAGGAATTCCTGATACGTTCTTGCTTCCCGTCGAACTTCTAGACTTCTCGTGTGTTCCGTCTTTTGTTCGCGCGTTCCGCTCTCTCCTCCTGCTTGTCCTTCCCTCGTATAAGCAATTCCATTGTTCCTTTCGCCTTTACATTCCCTTGTATACTTTCTTCCGTTACTTTCTTATCGCTATCAAACTTTCCACGTTGAATTAATTCCGTAACCGAACGATAAATATCGCTTTGTCGTTTATTCCTCGGTAGATGAAGACGAACAACAAGAGGAATTCTATCGTCGTTTTTTCCGAGGTTGTCTACAATTTATATCATCGCAAAAATCGAACTAACTTTCGAACGATAAATCAATTTTCCAACAACACGCGAGAAAGAAATACGCAAAAGCGAGATAAGCGGGAGGGGGAGTAAAGAGAGACGAAGCAAAAAGTTGAAAAGGAGGAAAGAACACGGGTAAAGAGGAAGTAAGGCAGATCCGGAGGGAAACGCGAAGAATGAAAAACGAAAAGAAGTAGGAGAGAGATGGGAGATTGAAAGTAACGAAAACAGAACGAGAGAAGAACGTGTGATCCTTATGAATTCGTTATAACGCTCTGGAATATCGTAATTTCGCGAACCTTACTCTCATGTAAATTTACCTGCAATTATTAAAAGATGAATTACGCGCCGGCAAGTTTTTCTCATTTCACGCTCGATGGGTGTTGAAAAATTACCAGAGTGCAAGCTTTTTCTCTCAGATTTTCCACGGTAACGTAGATCGGAAGCAGAAGATTAATTTACGCGAAAGATCGATCGCATCTTCGAAATGTACGTAATTTTTCTTTAATTATATGACAATACGCATGTTGTCGATTCTTTGCATTTTATGCTATTTGTTATTCGAGACTGGAACAGCGAAGGGAAATTGTAGACACTGTCGGATCTTAGGATTTATTTTTATTTTTCGAAATTCTTGCAAATGAACACACGTCGATCTGGTTTATACGTACGATCATGCACATTTCTACCGACGAATCCTTACACGAATACACCTACGATCGATTCTCTGTCAACGAATCGATCCTATCGATAGGTTGATCCTATATTCAAACATTTGATAATTGTTTTCATCTGTATGACACGAAATTTTTTTGCACGATGTACGAATTAATCTATTAACGTTCTTCGACGTACGGATAAGCAGATAATAAAACACGTATAAAAGCTGATAAAATCCACGAGGATGGAGATGCAATTTTCTTTTCTCGTTTCCAATAAACGATCGTCCGAGGTACACACGCGACTACGTTTTTCTCTTCGCGAGGTTCTTCCACTTGCCGAGGTTTCTTCCATTTCCTCGTTTCATTTCCCTTTTTCTCGACGATTCCGCGGTTATTCCATAAATAGTAGAAGCTGCAAGCGTAGTTTTTCTAGTCGCGCTTCGTGTCCGCCCACTCGTTACTCTTTATTCGGCCAATTCACTGGTTCCTCGTCGACCGCGCAATAGCCGAAAGAAACACTTTGTTGGGAAACAGCGTTTCCGCATCGAACTTAGGGGCAGTTACGCGAATCTTCTCGTCCGATGAATTCGGGCCGAGAAGTCGACGGAAGTTGCTGTCCGATAAAAGCAAGCCACAAAAGTCGAGAGCCGCCAAGTCACTGGAACTATTCTCTTTTGTACGTGGCAGAGAGACCTGGAAATTGCCTGTGAAACGCGTATTCCTCGAAATTTCCTATAAATCCGACACATCTGAACTATAGAAAAAAGATATACGAATGGACGAGACTGCGCTTGTTCGTAAAGATTTATTAAACGCTCTTACTTTGACGACGAGCGAAGCGGACACATCGAAACCTCCACCTGTTGCCATTCGGTGTTTCATGAAAATGTTTCTTCCGAATAACGCGGTATAAAATATGATGCCTCGATACAGCGTGCAAGAATATTCATATTACGAATGACAAGAAAAAAAAAAAAAAAGAAGAAGAAAAACAAACAGAATATTCTTTCTTTCTGCTAAGCGTTACTTTTCTCTTGAATTAGTTAGCGATTGTTCCTGCCAGTTCTCAAGCTTCCACAACTCCAGTGTCAATCGATGTGGTGGCAAAGGTGATCCGCGAAACGGGAGCGCAGACGCTATGGAATAATACATTGGGCAAACAGTAAACAAAGCGGCCACGCTCGTCACAGTGTTCTCGAATCAGAAACGAGCGAAAGAAACGAAATCCTCGGTCGAGTAATCTTCATTTGAGTGCAAATGGGGGCTTTTTCCGAATGGACGTTTTAAAAGTTCATCCCTGGAAGGCATTGTTTGACCAACACGGACGAAGACGAGAGTACGAGGTTGGCCGAGGCTTTGATTAACCGGCGCCACTAGGCAAAGCCCTTGCGCGATTGTTTGCCACCTTTTTCTCCTCTATTTCTCCTTCGTTTTCTCTCTTTCTACCGACTCCGTTCCGCGTGTACACGTTCTTTTTCGCGCGGTGGTTGTCGTTTTTGTTCTTCCTGCCTTTCTTCTCTTTTTTCAGTGCAACAGCCACCCAACTGCTTCTTCTGTTCCATTGCTATGCCGCGTCTATTCTCTTTTCCCTTTCTCATCCATTTCCTCCTTTGGCTATTCGCTCGTCTCACGAGATACTTCAATTAAGTTTACTCTAGCAGCCAAGCCGAACTACTTTTCGTACGCATCCACTCTATTTGTAGCCTCCGCTCGCCTTTGCCCCGTCAGCTGAAATCTCTGAATTTAACATCTCACCAGAGATACCGATTAGTTCTCACGACGCCAGTGATTTCGCCGGTTTTGACGTCTTTTCATCTTCTGCGATTTTAGCCCGTGCTGTATTTCGTTAAACTTACCGCGACGATTCATGTAGATACGAATATAAAGAATCTTTCGATTATACAAGAGAAGAGGTAGTTACATAGAGAGATAGACATAGAAAAGAGATCAGTTAGATATAAGAGTAGAGATAATAAGGAGATAACGCCAAAGATCGATGTACGTCAAACGAGATGTGAAACCGAAAAGCTCGTCCAAAGCCGAAAGGCACGGACTAAGTAATAACAAATAATAAAAAATATAAAAAATCTTTCTAAAAGACGAAGAAAGGATATGGAATAAAAGTTTTCTCTTTCAATCACTGTCTCGTTTCACCGGTGGAACCAAATTTTTCTTATATATTTTGCTATATAACCAAGCTATATTTTATTCCTTCGATATGAACGAATAAAAAATATTATGACGATACAGGGTGAGGCATTTTAAACAAATCTGGTAAGCCAATTTTAACATAAACCAATACATAAACCAGTTTTTCTGTGGAGGCATCAAGGAGATACGAAGGTCAACTCTTTTGTTGCTTACATTCTGATAGAGTATAGTACTTTGCGAATACTTGTGTATCACGTGTGTGTATTACGTGACACGGATCACAAAAGATAAACAAACGTTCAATCACATTGCACGCCTATCTGTATCCTCAAACGTTATTGGTAATTTAACCACCGACTAGAGTACAGCTTCGTACTATAATATTTATTCGGTCTAAGTGTTCAGTTCTCTGAAATGCGTTACACGATAGCGGAGAAAGTAGAAACGGTTGTTATTTACGGTGAATGTCATAGAATTATGAGGGAAGCGGTACGTGTGTATGGTGAAAGATTTATTCAGGTGACCTGTTTAAAATGCCCCACCCTGTATACGGAAATAAAGATTCCGCAGTTCTGAAATCCCGCAGCTGTAAAATTCCAAAACGCTGACTGAAATTTACATTGAACTTAATTTAGATGATGTAATTTACACCGAGAGACCTTATTATATGTTTTAAGACGGAAATATCGAAGATCTGGATAGTTTTCGTACGTGGCTTCTTCCTTTTCTCGCGTAATTTCCTTCCTTATTGATTTCTTTCTCCGTTTTACCTTACTCACGTCGAACGAAAAACAGTTTCCTCGGTGTTATTCTACCACCTATACTTTCAATTTCGCGGAGCTGCCTCTGTATTCGATGCAACCAAACGAAAATTAAGGAGACTCGTTTCCTATGCGATCCAGTCGTTATGTTTTTCTATTATCGTCTCTTTCTGTCCCTAATTTCGATCGTTTCATTTACCTAGATTCGAAGGCCTGGGAATTGTTTTAATAAAATATTTGAACTTAGAGATAGTCGATATTTTGAAATTACTACGCATCAGAAGGTTATACATTACGCGCAATTACGTTATACGAGGATTATACATCGAACGACTTAGATAGGAGAGCAAATGATTTTTCCCCGAATTATTTCGTTATTTAATTATCAACTGATTTCACGAACAAAATGACCTCTTTGTGACAACATTTTCAACTGCGTGAAAAATGTTCGGGGATAATGAAAACCAAAGTAACTTTGAGAGCAAACGGCGAACAATGCGATATTTATAATTCAAATGAATATTAAAATCTAAATTACTCAAAACGATTCGCCAAAAGTGAAAACTATTTTAATCGTAAATACGAAAAACGAAGATATCGCCTTTATATTGCTTCTGAATATCGAAGCTTTTCGAATAAAACGAGCTCGGGTCTAATTTAAGCGTTTCCTTGCCTCGTATTCTTCGAATAATCGCGGACGTGTCATCGAAAAAATTAAAATTCGACAAAAATATTGCACGATCATGTCTCTTTGACACTGGGTGCCGCTGTATGAAATTGCTACAGCGCAGGAAAGAGGCTAATATCGCGTCGTTTTTGTTCCCCCATTTTCGCCCGTGTTTTCGGCGCAAATGAAAACGCGTTTCAATTTGTACGTTCAGTCAGCTTCACATGCAGGCGTAGAATAATTGAAAGCAATTTTCATTTAACTCTTTGAACGTAGCTGCGTTCGGTGTAGGCGACCATTTACTGATAATTGTCATTTAACAGCGTCGAATTAAACTCGCTAAGATAAATACCTGTCGCTACAATTTATAATGCCGATATAACTTACACGTGTATGCATATCGTCGTGGTTCTTACGTATCGCTGTAATTGTATCAACCAGTGTCTCTGGAATTCATCGTGCGATGCAAGCGAATTCGCGGTTAAACGATGGCTGTATTGTCGCCTTGAATTTTCGAATTTCGCCATAAATTGCAACTCGTAATTCAATAGTACACGTACGGAGAACGAAGAACTTTCAAAGTCGAAAATTCGTCGGTATAGGGTAAAGTAGAGACGATTGCTGATTAATTGGAAAGAAAGTAATTCGAACGAAAGATATAGCATGAGAATTGAATTACACGAATCGAAGACACGAAAGGAAATTTCTACTTGAAGTAACATTTAAAGACAGCTAATTTCTCGTAGCACTGTACGTACTTTTGCTTCCGTTTTAGAAAACCGGGAAATGAAGAAATTAGAAAATTTAGCAAATACGGTTGAAAGAAGGCGAAGAAAGGATTACCAATAATACCAAAGAAGCGATAAATCCTGTAAAACTTGCAAAAAAGTTTCTCGTTCTTAACTGATGATAAAACTTGCGCGATATTTTCTCGATTCTAATTTATTTAAAGACGTTATCCTCGATCGAGCATTTTTACCGACTTTCGTTAAAATTTCCGTCTCTGCGTAATCGCGAAAGTCCATCGCGCAATTTCCGTAAAAAATAGCTTGAAAACGAACCCGAGTCCCTTATCGGGAATAAAAGACTCGAGGATATTTGCTTTTTGTCAGGAACATCTTTAATCTCGATCCTATAGACCAGAGACTCTGACTGGGCTGGCAGTTCTTCCACTTACTTCGTCCTTAGTTCACCGCTGCGCCGATATTAATTCCACGCTGTTGCTTCCAGCGGTCTCCATCCAGGCATGGCATAACTTCATACTCAAATGGGCCGTTCCATTATACACGCGTGCATCGACGGTTAAACGAGTCATGTTTGGATCCCCGCGTCGCTAAGCTAAGATTGCGTCACGTAAAATTTCTCGTGGCTTTATATAAAAAACGAGAAGAACGGAGAACCAATCTTCTTGTTCCTCTTTTATTAAATATTATTCGATATTTTAGGACGATACAACGACGCCTTAAGCTTTTAAGCTTGTTGATGCAATCAAGGCTGACTATAAGCTTTTCTGAGGGTGTCGCAATTGCCACGTCCCCTGATCACTTTTATTTTTATACAACCAAAACGTCTTCGTTGTAAACGAATCGTTTGTTTGCGACGGTAAAAGATTGAATTTTATTCGTTACGGTAACGACAGGCGAAGATCGAAGATGAAGAAAAGAGGAGTTTGTAGAAATTGAAATGACGTTTCGATACGAGCAATATGAACTATATCAGCTGCTTTTTCTTTCTTCTATAATAATATCAGGATATGCTGCATTAAGCAATCTTCAGTACCAAATTCAACGTTATCTAAACCGCATTTTATATCAACTGCTTCGTCTTTCGTGCATATAACACGAACTATACACGTGTACAAACTGCGACTTGCTATGAGAACAATATTCGCTCAAAAGCAAACACGATTGACGTACCTCGAAAGTCTCAGGACAGATATTATTATGCATATACCGTATAGAAATATGTGTGAAACGTCCGACAAATGACGGTAGAAGAAAGAGACGATGCGCGTCCTCGTTATAATTTTCAGTAAGCAAAACGAATCTCTGTTTAAGTTGTGTCCTCGGTAGCGTCCATAAAAATATAAATTCGCGTAATTTCAAAAATAATAGACGAGCTATGTCGCGATAATTCATTTAAGTTGTTATACGTGCTACTCTCTAATACAGTAACAATCTTATTTTAAACACGCGTGCAATTTGAGCTTCGTAATTCAAATACCAACGTTCTATTAAGAAGAGGAGATACCCGACAATTTTCGAGTGGAAGTTACACGATAAATTCTCGATTAGAAAACTATCTCTTGGAGCTGTCCTTTTATCGACGCAAACATCGAAACGATCCCACAGGAGGCAGAAATAAAGTTGAACCTCGGCAAACCGAAAGCTACGAAAGTAAATGGCGCGTATTTATTCAGGCTGTCGTGGTCACAACGTTCGATATATTAACATGTTCGCGAACCAGTCGATCCAAATCGATTACCAATCAGCTGGGGTAGCTGTGTTCGGTGTCGACCGAAGATCGTTGTGGACATTCCGTCCCTATTGAAGAAACTCAATACCGTAAAGTACCTGTATTTATCTGTTTGCCGGAAATACGTTCGTCGCCACGAAGAATCGTCTGAAAGAACTTCTTTTTCTTGCCACTAGAAAATGTCCGAAACGAGCACGGATTCTTATCCTCGCGATGGAGAATCTCACGAACGAGGTTCGTTGAGATCGAAATGGATTTTGGAAGAGGCGGTCTGCAATCCAATTTTATCGCCTTGTCATCGAGTAAATTCGTTTCAAGTCCGCGCGTAGGTTCAACCAGAGATCTCGCGTTTGTTGAACTTGAACTTCTCTCTAACTCGAAGATTATTAATATTCGGCGATTAGTCGTAAATAGCCGACATAACTTTTCGTAGCAACGTATTCAAAGAAGACACGCTTTCATCGCTTATCGTTGAAAATTAAATTTCGTAGGATTTTTCACTTTCGCGCAAAGTAATTTTTACGTCGTTACGTCACTTTTATAGAAAATTCGTGTTTTTTCGAGATTGCAAATTTTAGGAAAGATTCCGACTCGTTGGATAACGCAATCGTAGAGAAAAACGACACGATAAATTATTCTATTACGCGTTTGAGAGAGCGGACGATAAATTTTGCTTTTTAAAAGTTGAAACATGGTTAGGAAGCGTAAGTATGATTTTAGCGATACTATCTGCAATTTAGTAGGAAGAGAAACGACCTTGTCAAAGAATTATATATCGAAGCTGCGAGTGTCATAATGAAACTGATTTACGAGCTGTACACAGTGGGAGAGAAACAAGTTTGATAAATTAATTTTTCTTCCTTCCTTTTCCAATAATTTATCTACACTTTTATAAGACCAAACACATATTACCTATACTTACCTTATATATATACCTTACGCACGTACTGTTCCACCAAAGTAATCATAATTCGTAGTATCCTGTTTTAATTGAAAGAGAAGTATTCGTTTGAGAACGATTTAAATCGCGCGAGTGAAACAGCTTGCGAATACGCGAAACGAAAGTAGTTGGAAATGAGACACGAACCATATCGGGACGCTTGTGTATATTTCCTAAATAGAGCCGTAAATTCAGGCATAGCTGCGTGGAAAAATAGAAAAGGAATCGAGTAATATAGAGCATTAATCTGTCGCTAAACGCGAAGCTCGAAAACATGAAAACGTGAAACAAGAAATTAGGGATTCTTTCGCTGCGAGAGCAGAGTTTCCCGTGCTCTTTCGCCACGCTTGTACCACGTACGATGCGTATTCGAATATCTCAAATGAAAGATATCGCCGCTGGTAAATCGGTACACGGGATTGCCGTATCGAGCGAATAAAACGGATAGAATTGAAATGAGAAAGGATCGTTGAGAAGATTAGATCATCTACCGTGTGAAATTGACGACTACGGTTGGATCTACAGCAATTGGAAAAAGAAGATAACGCGCGAGTATTTGGTCGTGTTTTTACTGCTCGGAACTGATCGCTTTACAGGCTAAGATAATTTTTCTCGTTCGCCAACTTTTCTGTATTCTGAAAAGGCATAACGATACGCGCAAGTGTTAATAGGATATTTTTTCTCGCGTATGAGTTGCGCTTGGATATGTGCATTGTAGATGGAACTGAAAGCTTGTCGAATACAAAATTGCATCGAAATGTCGCTGGTTCGACGCATAAACGGAATCGTGAGAATTTTATTCGAAGCCTGTCCTGTTAGACGTAAGTGGGTTAAATTTGCTTCCATATACCGCTGTAACGTCGAAGACTGTCGATATGAACTACTAACTCCTAACTGCAGCTACCTACGTATTTACTTCTTGAACTTCTGTCGAATCACGCGACACCGTTTGAGAAGAAAACACGGCTCTTCGCTTTAAATTGCGTTCATTCGTAACCGGACTAACAGGCGTCGATCTTTACGTAGAATTACGGCTAGAAGCCTGTAATAGATTTGTATTGTTAGTAAATAATTACACGTATAATTGTACAATAACATATATTAATGGCTGCATCTGTTTAATTTTAAGATACATATTTTGCCTGTAGTTGCTCCAACGACGAATTTTGCTTACGCGCAGGCCGAGACGTAAAACTATTCGCTCAAATTCGAAATACTGGTTGGTATATCATTTTGCCTGATACGGAGACCCGATCGCTCCTGTCAGTCTCCATACATCGATTCCAATTTAATTCATTTCGAAATTCACATATTTACCATAGCAAACTCTCCCTTTGACTGCTTATTTCAATATTATTGCAACTAAGTTGCACGTTCGATAAATTTCTCCACTTTGATATTAAACTAGCCTTTCAACATTCAACCCCTAAATTTTAACACACACACACAATACGCAATCTATGTAATTAACAAACAAACAAACAAACAAAAAAACAAAAAGATGCACTCAAAAAATTTCCTAGTGGATTTTCGCCGAATCGTTCGAGTTTAAAACTAGCATCTAAATAGATCTACGCTTTAGACGAACGGTAATATTTTGACGCCGCTATACGAGGGTAATGAAGGTAGACTGACTAGAGGTTCTGGGAACCGCAACAGATGCTCGAACGATCGCGATTTCGAAGTCTCGCGTCCTGCAAGGGAGGCTACACCCCGAAACGCCACGCCGCGATGGGTTAAAAGGGTTCACGGGAACGAGATCAGTCTTTGCGTCGTTTGCATCCATCTTCGCGGACCTCGGCTGAAAACTTATTGTTCCACGACGGTTGCACGCGACGTCGATGGGGTAGGAGGATTTTTTCGTGGCTTGTTTCCAACAAGGGGTAACGCTCGCAGGCCGTGAGAAATTTCAGCAATTCCTCCTGTTCGCAGTTAGCAGTTCCCGGCACGTTTCTTACGCGGGGCTGGATCTGAAACGAACCGATGACCGAAGAAACAACTTATTTTTCCGCCAACTTGCCGCCCGTCACGCGAGCAAGCTTTTTCTCCTGGTTTCGCCAGGCTCTCGTTAGGAAATTTCGAAAAAGTTTCCAGGATGTTACGGCATACTCGAACAGCTTCAAAATTTCAGAATTTCGCGAAGAAATTGTTTTCCGATGTTCGTTATATAAGAAGCTCGTCGCGTAATAAGTTCTATCTACGAGTTACACGAAGACGAACGTTTTTAATGGAAATTATAATGGAAACCGTATGGAGAGGCTGTCAGTAACATTTAATCGTCCACTGCGCGTGGATTAAATACTATCATCCTGTTCGTGGATCGCGCCAAGTGTACCTATGATGTGTACTTTGCATGGGCAAATAGTCGACATTACCGACGATAAATTTACATTTATTTCCACTCGCGCGTATAAATCCTTGTATATTACGAATCGGTTGCACTTGTATAAATGAAAATAAATAATTAAAAATCTTCTCCCTGATCCACTTCGCTCGTCGAAATTGAAAATCGCGCGGAAGCGTTTACAAGTAACTTTTCCAACGTAACGCGGCGAAATAGACCGCGATGACGACTGGTTGTTTGTTCGTTCGATGACACAGAACGGCAGGTGGAGCGGGGCAAAAATGCTAATGGTTCGTCGTAAAAATGTCTGTTTCAGTGCCGAAAGTTGAGATCGTAGACGAGCACGGTGCCACGGCTGGTGACAAATTCTACAAAGCGGGCAGCACGATAGAATTGAAGTGTGTGGTCAGCAATATACCGCAGCCTACCGGATATGTTACGTGGCGGCACGGATCCCGCACGCTGAATTACGACACTACCCGTGGAGGAATCAGGTGAGCCTCGAACATACGATTTAATGGCACAGAAATTGATTTCACCGCGCGAGCGCCGGCTCTGGATATAATTTCGTTCGAAATTCCTGGATATTATCGGGCATCGGAATCGAAATTATCCTTGCGTTGTAATTTAGCTTCACGGGATTCATGAAAATCCGTAAGGCTGGATTTATGGTAGCTGAGAGTTTATCGGGACGAGGATACGATTGAATTCTTTAGTTCTGATCTCAGGGTGTGTGCTTTCTGTTCGAACGGACGGCGAGGTATGTTAAACGACAGAGAAAAAAGTAGCTTGACGGAATTGTAACTTTAGATGGAATCGTTTAAGTAAGAGCAGGTTGCTTTTTTTTAAATTTTTTCCTTAAGTAAGAAAAGAAGGAAATATACGAATTTACATATTTATTACCACGGTGGCTACTGTTTAGCCATGAAATTTATTACAACGATTAAAATAGCGTTGTTATCTATATCGCGGCTCTCAAGGCGAAACGTATAAAATTCGAACGGCAGTCAACGCATTAATTAAATGAAATTTCAAACAGTATATCGAGGTAGCATTTACGGAGGTTGATGAGATTATCTTTCGAAAACTTCGATGCATTTGTTATTGCGACAGTGACTTGAGTTGCACGAGACAAAAGCCCACTTGCACGCTGCCTTAACAAACCTTAACAATCGCGTTCGTGATCCGACAACGTCGTCGGAAGTTTACGTCTGGAAATTCACGTTTACAAAGATCAAAACGCCGTGAAAAGTGCCCCAATCTCGGAAGGAAACTTTATGCCGTTCCTATAATTTTGTAATGAACTACGAACGTCGCTGCTCGTTATTATTTAAGATGGCAAGGAATAATGCTCAACTACATAGAAGAAAATGTTTGTAGAAGCAGCTCAACACTTTCCTCTATTCTCTCTTCCTCCCCTTCTAAATTATTCTTCTCTGGATCAACATGTACGTAGCTAGATTTTCATTTATCGAACATCGCAAGACGAATAAATATTGACGGTATTAAATATTAAAAATCTGCATCATGTGCTATTCATGGATAGTAAAGGGCATAGAATATTCTGTACGGAAGAATTAATCCGCTCTATACCTCGCGTTAAAGATCACGTCGAAGAATAAAGAACGACAAATTGAAGAAAGAAGTATATTACGATTTATAATACGTTACAGAAGATATTGTGAAGCAGTTAAGCATCGGACAAAATTTCTCAGTTTGGATGGAAGAATACAGCGGCTGAGAGAAATATTCTTTATAGGAAAAGCAAAATACGCAGTAGGAAAATAATTAATCCGTTCCATTCTTCGCGTTAAAGATCACGTCGAAGAATAAAGAACGACAAATTGAAGAAAGAAGTATATTATGATTTATAATACGTTACAGAAGATATTGTGAAGCAGTTAAGCATCGGACAAAATTTCTCAGTTTGGATGGAAGAATACAGCGGCTGAGAGAAATATTCNTTTACAGGAAATGCAAAATACGCAGTAGGAAAATAATTAATCCGCTTCATTCTTCGCGTTACAGATCACGTTGAAGAATAAAGAACGACAAATAGATGAAAGAAATATATTACGATTTATAATACGTTACAGAAGATATTGTGAAGCAGTTAAGCATCGGACAAAATTTCTCAGTTTGGGTGGAAGAATACAGCGGCTGAGAGAAATATTCTTTACAGGAGAAGCAAAATACGCAGTAGGAAAATAATTAATCCGCTTCATTCTTCGCGTTACAGATCACGTTGAAGAATAAAGAACGACAAATAGATGAAAGAAATATATTGCGATTTATAATACGTTACAGAAGATATTGTGAAGCAGTTAAGCATCGGACAAAATTTCTCAGTTTGGATGGAAGAATACAGCGGCTGAGAGAAATATTCTTTACAGGAAAAGCAAAATACGCAGTAGGAAAATAATTAATCCGCTCCATTCTTCGCGTTACAGATCACGTCGAAGAATAAAGAACGACAAATTGAAGAAAGAAGTATATTATGATTTATAATACGTTACAGAAGATATTGTGAAGCAGTTAAGCATCGGACAAAATTTCTCAGTTTGGGTGGAAGAATACAGCGGCTGAGAGAAATATTCTTTACAGGAAAAGCAAAATACGCAGTAGGAAAATAATTAATCCGCTCCATTCTTCGCGTTAAAGATCACGTTGAAGAATAAAGAACGACAAATTGAAGAAGGAAGTATATTACGATTTATAATACGTTACAGAAGATATTGTGAAGCACTTAAGCATCGGACAAAATTTCTCAGTTTGGGTGGAAGAATACAGCGGCTGAGAGAAATATTCTTTATAGGAAAAGCAAAATACGCAGTAGGAAAATCATTAATCCGCTCCATTCTTCGCGTTACAGATCACGTCGAAGAATAAAGAACGACAAATTGAAGAAAGAAGTATATTATGATTTATAATACGTTACAGAAGATATTGTAAAGCAGTACAGATCACGTTGAAGAATAAAGAACGATAAATAGATGAAAGAAATATATTATCATTTATAATACGTTACAGAAGATATTGTAAAGCAGTTAAGCATCGGACAAAATTTCTCAGTTTGGGTGGAAGAATACAGCGGCTGAGAGAAATATTCTTTACAGGAAAAGCAAAATACGCAGTAGGAAAATAATTAATCCGCTCCATTCTTCGCGTTACAGATCACGTTGAAGAATAAAGAACGACAAATAGATGAAAGAAGTATATTACGATTTATAATACGTTACAGAAGATATTGTGAAGCAGTTAAGCATCGGACAAAATTTCTCAGTTTGGGTGGAAGAATACAGCGGCTGAGAGAAATATTCTTTACAGGAAAAGCAAAATACGCAGTAGGAAAATAATTAATCCGCTCCATTCTTCGCGTTAAAGATCACGTCGAAGAATAAAGAACGACAAATTGAAGAAAGAAGTATATTACGATTTATAATACGTTACAGAAGATATTGTGAAGCACTTAAGCATCGGATCAAACTTCTCAGTTTGGGTGGAAGAATACAGCGGCTGAGAAGAACATTCGAAGACCAATGTCTTCTAACTTCTGTGTATATCTTCGGATCCGTTTCAAATTTTACCAACGTAATCGCGATAGTCGTGTATCGTTACAGTGCTAGCGAAATTTCAAAATGTCCTGTATAATATATGCGTAAAAAGATCGTAGAAATGTTTGAACACTTTCGCGAGCCACTGTAAATCGAGCGATACGACGACGCAGCGGAATAAAAATTTCGGCTTTTAAAACGAACATCGATGGATGAGAAAACTGAGTACGTCATCGTTTTATCGCGGCCGTGTCAAACTGTTTCCGTTGACACGCGAAATTGACGAGAAGGAAGTCGCCTCTGTATGACAGTGAACGCATTAACGAGGGCACGCTTGCTCGAATCGATTTATCGACTTGATCCGGCGGAACTTGATCGAAAGGCGGGCAAGATCCGGTGGCTGGGGTGCGAGTTTCCGAACCACGGGCTATTTAAAATTCATGGATTCTGTCATATCTATAACCAATTAGGTCACACACGCCGTGGCAACCGGCGTTGCCAGTTCAGGCGACTTTAATGAAAGTCTTTCAAAATTCACCGAACGTTCCATTCTTTATCGGAGCAATTAGAATCCCCATGCAGCCTGCATAAACTATCGGCTGGCCGCTCAACGAAATTACTCGAGTGCCCGCAAACCATATCTGAATACGGTTCGTGCGGTCAGATGTTGCACCCTCGCCTCCCTCCACGTTTTAATTAAAAAGAAAGAATCACCGTGGCAGAGAAATAAAATTGCGCTTATCTAACATTGATTGGCCAAAGACGTCGAAGTTTCTCGGAAAGACTGTAGCAGAGTCGTCGCGAACTTTGTCAGCGTACGTAGCTTGAAACAACTATGTATTTGCAATTTGAACGTGGCTCTTGATTTATGGAATTTCATTCTTTCCACGGCACAGTAGAAAATTATCTTGTCGTACAGCTTCTGTGCAGTTTCTAATAGCTGACAAGACGATGGCCCAATGGAATTAGATTAGATAAAAGAGATCTTCTATTAGATTGTATAAAAAAATTCATTCGTCTGTCACGAGCAATATGAATTTCAAAGTATATCGTAATTATTTATTTGTAGAATATAAAAATACGCGTATATTTGAATCTTTCGACAGAAGGTACGTAGTTACGGAGACGCAAGATAAACAAATAACTTCTTGATCAGATAGATTTCTTTATGAAAGTATAACACTTGAACTTAATAAATGGATCTGTTACTCGACTTGTATACAGTACCCATCCCCGTATCGATAAAATAAATATTCCGCATAATATTAAACGCTGCGTTACTTTTAGCCGCATATTAATCAGTAGTGCATATTAAGCCGTTCCTAAATTTATTTCGATTCGATCTGCTAACTATCATACGTATATCAAACAAAATTATTATCATATACGAGATATAAAATGTTTATCCGAATATTCAGAGGATCGCTACCAAAGGACCCTTTTTAATTTAATTTACACTGCCCTCGCGGAATTATTTGCACGTGGAAACGTCAGATTTTGTTTGATCTTCCTCTGTTCGCTAAACTCGATCGTGATTTATTGCCATTATTGTTATTATGAGATTCCTATCGGTACACCGGATAAACGTTTCGATAAATATGCTCGCTAATTTTACGCTCAATCGCGTTATTTAACGGGGATATTCTGTTAGCTTAGAATCGAACGAAACGAGAGGGAAATATAAAGCTTCGAGCAAAACCTGCGGAATTGTTGATCGATAAATAAAACGGCGAGTTCGGTACAAGATAAAATTTGCTATTAATGAAAATGCATGTTGTGAACTGTTCGACATTGTAAACGCGCGAATTTTCCACCAGCTTATACGTCGAATATTGTCCAAACAGCATTCGTTCATTAAAATCTATGCGTTTGTGTAATAACACGCTTAAACTTTACGCACGTATAAACAGCGATAATTACGTGTAATCGGAGTAAAGGTAATCTGCAATCGTAGTACTTTTGAAGGTACGTTTTGTAAGAAACATAAAGTAAAAATTAGTCATTTTACGAAGCGAATTTTCGAGATAATATAGGTATCTGTAATATTACAAAGTAACTTGAAATTCAGAATATGAAATATATCGTTCTTTCGACGTAATTGATTACGATACTGTGCCATAAAATGGACGGACGTTTTAAAATGGCATTATTCCTGATTTCGTGCCATTACGTTACACGCACACGATATGGAAACGTAGTTGTAAGAGCGAACAGTAAAATAACGTGATCTTGCAAAAGACTATAAATTCCGATTGTTGGCCATAAAGATTCAAAACGATTACGAAAATGGGACGTTAATACGTACTATTACGAGGGTCGTAGAATACCGAAACATAGTCGTAATCGCTGTTATATACATACGTAAGTGTTCTAAAAAAGGGCGACCAACTATTTTCTTGCAAATTCGTTCGGAGCACGGATTTGTTCATAATCGATGTATTATCTTTTTTGAACAAATTTATCTATTATATATTTATTTATTATCTCGTTTGATAATTATAATGGAGAATCGTGTTCAGAATAACTCGTTTTAAGTAGAAAGTAAATCTAACATTCTAAGAAATTCGTATGGGAAAATCAGTATACGAAGATATATCGTAAATACATTGTATGAATTTCTACACTGACAGATATAAAATCGAAATCCCGAAGCAGGTGACTGAGCGACCCAAAAAACAGAAATCCACGATAAAATTTGGAAAAAATAGAAATTATCAAATCAATGCCCCAGTTAATCGATATCGCATTAACGTTGAACCGTCCAATCATCGGACGCGCAGTATCAAACAATTAATCGAAAGGGAAACGATTGAAAAACACCCAATGATAACTTTATCTCCAACTATGTTTAATCACATGCGCTCGCTAGTGCGAAATACGCATATTTTCTGCTTAATCGTCCGTGTTTTTATTAAACGCAGCGTGATTTCCATTCACGAAATTTCTATTCACTGGGAAACACTTTTCGTTGTGGATTTGACTCCATAGAGACAGATAAATTCCATGTTTCGTTTAATCATCGATGCGAACACCAACTTACCAACTATTTTGTTTGGTTGAACGTGTCGTACGGCCATAACTCCATTTAACGTAGTCAGTGGAGGTCGTTCGGATCCAGATTTGCAATCTATTCGCCGAGCTCTATTCGCTTTTAATCCGCCTATGATCAATACCATGCGTATTCATTTCAAGCTTCATTAAGGACGCACGACCTAATGGTGTGGCGTGGATTCTTCGATCTTTTAATTTCCCGAACCGCGCGCCACCTCTGTCGCTTGCAATTGGGAATAATCGCAAATAATACGAATCAAGGAACACCAGAGTTTTCATTCTATTCGTTTTCCATGATACCATCTTTTGTTCGTTCCTCACTTTTCCCGTTTTTAATGAGCAGTTACGCTGATGGATGGAAGGAAATGTTGCGCGATGGAATAAAACGAGTGTGTGAAATATTAAAAGCTACGATTTTACACAGCTTTGAGCGAGGAACACGTATTTTAACTTTACTTTTATACCTCCGCGAAATTATCGCCTAACGAAACATAAAAATTCTTGCGTTTAATATTATCCTAGGATAAATTCGTACGGTCTCGAAGAATTGCACTAAATTGTACGATTTAAGCTTTCAACGCGCTTTTGTAGCGCGATTTAAAAAATTTAGTCCAGATTGTCGGAAGTAGAGCAACGAATTCACGACGAAACAAAATTTCTTAAAAGAGCGGTGTACACAGTCGATGTAGTTGATATTTTAACGAGCCAAGCTCGCAGGAAACAGAGTTTTTACTTCGAGAAGGGAAACGCTCGTGACGTTACGGATTTTACTTTCGCAACTAACTAATTAGAAATTTTCTCTACGCGTAAATAGAGATTGGAAAGCTGAACGATCCGCAAACTTTCTTTTCGGATATCATGCTTGAATATGGTGCGGTCAAAGGGCTGGAAAAATGGATTTAACCAAGCGACGAGGGTGTAGAAAAAAGTGTCCTAGCTGGAACGTTTCTGTCACTCTGTATGGCATGAAAAAAGGACACCCATAAACGGCTGTTTTTTAACGCGAACTTGCGAGCAAAAATGATTTCGCGGTATGAAACGTCCGTTTCTTTTCCTTTTTTCCTTCCATTAAGAATGTATACGTATTTCATGCATACCTTTGGAACATTATATCGCAATTAGTTCGCAAGACAGCAGTTTGCGTCAACGTTTTCCGAATTCTGTTTTGGCGGTGAAATAACGACCACTGAAAGAGCAAGAGGAAAGCAGGAAAAGCTGTTACCTCTATGGATTTTTGAAAAAGTCTATCGACCATTCTTAAGCTGATAAAACTTCAATCTCGTATTTGGAAAACGTTTTTTTCCAATTATACACATGCGTATAGTACCGTAAAACGACGTTCTTTAGCATTCTAATAATTTTTTATTCTTTAGGAGTATAATACTCTTTGGGATTGTAATAGGGAGGAAATTTAGTAACTTGAAGCGTACTCGGTAACTTTTATTACTTGCGAAAGTGTTTTAGAAATATACAGCGGCTGAAAAGTAAATTCTCGTTGTAACTGAAACTACTCTATAACAACTAGTTACGAAGCTACGATAAAACGAAATCTAATGCATTAAATACTTAAAGCTTTCGTTGGAAGACGAGCACAATTTCAGAATGAAAAAACTGACGTGGCCGATACTCTCCGCTTTCTCGTAGGTCCTTTGCATCGTGATTGACATTGGTTGGTTGTGTTATTCGCTTAATATGCCACCTGAGCCTGTGGCTCGGTGCAGCGGTTTGGGAGAACCTTTAAAGGCTTCGCAGAGAGTTGCAGCGTCTGGGTGCTTCGCACATCCCGAAGAAGCTCTGGACTTGTATAATTCTATACGAGGTCTCGGTCTCCTTGTCACAGCTTTCTGCTTGCTACGGGCAACAAGAGAACTCTACCTCCTTAATATAACCCTAATTTACTCCGCTAGTCTTGCCTTAATTTACCATACCGACGATTAGAAGATGAAGTCAGCCGTGCCTTAGCGGCCTCGCGTCAATCGCGCCTTTAGTTTTCGAACTCGCCGCTAATGAAAATTCGAATTAACCAAGGGACTCAAGGTTTAATTAAATCTTCATATTCAACGTGCGTTGTGTTCTGCTAACGAAGGTTTTAACAGTCGCCGAGCTTTGTTTTCAACTATCCTTTATTGCAAGTATTACGATTAAATCGATATTGTCGTAACGAATGTGATTTTGTTTCTCTAAACGCGCAGCGAATACTTATTCAGGACGATATGGTTCCTTGATGGTCGTAATTTCACTTTTATCGCGCTAAATATCGCTTCGATATTTCCCGGAATAATTCTGTTGATCGCGGTTCCGGAAATATTAGCGAATCCTTGTTATTCGAAGTTCATTTTTGAATTTAAAAATTCTATGCGTCTCATATTGAGAGAGAGAGAGAGGGAGAGAGAGAATGCAGTGCAAAAATTTCATACTCTCTCCTCTTGAAAATTAATCTTTCAACGCAATTTTTGTTTCATTTGAAATAAAGTGCTGCATCTGCGGATAAAACACGGCAAATTCGATGAAAAATGCAAATCATCGCAATGTATTTGTAATTTCGCTGCCAATTAAATATTCGCCGAAATGCTTTCACAACATTAATTTCTAACTTTGTTCCCCTCGATGGTTAATTGTATGTGTTAACAGTTCGTAGATAGAGTACGAGTATATTATTCGACCATCATTCAACGAGCAAACTCGATTCAACAGCTTTCGGTCGGGCTTCGAGTTGTTAATAACAAAATTAACATGTAATTCCGGGTGAACATAATTCCAGTTGTCAAACAAATATTACCGGCTAGAGTTTTAGAAGCTTATTTCGGTAACGAAACTAGAAATGCTGATTGTTACTCCTACCGGAAAAGCAGGTTTTAACGAACATTTCGCGGAAATTATGCGTGTGATAGGCTGCGGATTATTCGATCGGTGAATTACAACGTATAAACAATCTATGTCCTTTCGCGCCATTGAATTTTCTATATTTAAACGCGTAAACATTCATTCGCCTCGTTACGATTGAACATTTATTCGAAATTAATCGCCATATTTGTATTATTATTTCCTATTGTCTATATGTTAGATTTTTTGTACACTCGCAGACAAAAAGATAGCACCCGTGTGCTATATTTAATTTCTCGTGTTAAAATTATTTGCTAGCGTGGAAATTTTAAGATATACGGTTAACGTAGCTGTCGTGAGTATGTGAACAAAACACAGATCGACCTTACTTCAAAATAAGTCGTCTGAGTTGAGAGGGAAACACATAATCTGACACAGACAAAACGATAGCATATTGGAACTTTGTTTACATATTCTTCGGTCTTTCGTGAGCTTACACGGAGTTAGCGTTCAATTTGTATACAGAGCCGTGACATATGACTATTCTAATAATGGGTCGTGGCAAAAGACTTAGTGAAAGCGAAATTAGTAAGATTTTAGCTCTGGGAAAACAAAAGCCCTCTATTACGCTATCGGACTGTGAAAAGATCGACGATGAAACTGCATTGCGAAGCGCACATCGATTACCCGCAATGACGTAATGGCATCAATGACGTATTTTCCATAGTGACTTAGGTACGCGTAACAATAGCGATAGAGCCGTAATAGAGTGTGACAAATGTAGCTTTGTTCGGTTGCTACAACAGAACCTCTTAACCTCTCGCGTAATGCGTACGTTGTACATACCAAACATCTGCTTTGTGTTAAGAGATTTGTAATACCGATTGGTCGCTGACTATAGCACTATACCGCTGGCATACCTACCTATACATCGCGTCGGAGCATTTACGCAAATGCTTGATACGTCGTATTATTAAGCTGTCGTGGAATTTCGTTTCTCTAATCAGACGATTTAAGAAATTAAATCGTTGAAAACGATTGATCTATCGTAGTGACTCTCGACTCGATGAAATTTCAATTTTTAATCAGCGTTCATCCATTCAGCTACTTATCTATTTAATTAACTTAGCTCGTTAAACGGATCGTTTCTTAATCGCAAATTATTTCCAAATTAATCCTAATCGCGTCACAATTTTCTACGTTAATTCTACTTATTTCAATTATTAATCAGCGTTCATTCATTCAGCTACTTATCTATTTAATTAACTTAGCTCGTTAAATGGATCGTTTCTTAATCGCAAATTATTTCCAAATTAATCCTAATCGCGTCACAATTTTNCTACGTTAATTCTACTTATTTCAATTATTAATCAGCGTTCATCCATTCAGCTACTTATCTATTTAATTAACTTAGCTCGTTAAATGGTTCGTTTCTTAATCGCAAATTATTTCCAAATTAATCCTAATTGCGTCACAATTTTCTACGTTAATTCTACTATAGTAACACATATATATATATATGTCCGATATAACATATTTTAAATACATATATCGCACGAGAAAATAAAGGAAACAAGCGACTACCTGAATATAGATTTTCCCAACTGTTATCCGTATCAATGAGGTTAAAACTGTTTCACGGACAACCTATTCCGGCGAACAACGAGGAAAACCGATGGAAATCAGGTTTGACGCATGCCGCAGTGTCGTCAAACGCGAAATTCGGTCGGGACAGGGAAAAATCAGCGGTAACCGCGATAATGAATGCGACGCTTCTCTTTCCTCTATATATTTTCCCTTCCCTCTCTCTCTCTCTCTCTCTCTCTCTCTCTCCCTGCTCTCGCAGCTTTTCTCTTGCGAGGAGGGGAATTCTGTCAAGCGAGCTGTTGAAAATTTAATCATCGCCGAAAGCGCACGATGATTGTGCGGCGACACGTGACGCGCGCGAGCTTGTTCTGTATTCACGGTTGTCGAAAAAGGGAAAGAGAGAGAGAGAGAGGGGGGGGGGGATTCAGTTAAAGGGAGAGGAGCAAGAGGTTTTGAATAAAACATACGGCGTTTCCAATAAATTCGTGGAAAGAGACGCGATTAAACGCTAGATTTTGACTATCCGACACATATCGGCAGCTGTACGTCCTAGGTAGATGGTAATGCTTATGGCGATGAACAGATTCTATAGATCGGCAGCGACAGTTCGACATCTTGGATGTCGTTCGACAGAATGCTTTTGCCCTGAGAACAATTTTTGGGACTCGCTGGCGACGATTTAGAGCCATTGCGATTCTCTCGTGATATACGACACGTGGATTTTGTTCTGCATTTCATTTGAAATACGAGGGAACTGTGTTCGAGGGAAAAGTAGAACGACGATGAATGAAAAAGGACCGGCGGCCATGTGTATCGAGACTACGTAACGACGTATAGAGCGAGAAATTTGGTGTGATAATTTCTTGCTAACGAAATAGCCAATCCATCGTTCGAAGAATAAACATCCGACGATCGCGATACTTAAAAATCCTTGATCTTAGTTTTTATCATTCGGAAACAGATTACCACGGAAGTTAATACCGTCGATTCAAAGTACACGTTCTAAGCACGAAGAAATCTGTAAACGTCTGCTGTACAAAATCGTCGTCAAACCTCAGAAAGACTAATTTCCTGCATCGATGCGCGAATTGCAGGAAAACAAATTGTTTCAAGCGAGATAGCCATGAGAAAAGCAGGATAAACAAACAGGCCATCGTGCAGCCGCAAAGGGCTATAGTTTTTTCGCTAATTCGCGATGCTTTTCAAACGATGCGCTGTTATGGAGGTTCCCTGGCAAGTACAATTTATTCACAACATTCTATTACGCTTTGATTGGCTCCGAGAGCCATTTTAGCGAGATCGTTTAACCGAGGGCGTCAAACACAGCGCTGTAAATAAACGACGTTCGATCGACCCACCCTGCCCTGTCCCAATCGTTCGTTCACCACTCTTATCAACGCGATTCTAGATCCATCACCGACCAGCACCCTTATCCATGGCAAGAAATTGTTGTAATTTTTCCGCGATCGTCTTAAATCGTAGATAAAAGCAACATAGAATCGTGATCGATTAATGAACGTCGATCTTCACGTTTTATTATATCACGTGAAACTAAACGATCTGATATTTATGTATGCCAGAGTGGATTGCAACTGGTCGATGCAAGTAATGAATATAAATAAGATAGGAAACTGTGCAACGTTTTAATCCAGTCGCGGACATTAGAAACTTAATCGAATCGATTTCAGGCGTTTCCTTCGTTGGTTTCTATCATCATCCAAAACGTTACTCTCCGCTTAATTATTCAGATAGACTACGCGCGACTTTAAACAAGATTGCCTCCGCGCTGTTGCTTCGCTTGATGCGTTCATCTCGCCAAGTTACGGCTGACTTAATTAAAATCCTGTTGCATGATCAACGGCTCACAGTAAACGATTATACGAAACGAGGAATCTATTCGCGAAATGGAATTTTCCTATTTTACTTCCTTGGATTCTTGATCTTCTATTTGCTGGAACTAGAGCGCGGTACTTGCTCGTGTTAATTGCATAAAATAATAGACGGTGCTTGTAAATATACATCCTTTGGAATTTCATTAAAATTTTTGTTCTTTCTATAAAGAAAAACGTGTAAAACGTTTTAATAGGTTTACGAGCTGCTCGTCCGTAGTTCCGCGTATTAACCTTATTAATTTAATTCCAGGCAGAGTTAAAACAACGAGGATTTGCATATTATTCTTGGATAAATAAAATGGCATTAAATTTTAAATGTTTCGTCGAAAGGTAGATTTTCAAAAAATTTAATTTCCCAATGGAAATTATGTATATACTGGAACGTTTAATCCTCTGCTAAATAAGCCGTATTATTTTTATATCTATCCGTACGGATTTAAAGATGAGAATTTATCGTTTTACCAATAGGAAAATGTTCGCGCAATGACAAAATTATTTCGCCAATGTAAATAATTTTTACGTTGCCGATTAAAAACACAATAAACAGCATCGTTATCGTTGAAATTATTTACACCCATCGCGAATCTTTGCTTCGTGGTTTTCGTTTCCATTGCTTCGTTATACTACTCTTCTTTCGTGTTTTTATATTTAATACTTTATTAGAGAATTTATCGAAGATCGATCGCTCCTCCTTTCAATAAGTGCACGGTGCACGGTGTAATAACATTTTCGATTCTCGTGCTTTCCACGCAATCGAGAACTTGCTTCTTGCACGAAGAAACGTAGTAATCGCTCGAATTGAATTTTCGCTGTTCTATATAATGAATAACGTTACACGGTTTCGTCGTTTCTCTATTGGTAATATATTTTGAAATGAAATTTCACTCATATATATGTTTCTTCGTGTTTTTACTTTCTTCCTTTCCGACACGTTCATTCCTCGTGAATAATTTCCTACGCATTTAAGCAAGTTCGATCGTTTATCCGATAAACGTTGAAATTTATAATAATTCTGTCGACGCGCGTACCGGTTTAAACTTCTCACAGCATTGTAGCGTTTTTCAAATAACCGGGTAATTTATAAATTCTATCGTTTAATATCTCGTACATTCCGTTAAAAATCTCGTCGAAATCAAAAGCAATTTTTATTCGATTTTCAATCGGAAGCGTTATTAAAAAGCAAAAATGTACGATGAATCTTTCAACGTTACCAGTTAAACTGAAACAGATGCTCGTCGAATATACAACGTAAATCAGCGGAGACCTTATGCGATAATGTAACTTTGTCGAAACCAATAAACTGCACATCGCCGTAAATGCACCTTTCCCAAGGAAACATTTCCCGCGTTTTCGCTGCTTACGGACCGATTACTAAATTCGCGGAATTACCATTTCGCGTGGTATGCGCGATGCGGAGAAGCGACGTGGACGAATGTCAATCTATATTTTTTCTTTTTTTTTTTTTTTTATATTCCTCGGAAAATCCGATCAAAATCCGCGTCATCAAAAAGCAATAAAACTTTCATCGTGGAAACGGTCCGCGCTGAAAGTTTCTCGAATTTCCATCGATGCAACGAAAGAGTTGAGAATGCATAGAGTTGAATTAATTATGCGGTTAACAAAATGGACAAAGATCGGAGAGAGGAGTTGGCTGCAACTCCATCGATAAAGTTAGGATACAGCATAACGATATTACGTACTCGATCGTGCGCTGCATTAGTCCGGAACATCTCCCAGCGTGCATGTAGTACACGGTTCGCCACCTTTCTGTCTATTACTCTTCACCTTGGGCCCTTAGCAACTTGGTCAAGTCCGTGAGTGCACGCCCGCAGCGTGTGTCACCTTGCCGGAGTAACGTAATCAAGATCGCGTCGCTACCACAATATTAGTTCCGCGATATATTCGATTACTGCTAACGCGATTCCGACATTCGATCAAACATTCGGCACGAGTGTTATTTAGGTTAGAACTGCGCGGCAAAATAAAGCGCTGATATCTCGACCATCGACTCCACGACGATCCATCGAGCTGTACTTTTGCTTTCTTTTCTTTGAGATACGTACGTAGCGTTCTAATGTCCACGCATAGGATGAACGTGTGGCGATCGAAGGAATTGTCGTGGAGCAAGTTCCACGTTTTGTAAACTCAAATAAATTGAGATAAAGTTACTTGAATCGAGTGCTTCTTCGAATATAAATACGAGCAAGTATGAGTTATACAGGGTGGTTGGTAACTGGTGGTACGCGAAAAAAGATGTCAAAAATAAGAATAAAAAAATAGAATAAAAAAGATATAGAATAAAAAAGTTGGATAGTAAGTTAATAGGTAGGAAAACACTTCGGTCACGTTGCAAGTGTGTATCAACGTAACGTCGATCGACACAATGATCTACAGTGAGATCCGTTAGAACGAGACTTCTCGAAAACAAAGCCTCGAACGAAAAATTTTTATTCTATATTTTCGACTTCTTTTCTCGCGTAGAATCACCCCCTTTCCGCTTGTACCACCAGTTACCAACCCCCCTGTATAATAATATAAAGTTGCAAATTCATATTTTTATAAACGCGAATAAAGAAACGAGAAGAACGTAAATAGAGATTTATTTCGCCTATTAAGTACTCTAACGAATATTCCACTTTGCATATTTTCTTTTCTTTCGCGTGTTACGCGCGGTCTAGTTGTAGCACGATGCAGGATAAAAGCAAAGAGCAGGTTGATAGCAAATCGAAAAAGATTTCGGTCGATGTAATAAATTGGAGCAAACCGTGTGGGAATAAACTCGTCGATCATGTTCCACGAAACAAATGTTCCTTATACGTATGTACATCTGTGCACATAATAATTGTACCATTCTCTGAAATTATTTGCATCGAATTGCACAAACGGGCCCTCGTCGATGTCAAGTAAGTTGCGAGAAATTTCATTTCAGTTAGATTTGGTATCGTATTGTGTTGCAATTTCGGCAGTGCTTAATCTCGCAAGTTCATTGTCACTCCATATCTATTTCACGCCTTCGTAGCGTGGCTATGGAAATCCGTGGACATTTGTAGCGTTTCTCACGGTTGCAAAATCGCCAACGTTTCGTCCCATGGAACCACGGTTATCGTTACGTTATCGGAAGCGTTTCGCGATTGTCCACTTGCTACGAACCTTCTCTATACCTGTTCATTTATTACCACGCGCCTATTGTCCTAGACATCGTATTTTTAACAAGCGAAATCCACGGACGATCCGAACCATTCGATTGGCAGAACGATTATCGGCGAAGCAAGAGATTTTTCTTGAAATCCGATGGCAACGTTTCATCGCCGGCGACGCTGTGTAACGCGGAAAAACTGGCGACCGCAGCAACCACAGCGATATAGTCGGTTCAATTAAAAAATTACATCGCTGAACAGGGAACGTGGCAACCGACATGCCGCTAATAACGCGGCTATTTTCACCACGATATTTTTCAAAGAACTACAGGCTCGGGGAAAAAATCGCGCTCGATACCGGTTTAGTATAGAATTTTTGAAATACAGGCCCCATTCCACCCTACATCGGCACCGATATATACGTGTCTCTGGTCCGTATATATCGCAAATTTACATACACAGGGTGTCCAACGATTTAACAGCCAAACTTCGTCGACATATTCCACGCTACAACCGCCTAAGCGCGTTTTTGTTAATTTCCTGATTTTTCTGTTATTTGATGACCGAGTACAGGGACTTCAATGCGACGTGATGAAAAAATGAAGACTCTAGATTCGAAGCGTAAGCCTTTTGAAAGCAGCTGATACGCTGACGAAATTTTGCGAAACAAATTGCTCGTCAAAACGAGCCGTATTACTTGGACGTTCAACGTGGATACTCGAACGAACATGTTATATCGTCTTGCGCGTCGTACGCGTTCCATCTATTTTCGTGTCTTGGAAACCCTCGTAATCGTATAAAAATCCGTAGTCTAATTGTGACCGTAGAATTTGACGGTTAATCCCTGGGACACCCTGTATATCAGTACATACATATACACGTAGGTATAAAAAAAAGAGGAGAAAAGGACAGAGCAGGGTTTGCCGTTGTTTCCGTGAAATATTTGCCAGCGTGGTCTCGGTGTGTGCGGCCGATAAAACAAAATCCGATTAAACGCTTTGTTTTAGACACTTTTTTCACCACGTAGCTCACGCAGATCGTGCCTGCGCCCTAATTGATTTGCCGAGTAATGGATCAGAGCCAGTGGCCGCACTGTCACCAGGGCTCTGTCCTGGCGCTGTCCGGTCGAAAACTATCATCGACCAATAATACGACCGAGGGTTGCGTGTCGTCGTGATGCAATACGCGGCCGATCGAACAATTTCACGTGTCGATAGCCGAAGAAATGATTGGGCTTACTCGTCACGGTTGTACGGCTGTGCCGCGGATACGCTTGCGGAATACGGATATAAATTTCATAGCCGGAGCCCGCAATTGTTGAACGGTTTGCGGAACAAAACGCCGAGGCTGCTATAGGCCAGCCTAAATAACTCGATGGACGAAAGCTTGACAAACGTCAGCCCTGCACGCGGTGTCGCCCCAATTGTGGTCGCGCCGTTTGTCACGCAAAAATTCCTGCCATTTACGCGCAACCGAACCAAGTGGCAAACGCTGTACACCGACGCACGTACCACCCCGCGAAATTTCGTTTGTCGCGGTCGCCCGCCACCAGAGGTGTCTTTCAAGCCTCGTTCAACCATCGAAAGAGCTGCCAAGATCGAATTAATCGATTGGCAAATTTTGCAATGAGAGAATCTATCGGTTCGATCGTTATCGCTGAACGAATCAACGCGATTCGGCGAGAATTGAAACCTTTTACTTCAACAAGGGACTTTAAAGTTGCATTTTCATTAACGCGCTCACTGACACGATGCACATTGGTAAAGTAAAAACTAAATGGTTTTACTAAACTATTTAGGACGATCGGATAAACGGAGGTAGGACAAGTTTCACGGATCAGCAGATTTTCAAACGATTTAGACGACGTCGTCGGGAGAACTGTGCAAATATACAAAAAATACGCGTAGATGTTTTTTTTCGTTCTATAAGGAAGCGATGGACGCACAAGATTTTTCGTTTTGTATTGTTTTATCGAATTACGCGTGATCGTAACAATAGAAGTGGAAGAAAACGGATCGTAGAAAATTCAATAAAATAATATCAAAGAAAAAAGGCTCGTGCATCTATTATTTCCTTATGAAAGGTAAGAAACTTTTCGGACAACCTGATATATCGCGGTTTATGGCGATTTCCCGGGCAAATATAAAGTTTGCGTGGCGGTCGATGTTAAATACGTACGGAATTCTGGAATTAATGCAGAATGACGAGCAGCGAAATTATCGCGAGGATCACGGAAAAATCAGCGAGAACGCAGAAACTGGAAACTAACGTAATTAGATTGTAGCTAGAAATTGCATCGCTTTTATAACTATGAGGTGGTAATGTTACATATAATTTAGCTAGCCATAGCCTCTTCACCAAATGGTAGAATTTAACGCGAAACCACAAATAGTTTGCGATCGATTTGTTCCAATTTGAATATCTTCGTCAAAACTAACGGCAAACCGAGATCAACGAATTGGTTTAATAACCAGACGGAAATGGACGAATGTTTAAATTTAATCACGGCGATGGTAAAAAATTCTGCGCATTTCGCCTTCGCAAAAACTTTCCTTCGCTCATTTAATTCGGTAACGAATAATTTTCAGCTGATATATATTTTGCTTAAATCGAAGCTGTTGTTTGATCAGTTAAAATACTCGTGTAACGAAGCTAAAAGATTGCACCAGTTGGAAAACAGTCGATCGTATTATCAGCATTATAAAACGAAGTTGCAAGCTTCGATATATCTGTTTAATATTTAAATTTAACCACAAGTTGTTTATCGTGTTTTTCCATTCATTGCTTCGGAATGATAAAATTTAATAAAAATCCGAAACGTGGAAAGTTAATAGGAGATATCCAATATCCTTCCTCCCATCTGTATCAAATCTACATAAAGAGCTACGAAATTTTCATCAAAACGTTGTTTTGTAACGAAATTTCGCTAATATGGAACCACGGGACGTGCATAATTTAAAAGTTTCAACCATTCGCGACATCTGCGCGTCTCCTCAACTTTAAACAAACATTTTATATCGTAATTTCAACGGCAGCGCGATCATGCGAACTAATCACATTATTACAAGAAGAGGCGAACGACGCTGCCATGATTTTCCAACAGATTACAATTTTATCCAACTAGAAGCACAGCTGCCACTCTTTTTACACCGTACTTTTTATACCCGATTCGCTTTTACGTGGTTTTTTAAACACGTGTTAAAATAGCCTCGGATCTTACCTCTGATCCCGTAGGAATTAATGGCAATAAGAAAAACCAATCGAAGGGATACAACCAGCTGATAAATTCGAACATCGTTTCATTGCAAATGATATCAATCTCGAACGTTGTACGTAATCTCAAAGGGATTCGAGAACTTGTATGGCTCGTTATTAAAAATTATTAAAAAATATATGTCATTAGAACTGATGCAAAACGAAGGATATTTCGAGCGACGAAAGTAATTCTTTTTTATAGTAATAAGAGTGACGAATAAAACGTCGACTTTCGAAAGCAACGTTTTTTAAATTTTCCTCGACGCGTTATCCTTTCTTTCGTGTGCATATTGGATAAGATGTTGTTATGGAATATAGTTCTATTATTTGCTATAGTTTAACGCAAGTTTAATACCTTTCTACAGATCGATTGTTTCACGACATTTGTTACACGGTATTTTTACATTTACATTTTACGGTACGTATCCACCGTGCAAAAAGAGTAGCAGGTGGAAACACGAAATATCTAGGTATTAAAATAAAATAAAGTGGACGCGAATAAGTAGCCGGATTTGTGTATCGTCGGCTCTCGGCGAGACTTTAAAGATTCTTTTAAATTTTTCAAATTCTCGAGACCGCTGATTATCGTTCCAGTCTCCAAAATTCCTGGAAATATCTAAAAGCTTCGGGATTTCTTTAACCTTCTGGGATAATTGGAATTCCTTGAAACTTCAAATTCCAGCAAGTTTTTCGAGGTCTGTGGAACACCTTAAGGTTTTGAGATTCTTCGAGACTGGAATTTTTGAAACCGTGAGAATTCCTGAAATTTCTATCACTTTTAAAATTCCTCAAACTTTCGACACACCCGAAACATCTCTAAGATCTGAAATTTTCCGAATCTCCGAGATCGTTTAGGCCGTGTAATTCAAGGATCGTTGTACGCTGCATTTATGCCGATCCGTATCCTGTAGCCACGTAATAGTTTCAAAAATTTGAGCTCATCAATTTCAATTTTTCTATGTTGGAAACGATGCTTATCGAGATACTGGATTGGATTTCTCTGTATACTGTCCAACGAAATAGTTCATTTTTATTTCTGGTCGTGCTAATGAAATTCAGCAATTAAACGTGATTTATTACGCGCGAACGTCGTTTCTCCTTTATTTTTTAAACTTCGTACTAATCTCGCCATTTCATCGAAACTTCATCTTTCAACCGGGTTATTAATTTCACCTAGATTATTAATTTTACAGGACGATCGCCCCTTTGGCTCTCAGTCAACGAAAATACGATAAAATATACGAAACTATCGGTGAAACTTTCTGCTTAGATTTGACAAAAATTCGCTCGATGTTTGAAATTCGCCATTAAGAGTAAGTAATGTCACGTTGAATCAACTTGCAACAATCGATAACACGATTTTCTATCCCGGTGGAAACACAGACGCGAAATTGAGCGAGAGGCGACGGTAAATCAGAAACGTGGAAGCTGCAACCGTGCGCTCGAAAGTTTTCATCTTTGAGGTAAACTTTTACGATACTTAGGCGCTGACTTTTTTACGACTTCCCGCAGTAGGTTACTCGGAGATTCCGTTACGAAACAGAGATGGCCGCGGAAATTTGTCGCGCAAAAGTGGAGCTTGCATGAAAAGTTTCGCTAGTGCGTCGCAGAACCGCGAGTTCATATTGGTGCGTGCTGGTCAAGCGTAAAACCGCGAAGTTAGAGGAAAAAATGAAAGCATAAATTTTCACGGGAACCAGCTTCGTCGCTTCTGGCAAAGAACAGGCGAGGGCAGAGTGAAAGATCGAAGATCGATAGCGTCGATGGTTCTGCGAGCTGTGAGAAAGTTTGAGAAACTATGAATCGCCCCTTCTACCGTGCATTAATCACTCGCGAATATTCGATTAATTACCAGTTTATAGGCAGTGAGAGAGTCACTCGTATGTGCTTGTTACTTATTCGTTCGAAATATGATTGATATGATTAAATAGACAGAAAGGTGCAGCGAGCAAGTTCCGAGCATAGCTTTCGTGTCAAGAGAATTAATAAAATATGATATAAAAAAAAATTGATGACGAATATCCGGAGAGTAATGCTTCCGGTGGTCACTGTCTCTTATACGCGGTCTAACGTTATTTCTATTTCTTATTTAGGAAAATTTATCCATAATTTAATACACATATTGTGTGCGTAAAACGGAAATACACTAGTTTCATCTTTTATTATCTTCAATATTTTATATTATTTTCGTGGATCTGTGGACCTAGATTTGCCACTTCCAGGAAAATTGATCCATAGTTTAATACATGTAGCGTGCGTAAAACCGAAATAAACTAGATTCATCTTTCATTATCTTCACTATTTTACATTATTTTCGTGGATCTATGGACCTAGGTTTTGTCGCTTCCAGGAAAATTTATCCATAGTTTAATACATGTAGCGTGCGTAAAACCGAAACAAACTAGATTCATCTTTCATTATCTTCACTATTTTACATTTTTTTCGTAGATGTATGGACCTAGATTTTGTCACTTGCAGGACTACGCTGATCGTAAGTAGCGGACACTAAATTCCGTTTAAGGAAGTAACATCGAAGTTTAATTTGATCCTACATAATTTCTTATGCCCGCAATGAAAACTTTTTGGGCAAGCGAGAAGAAACGTTTCGCGTTTTCTTTGTATTTTCAGACAATTTTTAATTGTCATATTTACTCGCTCCTTTCTGCTCGACATGTTTCGACACCAGTTTCTTGCCAGGTTCTCGAAAACTTTTTTAGCAGCAGTCCATAAGGGAGACGCACTGCGGTGTTGAGGCGGTTCCTCATTAAGCTTGGTGTTTATTGAAATTTTATGCGTTCCGCTTTACATTTCTTGTTAGCGCAGCTTTGTTTCTTTTTAGCAGGTCAACGATAACGTAGCGAACTCGTTAATGAGAACGCAAAGCGATCGTTGCGGTCGAAAATATAATACGTAACTATAATAATAACGCGTCCTCCGCCTAAACGACAAAGTTTCGCGAAAGAAGCCGGATTTCGCGGCGGCAATGACCAGAAGAAAGTTGAGACGTTTGCGAGATAAATGCCAAAGTTTATTATGTCTGCTACACTCTGTATAAAAGAAATCTCGATAACCAAATTAATAAAATTCAAGTCGATATTCAAGCATAAATATTTGTACAATTTGACAGTGGTGTATTATCGTATTTCTAAATTCCGGTTAACGCTAAAGTAAAAATGTCAGTCGGAAAATTCTCCTCTTCAACGTCTTTCTCGTTTCTACTCATCGTTATGGAAACATAATTAATGAGATGGATATCGGCAGTTCGATGATGGTACGATGTATTCGAATCGATCCGTTCTGTTTAAAAAGCTTCGCGAATATCAACTTCGTCATTAGAGGTTGCCAGGATAACCATGGACTATGTGGAAATTGATTCCAACGTTTCATCAGCATCGCAGCTAGCCTCGTCAGATCTCATCAGCCACTGTTAGTAAATTACATCCTCTTGTGTGTTGCTCGACGTACGTATGTACTTTACGCTCACGATACAAACTGATTACCACCAATTAGTAGATCAGCTTCCTGTTATCGGGAAAGATCGTTCGAGTATTCTGGTCTCAAGTTCTTTCAGATACCGACCTTTTCATTTTTTTTTTTTTTTTTCTAAAAAATCATATCTTTTATCGATATTCGCCCTACATTCTTCTCTCGGATTTTAGAATGATACGAATCTCTCAATTTGCAATTCGTCCAAGTGTGAATTTTATGAGATTTTAGAAGATCTAGTATCAACAACAAGTAATTTGCATTAGGGAACTAACTTCTGAAGATGGCATTAGTATATGGATTAGAAATCGACAATAGGATACAAAAAGCTAAGGCAAATTTAATTTTCCATTCTCAAGTTTTTACAGTTAGTGAAAGAAACGTCGAGCGTTTGATTTAACGCGACGAAGAGTTGTACAATGTAGCAAACACATCGTTAAATACCTCAGAATTTTTCTACATTTTTCCTAAACCCAGTCAGAGAATTACCTTTAACATGTATAATAAATATAATCGAACTCACAAGGCATAAATACGCGAGTGTGCGCAATTTATTTTGCTAGTGATTCGCTAATATCGCGCCACGCCCTAAACGTTCGAGTTCTGTGAAACACAAAAACAGCATTTATCGCTTGTATCGGTCCAGTCGCAGACCTATAATCCGGAGTTGGCGAATTTCAGCTTGATTTAAATTGTCACGCGCACGAACAGTGCGAGAAACCGCGCGGGAAAGTATCCGGACGCCGTTTTAATTTGTGGCGAAGGTACACACACACACACACACACACACACACACACACACACACACACACACACACACACACACACACACACACACAAACGCGGAGAGCACACATCCGAAGACCATTAAAATGGATAATATCCGATTTTGTACGTTGGTATCTCGCGGTCCTGAACGTTTACCGGTCGCGTAGCTCCAAGTAACGGTTGAGATAGGAGTTTCTCTTTAAAATGTGACAAATTAAGAGTTAGATGGCGAATGTTTATGCATTTACGGAAACCTTGAAGATGCAAGCACGCACTTAACATATGTATACAATATCTGCAGGTAATCAGCAAGAACGTAGGAAATATCGAAAGTAAAGTACTCGTTGTAATATTTTATGGGCGAAACAAATCTCTGCTTAGGTCTCACTTTCTTGAATTCCATTCGCAAAGATACGAATTTGCATAGACAATCGCAGCCAACGTGTTAATGGTAGACAGGTACGTGACCTAAATAGCGTGTAGTATCTACATTGCGTCGTAAATATGTGTAACATAATTTTCTGATCTTTGCGAAGGGTATATTTACGATAGAAATTGAGGAAAGGCCCGAGCTTGAGCCGTGGCCCACGTTTCTGTATAAATTTCCAAAACTTGTGTCAAATTTCCTGGGTATAACAACGACAGTCGTGTCTCGTTACGGCGCTATTGAGACTTCAAAGCGTTTTATACAACGTACGCGACACGCACATAAATATTTCCCACAGTAAATGTTTAAATACTTTCGCGAGCCTTCTCTGTCTCGTTGTCTCGGCGTGAGAAAATACGGCCAGCCAAAATCGATAGCATAGATTGTTTCGCGCAAACTGGATATCGAACAACCGTCGACGCCCACCGATTGTTCGATTTCGGTGCCTTGGCCGCGTTTCACGCGTCAACGTAGTACAGGAATTATGTGCCTGCGTGATTATTCTCTGTTTTTCTTCCCGCTGATTACAAGCTTCGCTGCTGCCGACGCACGATGAGTCGTTTCGATTCATCTCGACCCGATTCGCTTATTCGTCACCCGGATCCTCAGAATAATTTCCTAACGAATAATATCGGTATATCGACGAGTTATAAGTCTTTTTTTTTTTTATTTAATTTGTATCTTAATTTTAATTTGTATTTTATTTAATTTGTAAATTTTTCTAACGACGAGATATAAGTTGTACGTTATACGCTTCCGTTTTACAATTTTGCAAGTTTACGTCACACAGAATAATCAAACGGCTGGTCATTTGATAAATTAATTTATAACGTTTCTACTTTCGTGTATTATTTTTTATTCGCGTTGCGAAAAATTCATAGCGCGAGGTCCCTCCTCGGTGGTCTTCAGGCGCGATAGATCGAAACAGACTACGATTCTCCAAATAATTTGCGTAAAAGTAATCGTATAATTTCCGTTACAAGTTACCCAAAGGGAAACGTGCGTTCGTAACGCAGAGAGACGTGACAATTTCTGACACACCGCGTTCCAAGACAGCAGGGAGTTGTTCCTCCGCTGAACGAATAATAGGTTCGAGCGGATATGAGTCGTATCTCGTGCGGTTTTTACATAATTTAGCAGAAACGCTGGTTATCCTGGAAATTCGAGTAATCGGTTCAATTGGATTACTTCCAAACGTTACGAATTCGATGGAAGACGGTAATGGAGGAAAATCCGAGTGACTCGTAGCTCGCAGTAAAATCGATATTAGCGAAGGAAGATCTCTAAGGAATAAGGATAAACGTTGTTCGATTCTTAATAACCTAGGACAAAGAGGAAAGGGCGAAATGAAAAAATAGTTCGATCCACCCCCGTGCCAAAATCAGAGAAAACTGGGCGAATATTTGCGATACCGTGGAAAGCCACTTCGCGCGAAAATACTGCTAATTACGTTGGATCATCGCCAAAGCGTTCGCTCGTAGAAAATATTTTTGAATCGTTGTACGTGTCTGGCCGCGCGGTATCGCCCGTATTGAAAATTCGCCCGTAATTTGCCATTCTGCCGTAAAGTGCGACTGGGCTGCTCGTAACGTCTTGTCGACCGACGATTATTCGAACGCAATCGAATAGCCTAATAGCAAAGTGGTAGATCGACGTGGTTCGGCGACAGGATTTTACCGTATAACATATTCTTCGATCGAAAGATCATTTTCAACGAAGCGACCCAGTTTTGTTGCTGGAACACTTTTGGAAAATTTGAAAAACCGAACTTCAAAATTCGATCGCTTAAAAATCAGATGTTCGGAGAATTTTACGAGACGAGGCAAACTCTGGGATCGAATTTTTGAAATTAATTCTAACGATAGGATCAAATAACAAAAATACGTGTTCGCGTGATATAAAAAGTAGCTGTGCTGGTACTTAGTTCGCAACACAATTGCGAAAGATAGGAAAGAGCGTGTTATTTGCGTTATGACGAGAGTGTGTCTTCTTCGGCATTTTCAGATTGAGAGCTTCTACGGGCGAGCGCTCTCGGAGTTTCATTTAAATCGTTTACAGACAGAAAAAGTCGAAATTCTAATTAGAACTTGGAAACTTTGGTATCGTGGCGGAAGTTAGCATTGTGAAATGGATATTGCAACATGCAAAGTTTCGAAGGATTAATACATACAGTTTCCTGGCAAGGTTGCAGTTTCGAGATTCTAACGATTATTTACACTTTTCTAGAAACTTTATCGAAGCGCGATGCCTATTTTCGTAAATAGCGTTTTACATATAAATATACGTACAAATAACCGAACATTTTTGACAGTGTTTATCTACAATAATAAACTCGTAACAGCATATTTATATTACGCTACTATAAACGGACGAATTTTATTCTACATTTTGCACATACTTTTTCATGCAAAGTACTATTATGCGAGAGAAATGCCGAGGCGGTAAGTCGATAAACAATTACTGCGTTAATATTATATCGTATTAAATACATCTGTACGAAAAGAAATTTTCAAATACGAAATTACTTAATACATCTACAAGTCCAATTTTTTTATTCAAATTGTCGCAATTAAGATATTGATAAAATTAAGCAGATGAAATTAAATATTTATTATCGTTCAATAGGAAATAGGCTAAAATTTCACTTATGACAGTCTTTAAGATTACAACGATAGGTGCTTTAAAAAATTCCAATATGCAAGTTCGTACGTTTCTCGTTAGAAAAAAAAAAAAAAGAAAAAAAAACAGACAGACATACACACATCGAACTACTAATATTTCAATTTTTTACTCTTTAGTTCTTCCAAAGACTCGTTTTTACGTTTCTACGCTTTTATCGATATTCGAAGGAATTTAGAAAGTCCGTGCATTTGATAAATTCGAAGCAACGTTCGGTTATTATCGTACTCTGTTGGAAAGCTTCGGGTGATGTATACGTCAGCACTGGCTGCGACACGGGATTATTCTCCCGCTGGAGAACTTTATCGCGATCGAGGGAGGAGGGCAGTCATTAAATCAATGTAGCTACTTTTCGAATGAAGCATTATCGCGAGAGGCGATCCGATGAAATGCATTTATTCCTGATGGATTCGTCTTTTCATCGGGTCTTCCGGAAACGACGTTAGAAATAGTACAAAGAGCCTGCACTGCTTCTTTATTTGCAGAGTTGAGAGGTAGCTAGCGAATGGAATAACAAACTTGGAAAATCGAATTCAACGTCACTTTGGGATTCGATGTCCTTTCCTCCGGGCGACTGGCTGTGAATTTCCTACTGAAAATTTGGAATTTCATCCGAAACTCCGTGTACTTTAACTCCTTGCGACATTGTCTCGGCGTTGTTTCTTCCTGTTCTAATAGGAAACAGTTCGAAACGCTTCGAAATGAAAGACAATCGATGATCGAATTTGCGCTTCATAGCGCTATCGCCTTCGATCGTCTGCGCAGCTTCGTTAATCGTACCGTATCCTTTACAATTATTGTATTTTACTATGATGTTTGAGTTTCTTGATCTCAGCGGATAGTTTGAATCCCAATAATTTTTATTTCATCGTTGGGTGAAACGATTCTGAGGCTATTTGTTATATTTGAATTTCTTAATTCGAACCGGTGGTTTAAATCGTAATAATTTCAAATTAATTTTGAATTTATACCACTTCGGTACAGCCAAGGTAATACAGCGCACTTGAGATCGATATATCGCTATAAAAATTTTATAAAATATGAACAACCGAGAAGAATAAATGCGCGTTAAAGGAGAAATTGCTTGTCAGCTAGTGGCGAACGAGAGATTCTTCTCGTGGACGAGTTAAATCCTATGGGCTTAAACAAATAACTTCAGATTTCCCAAACGTTTATACGCATAAAGATACTCATCTACTTTGTGCAAGTTGAGAAAACACGCGGGCATTTAAAACGCGAGATTCGCTGCAGTTGCTGCATTAAAAGATCCGCTTATGAAATAAACTACATTCAATAGAGTGCTTAAACCAGACGTACGTACGAGCTTTCTAGAACACGTGGCACCGTAACTAAGTATTCGTTATTAAACGCTATCTTTCCCAACTTCTTCTTTCTCGAGAGCCACGAACGTTTCTATGCTACTCGAGACCCTGTTGTTTCAATGAAATAGAAACTTGTAAGATGCTCTCCACGCGCGTATCTTGGCGGTTTTCGATGCTCGAATATATAATATAAAAATAAATTATGATACAAAAGTATTCCATAATGCAGAAATGCTACGGGCTGCGATAGAAATAAAACGGGCGATTTTATATGAAACGTAATATTACGAAAGCAAAGTAGACAAATTTTACCGTTGTAGGTAAAAATACCTGGAAATAAAGATTCGTGATCCGGAATCGACGACGTATCGGTTCCGTTCAATTCGCGTTTCACTGTGAGGTTGTATTTCGGAGTGCAAAGATAAATAGTCGATAAAAGTTTAATGAAGTTTATCGCAGACTAACGTTCGCTTCGTACTCTTCGCTGTAGACGTTCGAAATAGACCGATCGCCTTTTCGTGTGTCTTCGTCTTTAATATATAATATAAAAATAAATTATGATACAAAAGTATTCCAATAATACAGAAATGCTACGGGCTATGATAGAAATAAAACGGGCGATTTTATATGAAACGTAATATTACGAAAGCAAAGTAGACAAATTTTACCGTTGTAGGTAAAAATACCTGGAAATAAAGATTCGTGATCCGGAATCGACGACGTAATGGTTTCATTCAATTCGCGTTTCACTGTGAGGTGGTATTTCGATGTGCAAAGATAAATAGTCGATAAAAGTTTAATGAAGTTTATCGCAGACTAACGTTCGCCAAGGATGATCGCGGTATAACTGTTCCCTTCGTACTCTTCGCTGTAGACGTTCGAAATAGACCGATCGCCTTTTCGTGTGTCTTCGTCTTTAATATATAATATAAGAATAAATTATGATACAAAAGTATTCCATAATACAGAAATGCTATAGGCTACGATAGAAATAAAACGGGCGATTTTATATGAAACGTAATATTACAAAAGCAAAGTAGACAAATTTTACCGTTGTAGGTAAAAATACCTGGAAATAAAGATTCGTGATCCGGAATCGACGACGTATCGGTTCCGTTCAATTCGCGTTTCACTGTGATGTTGTATTTCGGAGTGCAAAGATAAATAGTCGATAAAAGTTTAATGAAGTTTATCGCAGACTAACGTTCGCCAAGGATGATCGCGGTATAACTGTTCGCTTCGTACTCTTCGCTGTAGACGTTCGAAATAGACCGATCGCCTTTTCGTGTGTCTTCGTCAAAGGCGTCTAGGTCGACCGTTAGGTGACTGTTATTACTCGCCCTGTTGGCGGTTACATGTTTATCTTGTTGCTACCCAAGACGACGGTCACAAAGGTGTTTGTGTCGCTATAAATGTTCGCTCGCGCTGCTGAAAAACAGTAACTCGATGACAACTAAAGCGGAAACAAGAATCGAAGAAAGCAGCGTTAACCGACATTGGACGATTAGTCCGCGACTTTCCACGTTCTCCGTGGTTCGGAAGAGAAACGCGATAGCGATTGGAATTGAAATAAGATTTGAAAAAGAAGGAAAAGGAATAGGAGATTCAAGCCACTATCTTTTCAGGCGCAAAGAAATCAGCCGAGAGCGAAAAAAAGATAGAGAACCCGCAAGGAAAGAGGGGCGCGTGGAATTGGCGTGCGATCGGAAGCTCGTTAACGCGATAAAGTCGTAGACGCGGTTCGCGCAGCAGAATTTAGCAGCCGTGGCGTAGATCGGCTCGATTGGATTCCACGTATTTGATTAAGCGACTAGCTGCACTCGATGTACGTGGGAGAGAGGCTTGCGAGGCTGCCTTTTGTGAGCCCGCAGGAAGTCGATCGCTTAATATCTGTCATCCTTGCTAGAGACTGCACGTGTAGACGATCACGCTGCCACTGCTCGTACGTTTCGGATAAAATCAATAAAATCGTGAATTAATATCTGCCAGCTTCCTATTCTGCTTGGAATTCCGCGCGTCAACTTTTCATTTACCAGCGATGAAAAGTGAAGGATTCCGGGCTGTCAAGAATCGTGCGAAGGCGGCTGTTTTCGCGAATACCATCGACCTTGTAACTTATCCGCCATTCTCTGAATTCACAGGCTAATGGAAATTTATAGAAGGTGTATCTGTAGAAATTTATAGAAGAGAAAATTGCAGCGAGTTCTGCGTTTCTCAAAGAGAATGCGACAGGCGGGATTAAGGAAACAAGGAGCAATCATTGTTTGGGAATTTTGGTTTGCAGTTAAATATCGGTTGACTGTGTGATTTTCTAGGTTTACCAGTTCATTCGTTCGTCCGTTCGTTACTTTTTGCGGGAAAAAAACAAACGCGTCTCTTTGATCTGCTTCGAACGCAGCCTGTATGTCGACGCGTAATCGTATTTGTGTTTCCTCGTTTGTCCGGGAATTCCGACGCAGATGTTTTTCTCTGCAAAATTTTCCCGTCCGCGTTGACAAACATTGACTCGCCTTTAGATTAGATTGGATCGTCAACATTGACTCACGATCACCTTGCCATATCACCAGGAACCGTGTTTAATTCTCAGCTAAAAAAGCTCTTTGATTTGAATTTATACTCGATTTCTGTGTATCTTTGCCTTTATCCTCGTCCAATTTTTATCCTCTTCTTCATCTCCTTCTAAACCTCGCTATTCGTACCCGTTCTCTTAAGCCTTTTTATTTCCCCTGCTTTTCTTCCGTGCGATTTTCTCCCTTTATTCCCGTTCCTCCTTTTTCCCCTTTACTCCTGTTCCTCCTTTTTCTTCTTCCTCCTCTCCTCTTGTCTTGCTACATTTTTAACTAAAAGTCCTCGCGTTCTTTTCCCGTGCTGAGAGGGCTTACAAGAACATAAACTTATAAAGGCATCGCGACGCACACGATGCTGCAAGCGAAGCCAAAGTCGAAGACTGACGGCGCTCTCTCAACTTCCACGAATGGTTTCGTCATTTCCATATTCATGATGCCAACTTTCAGAAACGATTCACCCTCGTCCTATATCAAATTCGCTATAAACATTTCGGGAATTACGCGATCGGTCGCGTTCTTATCGAAAACGTTCGTCCAGGTTTTTGAAGAGAATTCGTGTACATAGAAAATCTTAGCGCACTTTCCACTGACTTCCGCACGAACCTCTTGCAGTCAATACTTGTTTCGCTACTGTAAAACACATAGTTGGTTATACGTTTCGAAGAAATGTAGACGCGTCATTGCGATAAAATGTGTGACAGAATATTGAGGATCCCAGAAAGACGAAACGAACGCTTTAAAATTGTTCACCGTTCGATTATTAGTCGATAATGAATGATAATAGTTAACTATAATCGATATACTGCAGCGTATCGTTAGACAAAAGGCAAAATAAATATATTGTCTATTCGACGATATACGATACTGAAATATTTAACTCCAGTGTTAGCAGAATGCAAGCTCTTCTGACTAAGTGCGGAGCATTCTACTTTCGCTTCAGCCTTCGCGGCCTTCGTTCGTCGATTCCTTTCTTACGTCTATCGATTGATTTTATCAATCTGCTTGCGTCAATTTGGGAAAACAGGTCGAACGTTCACTCGTTCTCTCGGATCATAGCTAAACAAAGTAAAGGCGCAAATGGATAAGTCGAAGGCATTTGTCCTGAAATTTCATTAATGTGCCTCTGCGTTTGACAACATCCCGCAATTCACTGGAACTTACTTCAGGAAATCCATCGATGTAGGTATATCGTTCGTTTCGCAAACTTTTGTTAGTGAAATGCTCTTTCATATTATATTTCGTCGTACAGAATTTGTTGATACTCAAGATTTAATTACAATTCAAATCAATATTACCAACAATCCAATCCGCGTGTAATAGTTTCACGTTTGCGTTTCATTGAATCGTTGAGATCACCGATGGCTGGTCGAAATTGAACTTTTCTTGAAGACAAGATCGATACCGTCTTACCGCGCATAGGCTGCGTCTTACGACCATACGTTTCCACGCGATCTTGTTGAAAGCTAAAAATATAGGGCGCTGTATCGGAAACAAAGTTGCGTTTATATGGACAACAAGTGTGATTTATTTGTCGCCGTGTGGCCGATAAATATTCAATGCGCGACGTCAAAGTTTGAAGCATTACGACGGCTCGTTGCGTGGATGCGCGTGATTTACTCCCTCGGCTCTGAGATCGGAATTTTACGACTAACCCCCCACGTAACTTTTCCACGAGACGCCGATCTTACGAATGCATCCCAGGGGTTTCGAGTAACGCCACGGTCGTGCAACTTCCGCCAACCACGAAAACCACCTTCGAATCCTCTTCTCAGCCGCGAAACGCCGTAATTCGTGACCGCGTAAAAAATTTTTACAGGCCATCTATCCGCGGAGAGGATCTTCATTTTTTAACGTATCTATTCCCACGATTCCGCTTCGTTATTTCCTCCTTCTCCTTTTCAGAGGAAAATCGTGCAGGAATTTCAACTGTTAACGACAACTGTTATCGTCGTTGGTACGTGTGACGAGGTGCTAAGAATTTTATTGAAAATTTCGCGAGAGTACGGTATAGGTTTCAGATTGGTTGGAAAATTTGGAAATTAGCTGGCGAAAGGTTATTAGGTTAATTGGCAATATTTTCTTTCGTTTTTCTATTGGGATTTTTATTGAGATTTCTATTGAAACTCCGATAAAGCGAGGGATCGATCGAGTAATCTTTCTACGGCAACGCGATGACTACGATTACTTGGAGACTGATATCGTTAACAGCTGTAATTGAATAAAATATTAATACGTTGATTGAACGTTGAGAAATATTTATTAAATTAAATATCCGTATAATTCAGAACCGATTCGGTTCTGCCAATCTGAGACGATTAGTAGAAAACGAGTCAACTCGATATTCGAATCGTCGAATATGTGGTCAGCGAATGGACGGTGAGTATGGCGAATACTTTTTCGACGTTTGGACGAACTGTTTTTAAACTCTGTAAACCCAATATGGTCGTCTGAAATCTTTCAAAATACAAACGCGGCTTGCACCATTTTTTATCAATTTCTCGCTTCAGCGAATCTACGAATAAAAATATCAATTTGAGATAAGAAGAAGTGGCGGATATGTATATCAAAGTTTTCCGTGCTTCTCTTAGATGTTTCCTCTCTGTCGATGCTACGAAACGGACGAAAGAGTAAAACGAGCATGATATTTGGAGAACGGAAGTTGGAAGTACACACACGCGTGTGTATCAGTTTATAAGTGAATTTTTCTAAGTTAGACTTCTTTTAAGCAAGTTCTTTCGCTATGAGTTTCAAAAGAGAGTTCGCAGAATTGAGTTTTAGGGAGCGAGTCGCGCCATGTGAAATAAGGAAAGCGTACAGCAGTGGCTTCAAATATGCAGAAAGTCTGCATACGTAGTTACACGTTTACGCTGCGCTCCTAGTTACTTAGCGTACAAATATATTTGACACGCTATCTTTCACAACTGACGGTTAACGATAAATACGATCGTCGATCTTCTGGAAAAGAGCTCGAGCAAATTATCGGAAACGTTCGAGAATTAGACGTTTTGCGTTTAGAATCTTCAGATCTTTTTTAAGATGCTCGATCTGCATTTAAGACGCGTGAAATCGATTAGCCGCTTCGTTTCTTAAAACAAACATCACCAAGCTTTAAGGCGCGAGATTTGCGTTTGATCGTTTAATCAATTAAGATTCGCTTTATTTTTTGGTACGATCGTCGAGAAGCTTAAAGTAAGTCGATGAAAAGTAATATCTTTTCTTGATATCTCGTCCCATAACTTTAACACTAAGGGATCTCGTATTTTCAAGATAAGATCAGTTTTAGCATTTAATACTAAAACTTTTCAACTAGAATTTCATACTCTTCAACTCATTTAACTTCCGCACTTGCACTTTCGAATTCACAACGCATGAACTTCCCAAAGAACTTCCAACTCTGCCATTGTAGATTCTCAGTCTTAACGTTTTATATTTCCGTACGTGTAATTCGAAGTTACTCTGATTTAACCTAATCATCGTTTCATCTTATCGCGTAGAATTTATCGTAGAATTTCAACTCGTTTTACGCGAATTGTTTCTTTTATAATGTTTTTTTTAGCATTGGTACACGTATCGATACTATAACGCTTGTTTTATTCCATAATTATTATACACCGGTACGTTTATGCTATTTTAGTGTCAGACTCTGTAAAGATCGATTGACAATGCATCGGTTATGAGATAATGTAATTAGGAAATATGCAAAATTTCGTAAATTAATCTTTCGTAGCTCGACGTTTGTTCGCTGATTGCAGAAGAATATTATAATTAATTAGAATTCAGTTGTTTAATTTAATGTGAAATTAGAAATATAATAAGCGTAGAAAGATCGTTTGAACCTGGTAGAGCGGTACGTGACAAAACGAGACACAACAGTATACCAGTAAACAAGTAAAATAAACTTTAGGAAATAGTATATAATAGAGGGTGAAAACAGAAGAAAATTCAATTGAAAAAACGTCGAGACTGGCAAAAAAAGGGATAACAAAGTGGCTTGAACGAGTTATATAAGTATTTCTTCGAACAATTTTAACCACCTCTCGACCGAGTTTTCCTTGAAAATAAATTCACCTGATGAAGAAATATCCCGTATAATGACTCCGCTAAGTCTCATTTCCAGCGGACGCAACAGGAGAGAAGATAGTACAGGGAAGAAGAAAAAAAAAAGAGCAGCAAAAGACGAGAGTGATAAAGTATCGTCGGACGATCGAAGGGAAATGAAATTTAAAAGGATGTCATCAGTTCTGATCGTATTTTCCTGTCCCGTCGCGATCAAAGCGTTCTTTTCACGGCGCTTTTTTTTTCCTCCTTCTTACTATCATCGAAAAAGGGATACTTGCGCGCGAAAGAGAGAAAAAGGGAATGAAAGAAAAGGGGACACGTAGCCGTCAATTTCCACATTCACCACTGTCGCATCCGCGTCTCGTTTTAGAGCCGTTCGAGTGTACAGCTGCGATAACGTTATGTCGATTCTCTTCGTATTTTCTATCGCAGCCGAATGAAAGCGTGCAGCATACGCGTGCACGTACATATTTGCCCAGGCATATTTGCCGGAGAAAAAGAACACGAATCGGCGTCGCACGGCCATTTACACCGTACGGACTCGGGGGTTGGGGCAAGAGATCGGGGAATGAGAAACGTCGTCGTCGACGTGGTGCTCGTCGTTGTTGTCGTCGCGTAGCCACTCGAGTAGCAGACGAGTTCCAAAAGCTGAAAGGAGCGACGAAGCAGGGACGACGAGTCTGAACGGAGAAAAGAAAAAGAAGAGGAAGAAGAAGAAGAAGAAGAAAAAAGTGAAAGAGAGATCGGAGAAGGAGGTAAAGCAGAGCGACGAGTAGTCGGCGAAGAAGAGTGAGGAGAAGAGAAAAAAAACAACGAGTACATTTTTCCTCTCAACTTCTTGGGGTGTACCGTGTGTATCCTCTCGAGCAGCGCCCAGGGAATTTAATTCCATTTTCAATTTACCTAAACCCCCTTACGCAAACTCGGCTGCTCGGGTCCTCGAGTGCCTCTGGACTTCTTCCCTCTTTTACTCCTTGTCGCGGCCTTCTCCTTCTTTACCCTCTCCACCAAGTGCCGCCTTTATTTCGTCCCGCTGCTTCGCGAATCCTCTTCGCGCCCGTCTGACTTTCTTCCCGTTCGAGGTCGCCCCGCGAAAAGAGACGGATTCCTTCTTACTTCCTCCCCTGTCCACCTGACTACGTTTCTTTCTCTTCTCTCCTGGCGATCGTGCACTCGCGCTGACAAAGAGCAATCGCGACCGAAAAGAAAGGCAAAAGGAGGGACAGAGTACGCGGGTGAATCCATCGCTTCGTTTAAGGACTCTTTATACGCAAAAACGTCGGCATTCAGGTTTCCACGGCAGCCACCTTGTCGTCTGAACGCGATTGCCTGCCTTTTTTCCCCGCCGTCAAGTGTCGCGCGTGAGCGCTAATTAGTTTTCAGTTCTGCCTCCTCGTTCTGCATTCTCAGCGTGTTTCTCCGGCTTTTCTTCCGACCGCTCCCAGGCTGACGAGCGTGCGGCAAAGACACCCGATCTCTGCCATCGTACACTCCTCCGCCGTATCTCGGTCAATCCCGGCCTTGTTACCTTCGTTTTCAAATCCTCGTGCCACCCTATTCCCGCGCCGTTTTCTCGCCGCGTGAGAACGAAACGCCGTCGTTAGCCGGCTCGCCGACGAATTCGTTTTACGTCCGGCCAAAGCGTGTTTAGTCGACCGTGTGGAATTATTTACGTGACCGCGAACCTCGGGTCGTGACGTGCTTGACACGAAGCTCGTTCGCCGAACGAATTTCGAGAGGATCGCGCCCCTTTTGTGAGAACCTCCAGAGCGTTGCCAATGAGCGGGTTAATCTCGCCCAGCTATCGCAGCCCTTTAATTTCACATTAATGGGGCGTATAGATTGCGTTATGATGTTGAAGAGGCTATTAAGGGCGAGTGTTGGTTCTGAAGGCAGCTCGTATATTTCGCTACGATATACCACCAAAGTGTATCGTAATATACGCTTCTACGCCGGTATACGATTTGCTTAATAACGTGGAATCCTTTAACGAACGCATCGGCATTCAATGTACGGTACCGAGTATAGAAACTGTCTTAAATAGAAGTAAAAGTCTAATTCTGTAATTGCTTGCTCTTTAAACGACGGTAGTGGTTTGCTCGACAGATTGAATGCTGCGTGACCTATCGATATCCCACGTTAGACTGTCTGTAGGTCGCTGTAGTTGTCCAGGGCCTCCTCCGTGCGCGCTAGGATCATCGCGGTGGTTTTAGCCGGTAGAAGCCGGTAGAATTAATCGGTAGAAAAGAGTGTCTATGAAGGTTCCCCCACGTAAAAAAAAAAAATCATAATCGGTCGATGCATAATTACTACGTGCGATAGGGTTGGGCGAGTCATCGGCGGTCCAAGCAGCCTAAACGGAAAGTCACGTGAAAATGGTTCGGCATTCGACGAGTTAAATAATTAACGTTACTAACACGCATTAAGATAACAGCCAACTCTGCTACCGGGCGATGAATCTAAAGGGAAAAAATTCCATCTCCGCGTGCATCTTCCTTAAAGTCGAGCGATGCGAGCTGTCGATGGGAACGATGAACGTAAATCTCACGCTTCTCGATCCATCAGAGATGCCAATTTTTTTTATTTACAACCTTCTTCGCCATACACGCTGGTCGCTTGTTTGTCTCCGAAACGCATCGCGATACGATAAATCTCCGCAGTGCGTCTCGGTATCCTGCGGAAGGCGCGGCGAGTTATATTCATTCGGTTAAGTAATGGCCAACGTTGCGAACTATATTTGCGATTTAACGAGTTTAGTTGGAAATATCAGTTACAATTTACGGAAGTTTTTCACCCACCTACGTGCATCGAGCCGCGACGCTTCAATTTATAGCGCACCTGTTCCCACCTAGCAGTCGTCGTTCGTCCGAACGGAACCATAAATTCCCACTAGTTGGAGTCATGCATCCTCTACGGATCATACAACGGATTATCACGTTACTGGATCATCGTCAGAGATCATTCCATCGACCGTGTCTCGTGACATAATGGCCATCGTTCGTTCAATTTGTCGGAGAGCTTAGTCGCAGGGAAGAATAACGGTAACACGAACAAACGATAAGTAGTCTTTGCTGTTACGGTGGAGGAAATGCTTGACGTTAGGATATCGTAATTCACAACACGCAATATATCTGTATTTGACTATTTTACGATATGACTATGAAACCTGAATGTTGGCGTTACAGTTTTTGGTTAGAGACTGGCTACACCGGTACAGATGCCGGAGCTCGACAAATCCAAAAATATGTGTTGGATAAGCACAAAGTCATAAAGCAGTCCGACATTTTCCCAGGCCCTCTTTGCCTACGCCTCGTTGTCGCTGCGTATACATCGACGGAATTCAGATTCTGATTTACTTGAAATTTCGAAGACGTGGAAACGCGATATGAGATATTCGAAGATTCCATTTTTCTAGCTGTATTGGAAAAGATGTAAATTTACCAAAGCACGTACGATCTAAGCGTAACAATCGTATCTCGTCGTACGTACATTGTACGTATTTCAATTTAATACAGTGGAAAGCGTTCTAGTTTATTCGGAATTTCCTACGTAGATCCGTTTGAACTCAATCGTAGCCTGGACTAACAAAGCAAGTGGGAAATAAAATATGGATGCTTTATCATATCGACGAGAAGTTAGTGGAGAACGGCGATTACCGACGTGGTTTGGATGCAAGTTTTATAGTAGTTAGGATTTACACGAGCGAGCAACGATGAGCTACGAGATTAAGGAAGTATGAGCTCCGAGATTAGGTGTCGCAGTTAACATTCAACCATTGCCACATCTCGACCCACGAGATTATGCTGCATTTATGTCGTGAATAGGTTTACATTTACACGCTAAGTTCTCCATTTATCCTCGTGCAAGGTTTCTCGTAAGCACGCTAACCGGAAACTCCGTTACGTCTTCGAGTATCTGCTGATCCCTGAACGCGACAGCGCAAAATTACTTTCAGTTTCTGAAACAAGTAACGGGGCGTTACATAAAGCTTCCAGAATAGAGACCACTGTTCTTCTCTTCCGAATGTTTGATAGATTTTCAGAGTTTCGAGCTTTTGGAGTTTGCTTCACCGATTCAGTGCTTTTGACGTACGTTTCTCTTCTGATAGAGTTATGTGGCAACGGACGAAGAGAATAAGCGCGATAAATCGTCTTTTCTCATGAGAAAAAATGTACTGTTTTTTGATGACAAATATAATTTAAAGACAAAGAACAGTTTCCTGTTTCTAGAAGTAATTCATAATCGCGAATAATCGAATATCGTTATTTAAATAAACTGAAGTAAAACAAAAGTGACAGCGAGCGATACGAAACGTAAAGCGCGAAAAACTAATTACACCGTAGTTAATCGATATCGACGGAAGAGACAACGTATACTAAAAAATGATACACGGACCGATTGTACCATAATTTGAAATCACAACATAAGCACATTTAACTCCTAATTAAAGAACGTTAATCGCGAAAGCTTCGAATACGTAACATTTCATAAACGTTTCACTGGAACTGCTTAACTTTGTAAACTCGTTTTCGCAAAAAACAAACGAGCTACGTTCGTAGCAACTTCTCGCGAGAAGGTAACTAAAAGTACTCTTTCTTTCTTAATGAACGCTTCGTTTTAGAGGCAAAACGTGGCGTTTCAATGAAAAAAGTCATCAGCGTAGCCCGGAGGGGTCGACAAAGAGTTTAAGCGGAATTTACTCAACGCTGCAGCCCTTTACTTCGTTTGTTCAGCTTCGGCGAGGGTATACTGCGTGTGAAAACACGTGGGCATAATTTTGTCGTTAGCCGAGACACCAGGTCGCGAGATAAGGACGACACCCTAAGGGTCCATTTAACTCGAATAAACTGTTTCTTTCAGCAGTGGCGTCGTACGGCGGAGGCTTGGCATTAGTCAGATAGAACGTGAGCCAGCATTTTCGACTGCTTGAAATAGACGCTCGTGTACACGGTGACCAAAGACGTTCACCGGGTCAATTGTTTCTCGGTTGTAAACAGGTCAGAAATAAATCCCGGCTTAACGCCGAGCTTAAAAGCTCTTAAAGCGGTACTCGCCCCCTGGCGTCGCTACCCGCCGTCTCAATTTATCCCCTTCTCTTCTCGATTTTATACCGTTTCCCTTTCTTTTCTTTCCTCTGTCCTCTGAGCGTTTCCACCGCGATCGCCATTTCAGCTCAGACTCTCTGACATCGTTAGCGAGCGTCGAACAGTAGCTTTCCAATTCCCTGTTACCATCTTTCATTCTGATAGATTTATTTACACTGGCTTATGAAAGTATTCGGATACTTACAGCAAAAGAAAGTTAAAAATTCACACTTCACACTGTGTGGTGACTACGCTACGTTGATGATATTTTTATTTCAAGAGCACTAGGCTCTTGTTCCCGTTCACCGTAATTCTCTCTTCTCAAATCGCGGTGTCTTTCGCACTGCTTGAATTTTCCTTTCTTCCTGATTGTGCCGTCGAAAAGTTTCCCGAAGTAATCGCAACGGCGATAAATTACGAAATCACGCTATGCCCGTTAATCGAATTCATTTCTAGCCACTTGCGGCTAAAGATTAAACATCGTGCGGAAAATTGTCTCGGTGAAGGCTCGACCTCGAAACACCGTTCGTAGAGGGACGATGTTTATCGCAGAAACTTTCGACTACCTATATAAAACGTGGAGTTTTTCTACCGGCGAGTTCAAAAATCCACTGACCAAAGCGGCAAATTAATTCTGCGTAATTCGAAGCGTTGGCTGGACATGTAAAATCCATACGTCGCGGACATAACTTGCTAAAAGAGCCACACAGACACGTTATGACAAAGGCGAACGATGAGTCGGCGGGTTAGGAAATTATTTCCACACCAGGTTTTAATATATGTAATTTAGCACCGCGCATTTTGCTCTCTCTCTCTCTCTCTCTCTCTCTCTCTCCTGTTCTTCTTTTCTGTCTGGCCGTTATTAAAAAAAGAAGAAAAAAAGCAGAAGGAAGAGTATAAAAACCATCCATCACGAGCGATAAACCTGGCGCCGTGCCACAACCTGAATCGCTTTAACGAGACTTCAAAGCCAGCAACTTCATTTGCTCTGTCGCGTTTTTGTTCGCACCTTCTGTCGGAGGATGCAACAAGAAAGCGGAAGAAAAAAAGGCCGCTTCTGAATATCGAAATTAATCTTATCGATGTGTACGTTGTCTTTGATCCCCTGGACAGTGGATCAAGTCAGTAGGTTATTCTCAACTCGTGCACTTTTTGGCCTACGTATTTGGACTTCGTTTAAAAGTTTGTCAAGAAGACGAAGCGAACAATCCACGATCGGGCTATGACGTGTCACTTTTTAAGGAAATTTCGAAAGAAATTTAAACGTGACGATCTTACATTTACCGTAGGGATTTTATATTCCAAGACACTTTGGGGTTAGCTAGGATACAAACGCGATCTTGAAAGTCGAAACGACACTTTCCGATCAGGTCACGTTTAGTGACTGCTTTTCCGAGGACGATGAATTTTCTCCGAAATAATTCTTTCGAGCCTAAGCGCAGCAACTTTTCTTGGATTCGACGTAGCGTTTCAAAGAAGCATTTTGCTACGATCCGACCAAAAAAAAAGAGTATGATCCTTCAAACTAGTCTTGGAACGAAATTTTTAAAGAAGCGAAGCTTTGGATTCGGTTGCGACAGATAAATCGGAATATCTGGAAGCGCAGACTCGAACTCTCAGATCATCGCGTATCCATTTAGAACCGTGCAGCTCGAGCTCTCGGAGCATAAAAAAATTTTTATTGTACCATACAGCGAGAACCAAGAGTATGAGAATATTATGAAAAATATACGGCAGCTCAAATGATGCGATCGTAGCAGTCTATTATTGCCTATCTCCGAGCATCGTGTTTGCAACGAAATTCTTCCTCTGTACTGTAATAAATATAAAAGTGCGGCATGGGGCGAGATCGTCAGCCGCCACGATGAACGATGAATTTGAAAAGGACCGCAAAACCACCGGTCTTCCGTGCGTTACACACGCGGCTACACGCGCGTATCCGCTTTGAACGTGATTAATACCAGCCGTTGGTTCGTATTATTCCGCGTGCGCGCTTTATACGCGCAGCGCTTCGCGATTAATCAAAACGCTGACGCCACGTCGGTCGCACTATACTCTCTTCTATCGCATTTTATGTAATTTCCGTTAATAGTCGCGTTCATTGACCGAGGGATCGAAATTAATTAGGTATTAGCCGTCGTTTCAAGATTCGAGAATCATTTTTCTTCTCGCCGACGCGATCGCCTTTTACTTTGATTTCTACTCGGTAATTACCGCGTCAGATGATTCTTCTCGACTTCCAGCTGAAAATAAACAGCCCCGTTCGTAAATATTAGGACGCTTTGCGATTTTCTAGAGATCCGATGATTCGTTCAAGTTCGTTTACATTCAAACTCATTTATATATAACAAAACGCAGTTTCTAATAAGATATTACAGGCGACTTTCGTAACGACGAAACTGCGGATATCTATGAAACTTTGCATCTTCGCAAATATCACGTAAGACGCTTGGTTGTGTTATTAAAATTTTCATATTTATAACATTGAACGTCTCTGGCGAATGCGTAAAAATCCGCAGTCCAGCGATGAAAAATAATTCGCAGACTTAAAGTTGGGAAAACTCTGATAAAATTTGTAAAACGTCGTTCGATCGATGCTTAAAAAATTCTCGAGTTTCAAAGAGCCGTTGTCGGTATCTTTCCGAAAGATCTCTGTCGAAAGATTTGCTTCGTGGCTGCAGCTTATTTCATCGTAAAAGCCGCGTTTCCTTATCCGGCTCGCGACTATTATATAGGATTTTCAACGTTAAGATATTCTCGATTCGGTGTGCCCATCTGGAGCACGCGCGCGAGGATTACGAGAGGAATCCATTTCATTATATTCGCGACAAGGGATCCGAAGAGTATGTCCTTATACGACTCTTAATAAAACTTGACGAGACGATGGATCGTTAGAAAGTGTTATAATAACCGTTACCCTTAATCTCGTTCTTCCTTAACCGACAGGAGATTGAAGCTTCTGAGCGAAAGCTGATACGAAACCAGCGAAGACTTCCTTATGCTCGTTTTGGCAAGTTCGTGGTTTTCAGAATGAGCAGAAACTACGACGAACCAACGGGGTATTTACGTTTCTGTGAAAAATGGAATGGTTGATTGACTATCCTTGTATCAACTCGTGATCGTTGTTTTCACGAAGCCTCCCCTCCATCCTTCCATCCTTCGCTTGGTCCTTCTTCTTCTTCTTTTTTTCTTTTTTTTTCTTTTATTTTTTGCTATTAGGAAAGTTTTCATAGCGGACGAGGAAGATAGATTGTACGTCTTTATGCAGGGAATATTGACTTTCATGTTTCGTTGGTAAAATATTATCGAAGGGATGTTACCGAAGATACGATAATATTCTTGGAAATGAAATTTCTGTCATTCGATAATATACGATATGGAAGTTTATTTCGTCGGTTGTTCCTTCCAACTTCGCTAATGGATATAATCATACGACCGTGGGTTCTAATTTATACCGCGATAACCACAGCAAATAGAAAATTTGGAATCAGTTTTAAGACGAATTCGTCGAACCGATCCTATCGCGCAACTCGTACGAAAGAAATATTAGTATTTGGCGATACTCTGCGACTTCCGCTTGTACATAAAACGTAATTTTCCGCTCCAGAACTTCGACTAATCTGTTTCCTTCTGCTCATTGTCTCTCGCACGCGAATCTTTCCTATTTTATGTCTTCGCGAAGGAACAACAGGTATAAATATAGCGCATAAATACTCTGTCTGCTCCAACGTCGCGTCGCAGAATGTAACTCATAGTTTAAAAATGTAATTCACGAGTTTTAGAAGTAAGACGCTTGCAGTCCATGGTCGAGTCAGAAATTATACAATTTGGCCGTAAATTACTGCTGCTAGCGATCCAACGATATCGGCTAAAAATTGGAAACCTTGTCTAAATCGTACCAAAGCGTGGGAATATCGAAATCACGAATCAGAGAATAACTCTTGGTAATAGAAACTACGCGAAGTAGAAACGATCGCGAGCCGGGAGTGAAAATGAAGGCAGCTCGCGGAAGCTATTCTCGTGACAAGGGAGAAGTCGGTGCACTTGTATCTTAATTGTTCGTAGCGAGTGGTCGCTGTGGCTGACGTTAATGTCGTTCGTAAACAATGCATCGTTTCCAGTGTTATGCCAACGCAGTCAGACCTGCCGTTTTATGCACTGCGAACGTTTCGTAGCTTCTTGGAAACTTCGCCCTTTTCTTCCTTCAGTTTCTTCTTCGTGTTTCTTCTTCAGCGCCAGTCAGATTTCGCGTGTCACAGGCCGTCGTCGTGCAGATTACTCGCACAACCAGATGGAAAACGCGGATAACTGATAATGAATATCGCGCTGACGCGATACAAATTATTCAGACCAGGAAGAAAGTCGAGTTTCGCGACTTGTCTTTGTTAAATCGTCGACTTTCCTCTTTCCGCTGCTGCTGGTCGTTGTTCCTTGGAGATGTCACGCTAATTTTGTCAAAGTTTATATGGTGAATGTATATATGGTAACGCGTAGAGTATTCGATAATCCGGTGCGAAGCATTTAGTATTGGAAAGAATAACAAGTGCGTTCGCTTTTTATTGGTTCACGCATCTCGGAGAATGTCGTGAAAATTGTTGAAAAGTACGAGGATACGTTTTACGTTTTTTGATCAAATATTCTGCTTCACTGTACGTCGTAAAAATTTGGGATTTAATTGCGCTCGCTTTGAACGACACACTCGATACGTATAAGCGTTTATGACTTGAAAAATAATATTCGCGCTGCAGTGAATATCGTTAAAAATTTGGAACATGGAAAGCAATAGCTTTGTTCCATTAACATTTTCATTTACGAATAACAAAGAAAATTTCGGAGAGAGATGATCGCATCGGAAGAGGAAATCCAATATGATAATTAATACATTCTGCGACAATATTTGTACTTCGGAACTCAGTTTTATTATCGAATTGTCGTTCGTTCTTTCTACAACCGCTGCCAATTGTTTATTATTCGCTGTTTACGCGTGCTTTGTTACAGCAGGTAAATAAACGGTCGTTCGCTCGAATTCTCCGGGAAATTGGCCATGCCTGTCAAATAGGGAGCGTAATTTACGCTGTCAGCGACGAAACCTAACGTTCGTACGCTTGGTCGTGGTAAAAACCACGAGACACCGGAATTAAAACGCGACGTACGAAGCGAAGATCGCAGCTTTCGCAGAAATACGAATGGCGGATAAGACGAAAGAAGGACGAAGCTATAATCTGGTTTCTCGTGTCGTTGGAAAGCCTCGTTGTACGAAATTCGCATGATCGCATCGGTGAAACTAATCACGCTAATGGCCAACTATACCCCGGCCCGTGTAATTACAATTCCAGATAAATTCCGAGCATTTATCTGGTATTTACGCGGCCCGATCGACGTTTAATTACAATATCCCTTAACCCTCGAGCCGGTACTGCTTGGCACACTATGCACAGTGCACGTTATCCTTCGGATTACCAAAGAGTTTATTCTCCGGAAAATGAGAACCTTTTATCACGCGCTGATAATACCCCACTGGCGTGCGAAAGACATAATAGACAAGCGGAATATCAAGTGTCGTGTAATCTTTTTAAAGCGAATAGTAATTGAAGAGCGAAAGGCAAAGCAACGCGAAGATTGCTTTGCTTAACGAGTATTACTTTGCTACAAAGCGTTACGCTTTCGATATTTTACATCGCGTACGTGCATTCTTGTAATGCTGCATTTTCAAACTTCCCATAAACGCATAAACATCCGCGGTCCAGTCGTAACATTGGTCGAGCCTTTGGTTTCTTCCGAACAAAACTTTGTCGATTTATTGCTTTTACGAGATTTATCCGCGAATGTACCATTTTGTATGTACAGTATCTGCGAATTGACATGGAACTTAGCGATCAATTAGATCCAATCGCATTAGATTTTCTATCATTCGATAGTATGATTGCGAAAACCTGTTACTATGAAAATGAATCATAGAAGCTGATATCGGAACGCTTCGCTGGAAGATAAGTATGTGGAAATATATTATATTATGTACAGGGTGGTTGGTAACTGGTGGTACAAGCGGAAAGGGGGTGATTCTAGGCGAAAAGAGAAGTCGAAAATACGGAATAAAAATGTTTCGTTCGAGGCTTCGTTTTCGAGAAAATCGACCGAATTTTCGCTCACTGTAGATCATTGTCTCGATCGACGTTACGATGATAAACACTTGCAACGTGACCGAAGTGTTTTCCTACCTATTAACTTACTATCCGACTTTTTTATTCTATATTTTTTTATTCTATATTTTCGACTTCTTTTTTCGCCTAGAATCACCCCATTTCCGCTCGTACCACCAATTACCAACCACCCTGTATAACTGTACAGATGTCGAGCAGCATCGTTACGAGTGTTAGGACTGGTAATCCATCGGTTTCGGTGTTTCTCCGACGATTGACTCGACTAGAAACTACGAGCCCGATGATATCTCTTCGTAGAAATATAGACGAGCGCCATGTACGTTGGTTGCACAGTCTGACGTACTAGAGCACTTTGCGATCCCGTAACCCGTATCTGTCTATGCAACTCTCGTTACGTACACTCAAGCAGATGCACGCCAGCCTACACGTATAAGCGAAGACTACGCCAGTCCCCACTATATTATCCGCGACTTAATCGTCCGGGCTTGCAAAGTTTTTATGGACCATAATTCAAACTTTCCGCAGTGTATTCTTTAAGGGATAAGAACGGCCCCGGTATCCCGGAACTCTGTGCTTTATTCCAACGTGAAGAAGGTACGAAGGTGAAATAACCTGGTCAAAGAGTATGCAGTGTGTGGTTCTTTGCTACAAATTTTTACGGCTTACTGCCAGCAGGAAGTCCGTGTATTCGTTAATGTTTCGTTCCAAGGATAATAAAGCTACGAATGAAATATCTGCGAGCGTAACTGGATGTAACAAATGGAGTATCTGTAAGTTTGTCACAGAAGATGATTTGTTCGAAACGATAACTTAACGTGAAATTACAGATACTCCAGTCGCTTTGAGTTTCATAAAATCGTAAAATCTAGGCGGAAGAAATCTGTAAGTTCATCGCGGAAGATCATTTTTCGAAACAGTAACTTAACCTAAAATTACAGATACTCGAGTCGCTTTGAATTTCATAAAGTCGTAAAATCTAGGCGGAAGAAATTTGTAAGTTCATCGCGGAAGATTATTTTTCGAAACAGTAACTTAACCTAAAATTACAGATACTCGAGCCGCTTTGAGTTTCATAAAATCGTATAATCTAGGCGGAAGAAATCTGTAAGTTCATCGCGGAAGATCATTTTTCGAAACAGTAACTTAACCTAAAATTACAGATACACGAGTCGCTTTGAGTTTCATAAAATCGTAAAATCTAGGCGGGAGAAATCTATAAGTTCATCGCGGAAGATCATTTTTCGAAACAGTAACTTAACGTAACGTTGCAGATGCTCTAGTCGCTTTGAATTTCATAAAATCGTAAAATCTAGTCGGAAGAAATCTGTAAGTTCATCGCGGAAGATCATTTTTCGAAACAGTAACTTAACCTAAAATTACAGATACTCGAGTCGCTTTGAATTTCATAAAGTCGTAAAATCTAGGCGGAAGAAATTTGTAAGTTCATCGCGGAAGATCATTTTTCGAAACAGTAACTTAACCTAAAATTACAGATACTCGAGCCGCTTTGAGTTTCATAAAATCGTAAAATCTAGTCGGAAGAAATCGTAACGAGAAAGATATTAAAGGACAAAACGTCGCAGAACGAAATTCGATAATCGATTCGAAAGAAGATCGCGAGTGAAGCGTTGCGTTGACGCAACGCCACCCGTAATAAAATTGGTAAAAACGTAAAATTGCAGAAACACTCGCGATCGAGTCATCGCCGTACACAAATTACACCATCCATATCCCAAACTACTCTGAAACGAAAAAAATCTCCTAGCGTACTTCGCATGCCATTCGATCGTTCTTCTAATTTTTGTCATCGAACGGCTTATCGAATAGTTTACAATGCCGCTGATTTCGAAAGAATGGATTAGCGCGCGGAAGAATGGCAATTATACGCGCGCACAGGAATCGCCTGAAAAACAATCAAAGATTTCCACGATATACGTATCGAGTAGACGGAATAATTGTCAGGCCGTCATGGGTTCCATGAATTCGTCATTGGAGAGGGAAACGAGTGCCGTGCTGCGTTTTCCATGCGAATGAATCGCGACGAAGCAATCAACGATCCGTAATCGGCTTGAATTCCGCGTAAAACTCTCGGTCGCGTCGTCGTTGCAATTCGACGGATCGCAATCGAGAACAATAGCAGTTTCAGTTGAAAAGTGGGCGAACGCAGCACCGAGGAAATAACGTTGGCCGAAAGTGTCTTGAATATTTTAGAAACGAATCGGTGATTCGGAAAATCCTGCGCTCCCTCGCTAGAACGGGCTAATTCGAGACAGTTTTTACACGGGAATACGAATAAGCTACGATATCTCCGAATCGGAATATTTCTGCCGCTTGCGTGGAAAAACCTTTACAAACCATATGTGTATTTGCTCGTCGTTCGACCGTCCAATATTTTTATTCAAATTATTTCTTTCTATCGAATCGTTCCAGAAGCAATTTCCTATTTACATATGCAGATGGCGGGAAAAATATGACAACTACGTTTTCATTGATTTATTTGTTTTTACGTTACTTCGCGATCGAGTACAAGGATCGTAATATGATACAAAATAAAAAGGAAGACAGAGCCCGACAGGTTCGGAGACGTCGTTTCAAAATCCTGTTGCAAGTCTTTCGAAAATAGTCGACGAGTCGATCGATTCTTATGGAAGCGACGTTACGCAGTTTGCGATTTCTTCGGACTCCTTCGTAGAAACTTGGATGTATTTCTCTCGGAGCAGACGCAAAAGATGTTTCTAATTACAGATCGCGTTAAATTTTCAGATCTCGCTTTTTCTATTTCGATCGTACGCGATAATTCTACGAAGTTCGTGATCTTGTGAACGAAGACAGAGCTGCAGAAGCCGTGGAAAGGGTACAATGGAATTCTGGAGGAGAATATTTCGAAGGAGCACGGGTTATACGACGATACTCGAAGAATTCATTTCCACTTCTAGTTCGGAGAAAAGAAATCGATCGGCGCGATCGTGACAAATCCGTTCCGATTCGGGCGTAATCCGGGAAACGAGTAACGAGGGGAGAGAACCGGCTACGATTCCCTTAAATCCATTTCGTAAAGCGGGTTAATGCGGGAATCGCGAGAAAACGTGGCCTCTGCAAAACGACAAGTCGAATGAATTTGCAATACGGGGTGCGCGAAGCAAACACAGCGTACTAGCCAAACACTTTCGGTGCATTAACGCTAGTCGCGATAAATTTATGGTGATATTACACGTGGCCGCGGACCAATTTTCCGCGACGGAGCAGAAACTGGGAAGAGAGGAAGATGGCTAACTCGAGCATAACGCGCGGTATGTACGTGCGGTATCTCGGCTCTCTTGGGATTTGCATCTACAGCCAGCAAACTTATGCAACGTCGTTGTTCTACCTCCGTGCACCATCAGTTATAATCGACGGTTCAACTGAAAAACTCTTATCCGTAGTCTGTAGTCCGGTGTAACGGTGTGAGTGAGTTTTGAGTTTGCTTAGCGTGGTATAGCGCGATTTAACATCGATCGTTTGACTGTTCAACGGCGGGCGACGGTGAAATCGCGTCTACTTATTTTATATATTGATAAGTGTATCTATTTATTTCGTTAATTTCGGTCGGCTACGCTATTATCGTATCGCGTTTCTTGCATCGCCCGTACAAGATACAAATTGCGGCCGGGATTCTTCGCAGGAAAATATGAAAATCGCCCGTGGCTGACGGGTTAAAGAAAAGAGTAATTTCAACTTTCTTCTTCGACTATTCTTCCTTCTACTTCTTAAATTCTCAAAAGGTGCTTCGACTTTTTCTCTCTACGCGAGTTTCGAAACGCGAATCAGGCTGTTGCGCACGTTGCAAAGGAGAAAGCTTCTTAAGGGTCAGATGACGGGAACGTTCAAACCACGGCGATGCTATAAAGAGAAGGGCTTTGAAGAGACAAACCGAAGAGCACATATTTACCGCCGTTTCTTCAATTGCGTCGAGCATTCGCGTCGAGAATAATTGCCCCCTTTTCACGATGAACATGTACGACTTTACAATGCACGCGCTTCAAACGTACGATGCTTCATTTTTCATTCTTGCTGCGAGTACGAAATTATTGCTCGTAAACGTTTACCCGCAAATATTTTCCCTTTAAAATGAAGATTTTAACAGATACGACAGGGATGAAAATAAACGAATTTTTTTTAATATATACTCGTGCTTTTTTTCTTAATATAAATAGATGAAAAAGGAATGTGCGATGTTTTAAATATATACGAGTTAAATTATCGACTAAACATTCCACCGTTGAAGGTTTTATTCTGCAATTCTATAACTAATTGAAACTATTTTCAAACGGTTCGTACGCAGAAAAAGACGACAATGGGTAGAATTCATCCATTGGAAAGTTGTAAAATTAATTCCCCTGAAATAAGAGTTACGTATCTAAAACTGTTTTTACGTTCACGCGGAAAGTTTGGCCATTCGCGAACGAGAAATTCCTTCCACTTGCGTAATTTATTGCTCGACTAACGTAGCAACGAAAATTTTAGGAAAATTAAATTACCCGCTGCAATTATAAATAGCCGTGACGCTTTGAATTATGTGCCGTGATAAATAATCGCGATATCTTCTTCGACGAGTTACGAGCGCGGAATAACTGTGATAAATACATATTGATTTTACTATTTGTTCGTTCAAACTTGCTTATTCGACGGAAAGTTTCTAGAGAAGAGAGAAATATTTACCAGTTTAATTTATGACAAGAAAATGAAAAATTAACAATCAGGATTTTTGTAACAGTAACGATTTAAAAGCACTGTAAACTTTGTCAAAGGAACAAATGCGAACGATACGAGAAGTTTACACGCGTGAAGTTTTTCAGAAAGACGACAAATCGCAATTCTTGCGAAACGAGTGTAGCTTTAGGCGTGTAACGTTAAAATACATACATGTAGAATCGTATACGTGGTGGAGCAGATAAATAGCGCTATTTACGTTAAAAATTATCATACCTTAGAAGGTCGCGACATGGTGGCGCCATGGCTCTCGTATCGTCACACTGCAAACACCCTAAAGTCGGCGATAAAATTCAAGCTAAGCCGGCTTACTGCTCAAGAACGAATCAGTCCATTCGATGGACGTAAACGCGGCCGAGTTAAACTGAGTTTCGGAATACTGATCACGAAGAGCGACGAATACCCTTAATCCTGCGCTGTTTGCTGTGTCGAGACTCGTTTGACGCGCCACGCTCGAATTTCTGCTGACACGGCAAACTGTTCGATTCTATTATGGATAAGAATAAATCTGCGGCCAGGATGGTACAGGTGCAAATTCCCTTGATGGACATAATTTACCGCTCGACCATTTTGGTCAATCAGCAAATGCGAAACTATAGGCAGAAACGTAGTAAGCTAATTTTTGCTGATTTTTTACTTTTAGGGGTCGCTTGATGGTTCAACGAACTTATTACAGTTAATAGCACCTAAAAATACGATTTTTATGTATATGCTGTTAAGTAACAATCCGATGTTGCGAACATCGAAAGCGTTTAGTCTTTCGTAATAAATTTGACGGATAAATATGCGTATCACATAGAACCGTGGGTAATCTAACTTGTAATTAGAACCGCGATTGCTCTACTCGATTTGTGGCACAGTTTTATAGTTAATATTATAGTTGATAGCACCTAAAAATGCGATTGTTATGTTTAAGTAGCAATCCGATGTTGCGAACACCGAAAGCGTTTAGTCTTTCGTAATAAATTTGACGGATAAATATGCGTATTACACAGAACCGTGGGTAATCTAACTTGTAATTAGAACCGCGATTGCTCTATTCGATTTGTGGTACAGTTTTATAGTTAATATTATGGTTAATAGAACCTAAAAATGCGATTTTTATGTTTAAGTAGCAATCCGATGTTGCAAACACCGAAAGCGTTTAGTCTTTAATAAAATTCACAGATAAATATGCGTATTACATAGAACCGTGGGTAATCTAACTTGTAATTAGAACCGCGATTGCTCTATTCGATTTGTGATACAGTGGAACACGCATGTGGAATTAGTAATCGAAGATCTTATCAGGAGGACCGATCCAATAAAGATGACTTTGGTCTGGTGGAAACCAATTCAGACGATTCGTAATCCGTAGAATGTGATGTCAATAATCCCGGTCTCAAGGAATTCAATAGGGCTGTTGAATTATTTATACGAGAGCAGGAATTTCATTCTTCGGGATCAATTACCGAAGTTTTAAACTAACCTGAACACAATTGCGTGCAGATCGATCTCGCCGTGTCACCGCTGAAGATACTTATTAATTAATAGCTGCGTTCTTTCGGTAGATTAATGCTATCTACAAATACACGATGAAAACCAATAGCGCTGTAAGACAGTTGTTCGCTGGTAATTTTCCTGAAACAGTGTACCGCGTTTATTGCTATAAAAGGTTGATTGTATTTGTCCAAATCACGAAAACGTGTCGTGGCATAGAGCAAAGTTACAGCCGAACGAATTATGAAACTAGAAAGATGATACATTGAGAAGTACGCGACTGTGTGAATTCAAATGCTCAAAATCGTTACAAAATTTTTACATCACTACGATATCCACCTTGCACGACGTAAGTTCTTTGATCAGAAGAGATCTAAATATAACTCGTTTCTCAACATCGCATATATCTAAGGATTTTGATTCGTGGAAACCTTCGTGTGACTGGAATCGCGGATCAGAAATAACACAAAAAGCAATTCTCAGGGAAATTAACTCTCGCTGAAATTTCCTATCGTCTCTCTCGTGTATACTTTACCTTTGCAAGCGGTACAAAGCTATGTCGCGGTACAAAGAATCTACGACTCGCAAACGCGGTCAAACGCGCGAAAAATTCGCCCAGTCTGCCTTTTCAAGTATTAACGCAACAGCGATAAACATGCCTCTAACGACGAGAAGAAACAAAGTTGGCGTAGTACAGGAAACTCAAAAGCATCGAAATCAGCAGCTTCTAAAGATGCCTTTGGGCGATCAATAATACCGTGGATGTTTCAAGATTCTCAACGAAAATACAGTTTATCGATAAATATTGGCGATATTGTATTGACAATACATATCGATCCTCTTATTCGAGAACCTTGAAATATTGACAGTATATACAGATAATTCGAGAGCACCCTCAGAGACTCTGCGATTGAAGAAGTTGTTTAGCGTATTTTAGTCACCAGGCAACCAATAACACGATTTCTGCCGGTGGTGAGAGTTTCGTCTTCCTATAAACTCGATCTGAAATCGAACGATATCTGCAGCTCAAAGACGAAGTATCAGGAGTATACAGTGGGTGCTGAAACTATTACTCACCGTACGAATATTGTACGTGTCTGTTGTGTGTGTGTGTTACACGAAACATTTTGACGTTTCGCTAATTCTGTAACGAGACGCGACTGTCGCGCTTATATTGGTCTTGGAGATCGATCTGAAAGTATACACAGAACCTACATGATATATTTTACTTATTTTTGTTTGGTAAAGAATCAGATGGACAGTCGTCTTAAACGTATAACAGATTAACGAACCACGTATTTTTTTGCAGGCTGAAAAATCCACGAAATACGCGTAATACGTGAAAATGTATGAAACGTCCAGAGTGTAGAATTTCTTCCGATATTTGGCAGATAAACAAATTTCCATCGAAATATCCGCATTCCAATAGTAAGCGTTAGAGATGATCCCACGGAATATCGAGGCTTATTAGCAGAATGGTTTAAAAGAACAAATTACGGTTTTAATGAAATTTCAAAACGCGAGCGTCGGAACACTTTCGCCGGCAACTGCGCGCTCCACCGCGCTACTATCTTATCCGCGTCTTGGTTTCACCTTTTACACGGAGTGGACGTTCGACAAAGCCGCGCACCTCGCCTCTTTTTATGCAGTTTTAACGAGGTGATAGCGGTGCCCAGCTGCGTTGCTTTCCAATGGCGGCGGATCCTCGCTCGAAAGGCCCTCGAGTGTTTCCTTCTTCGCTTTCAACGCGACAAAGCATCCCTCCTCTAGGGGCTGGCTTCTTCTAGACTCGCACTCGAGAAGGCGCCTGTGGCTTCGAGAACGTCTTCTCCGAGCAATCGAACATCCATCCTGGCGCGCGAATCTGCATGCATGTTAACGGTGTCAAAGGCCACGAAACAACCAGCGGTTTATCGCTTTGAGGCTGAAGTCGCGGTTTCTGCCACATGGATCGCCTTTCCTTCGTTCCAGCATTGCAAACGTTCCACCGTGCTTCCTGTTCGACGAATGCAAAGCAGCAGATTAGCAAATAATAGAATAAAACTTTTCTATTAGACGGTAACCGCGTCTTTTGATTCTTCCGTGTGCTTTATGAAAAGTTCTCTCTGTGTTTCGTGTTCGCTGCAGTTTGAAGACGTCTTCTGCCAAGATAAAAATAAAAGATCTTCGATCTAGCCGAACCTATCCGGTCTTATGATCTCTTGATAGCAGTGAACCGACTGTTCGTTGTTGTAACGATATGTCGAATGCAACATTTTCAAGCGATCGTAACTTGTATTCAGAGATTTTTGTAGCTTCGTGTTTATTGATGATTTCCATGGAAGTATCGATACAATTCGTGGCACTACTAATGGAAAAACTACTACAATATGTCGTAAAAACGCAAAGCACCTTTAGAGAATTAGAATTATAATTTATACTGCAAGCTCGTCTCGTTATTACGAAGCACAATTCTATTTCACGAGATTGACGTCTGTTTCCGTTGCTTGAACAGTAGACCGCACCCTTTGCGCAGAATATAACCGAGACTTTGTAAATTTACGTTGTGAAATAATTTCAACGAAGAAGAATAGCTACGCGGATTAACTATCTTACAGTGGAAATCAACACCGAAGCTTTCCTCTGTTATTTATTGAAAATTTATCTAACGTCATTGTCCTACCATCTGTTTCATTCGTCGAAATCTGACGATTTCTAGCGGAAGAACGTTATTCGCTACGTTCTGCTTCTCTTAAAACGAATCATTTACGCGTATTGAATCTTTCCTATCCACTAAGTTGCGCGAAAGTTGTCTTTTAAAAGGAAAATCGCAGGCGAATTAGATTTAAATTAGAAAGAGCGAGGCGGAAAAATGCAGCGACACGACGGAAACTTTTGCGTTTCGTATCGATTCCAACAATTTTCCCCCTGTTTTGTCTTTTTCTTCGTATAACGAATAGCTTCGGCGGTGTTTTCCGAGCCAGTGCACCATTGCCAGGAAATTATACGACCGACGATACAAACACGCTGTCGCGAAACTTTTATATCGTCGTGCGAAATTTGGGGTTAATTATCGCACACGGACCACCGGTATTCGACGATTCTACGTAATGCTCGTAGCTATCTTTTTTTTTCAGCTTGAACAATTCCAGACTACTCAAATGGCCGATGTAATTCACGTCGCCAGCTAGTTCTGCAATTATTCGCTAATTTCGTTTCGGTGGCTGGCGATTCGTTACGCTAAGTTGGTACATTTTCAATCAAAGTTTGATCAGAGTTTCAACTTTTGGGTGAAATTTACGTTTAGTATATTTCCCTCGTTCTTGCTCGATGAAATCTTGTCAAATTGTTGTTTCAAAGAACGTAATTTTACGGAACCGGGTCATTGTGCAATATCTATTGGTTATTTTGCGTTCAAAGCTATAATTGACACGAATGAAACAAATTGTTAGCGAAAATTGCACGTTAGTTCGCTGTATTTTCAATCTTCTTGAAATTACCGAACGATGATTGAAAATACGTTTAGATACTTTATCAAAGATATAATAATTAAGAGAATGGATGAAAAAATAATTTCAAGCGGCGAACAAAACGAAATTTCTTCATCGCGAGCCGAATGAAAAGATAAAAGGATCGTATAATTACTTCCGAGTTGAATAATACGATTTATTCTAATACTTGTAATCTAAATGAATATGCATCGTCGGCGAGCAATAAGCATAGAGAGGACGAATGACAAATTTTCGATACAACGATCCAGAGCGTAATTTTAACGAATTTTCTATCCTCGCGCTATACTTCTTCGCGATAAAATTATTCTCGCGCGTACAGTCTGTCGGTCTCTAATTATTATTCTCGCTCATACTGACGGCCCGTACGTAATATTCTAATTTGTCTGGTCGGCCAAGCTGACGTTATTCTCTTCCACTGAAGTGACAAGGGAACCGGGAAAAGGAAGCGACAAAAATAATTCGTCGCAGGTGTGATCAGAAAAATTGTAGCATTGGTTCCCGCTTCTCTCCTGTCTCAAATAGGTTTTAATGCCAGAGAATTATTAATGCCGATGATAATTTCCACGTTCCATTGCGTGAAACGTTTTCAAATTTTCGCCGGCTGCCTTTGAAGAATTAAAGCAAATGCGTCGTACGACGATTTGAAAATTCCGAAAAGGGAAACTCATTCCAATTGTTCTTACGTCAGCTAAAATTGTTCTAGAGAAACCCAAAGAAAATCGGCTAAAATACGTTTTCGAAAAAGTTCGAGGTACGCTAAACGTAACGTTTGGTCTGCTTGGCATAAATGGATAGAAACTGGAAATACAGAAAAAGGGAATCCAGGCGTATAGGAGGATTTAAAGTCGATGGTGTCGGGCAGTTGGGAGACTGGTCGCTGAGAAATGGAAAAAGGAAAGTCAAATATCGCGGTACAGGCTCGTACGGTCTACGTGTGGCACTGCATACAAAAGGCACCCTAACGTAATCTTCGGCCATTGCGACGTCTGCACGTGTGTACACTGTACACATGTACACGCGCGCATATTCGACAAGCGCAAACTTTTTGGAATTCGATGCAACGCTCGCGCGAACAGCCATTTACTTGCCATATCGGTTGCCCACATGTCACCTTGCATCTAGTGGATACGAGTATAGGAAAGTAGGGCAAAAATCTCGGATATATCACTGCACGTCGAACTGTGAATTATCTACGTAGTTTTCGTGTCACGACGTGCTGCGGTTCACGGGGTCTTTCACGAGTCGTGGATTCCGTCGAATTTTACGAAACATTATATTATTCTGCTTGGTAGATTTGACGTAGGATTTAGGTTACCTTCTTAAGTATTGGAGCGAGTTCGAGCAATGTACGAATACGTAATATTAGATTATCCGGAAAGTTTCTTTCGTTTTGTCAGGAAACAACGGATGCACGACGTGTTTTCTTTCGTATTATTTCATCGAATTACGTATGATCGTAATAATAGAAAGGGGACAAAACGGACGATACGCGATTCAGCGGAATAATAGGAAAGGAAAAATGTCGTGCGTCTATCGTTTCCTTATGAAACGAAAGAAACTAACATAGAAACTGATACGTAATTTGGAAAAATAAAGATCTATAGGTTTGTAGATTTCATCGAGCTATCTCCTTACGAGCTTAACCGATTCAAGCGGCGATAAATTTTCATCTCGATAAATTCCAAGCGCTTTAAAATTTGATTGCGTTTACAATCGTGTCGATTGTCATGACGAATATTTTATACGAGGAATATTATTCACGTGTAGCGTGTTAGAATATTTGGACGACCACAGGTAATTTCGTTCGTTCTAGGATATTTTAGATAGAATTATTCTTGATAGATATTATCGATAGAATTATTACATGTGCGACAATTGATTGACTTTTTAAATGCTCAATCGGATTTCTCACTGTGTCAACGGACGGACGTATAAGCGACTCGATCATCGATTGATTATCGAACATCTGATTGTTTCCAAGGCTAACTGATTAGAATTAACGCTGGCTTCGTGATTGTAACTGATACGCTTGTCATATCCTTGATGATTAGCAATTGGCGACTGACAAGTGATCGTTCGATTCATCAACTCAATTATCGTCATCGAAACTTCGTGCGAGATCGTAGCTTCCCCTTCGTTTCATGCTTGCTGTACTGCCAACTATCATCAAGAAGATTTATTATTTACAACTTTTGGAAGAAATCATCGAGGTTCGATTATCGCTTTAATCGCAGCCAATTATAACGCAATATATGCAAAGATGTAAAAGTTAGGCAATCGGGCGATTCTGGAAAATCGAGAATCGATTTTCAAAGTCCTAAACTGCCGATTCTTCTTCCGTGTCTCCTTCAAAATTTTAACTTCTCATTCTCTTCTCGTGATTCCACCTGTCTCTCTATCCTAAGTTATCGCCCTTCTCTATTTATCTATTTATCCATTTCGAAGTGACTGTCGGTAAACAAAGGGAGAGCCAAACTGTCGATTTTTATCCTACGGTTTGGGTGGTTTTAATTCCACAGAATTTACATGTATATCGCGTTATTTTCATTGCTCGGAGAAAGAAGTTAAGTTTCGTTACCTCGCTAATAATCTTGCCGAGACTATGTAGAACACCGTGGGTTCGCGAAATATTTGTTTCCAAAGAATTCCGAATATTCCAAACGCTTAAAAGTTCGGAATAACGCACGAGACTTACTCGTCACTCGTAGCTCTCTCGAAGGCTTCTCGATGTATCCCAAGAATTCCAAGAATTCTGAAATATTTTCACGATGAATATTAGTAATCTTCGGCAAATAGAAATATGTTCGTTTTCTCAGCTACTTCGATATAGAATTTAAACCTGCGCTCAAAGTATTTGTAGCGTATGAGATGTAATTATGCGTATACTATATACAGTTTCGTCTGGAAATAAGCAACACGCACCGAACCGATCAGTCGCTTGTTGCGAGTCAAATATACTAAATATACGAGTCGACTTGACTTGGTTCTGGATCGGGACAAGCGAGAACACGGAAAACGACCGAGAGGCTGGAGCTAGCGAGAAAATCAAAGAGCGATTGGCCGAGCAGCGTTAGAATGAGAAAGTGTTGTACACGTTCAACGTATTCTGTTCTCTCTCCTATTAAACCACGTCATTGTTCATTCAAGCACAAAAATTTGGCTTCTCGCTTTCACGGACACTTACTCGTCCTCGGATCTCTCGCTCTATCGGCAAGTTCAAACAAAGAAGAGGAGATAGCGCAAGCCTGTTTCGAGGCAAAGCTGTACATACAAAACTGAATTCAAGATCAACGAAACTTGGTAAAAAAAAACGTTACAAAGGTACGATATCGTCGAATTTACTCAGCACTTTGTTTCCAGCTTTTTAAACGATATATTACCCGGACACAAGTTACTCCAGGGAATTCTGAATAATTCCACGTGTTTACAAAAGCCATTGTCTCGTGCGCACGAATTTGGCGCAAAAGAAGGAAAAGGAACAGTCACGAGGTACGTGTTTCGTCCGAAAGCAGCGACGCTGAGCCGGAAATGTTCGATCCGGAAAACAGCAGGTGATTCGCTCGTGTGTCATGAGGATTTACACGTGCGGCATGGAACATTGTCAGCAACGGTTCCGCCACCTTTCAACGACAAAAGGGAGGGAAGAAGAACAGAATGGCGCGTGTTAAAGGGGTGGGGAACCGCATACCGCGCGACACAAGTGCAATATCGAACAAAAACCTGGTATGTTCTCGTGGGAAGGGGCGTTAAATTAGCGTTGGAAAGAGCCGACTGCGAAAGAGGGTGTTGCCACGAAGCATTCTGCGCGTTACACTTTATGCAAATAGTTCGACAGGCGGTCATCCATTAAATGCCATTTTCACCCTATCTCGACTCACAAAGGACCCGGGACATATTTCGCGTGCAACGACAACTCCCTAAATTCGCGTACGTCTGCCGGTTGAACGCGTCGCGAAAATTCTGATACCATCGTAATCCACGTCCGGCCGTGAACCTGTTTCACGCTTGTAATAACGTTTGTTCGAAATACCGGCATAAACACCCGGAGAGCGGTCGCCAATCGGAAACCGCCGCTTGTCACTCAACCGGCCATTGTAAACGCTTCGGTCCGCTTTGTGAACCATTAGGAACCATTTGCTTAAAAGACTTTCACGCGGAGAGACAGAGACAGAGAGAGAGGGAGAGAGAGGGTTGTTATTTTTGTTATTTTTTAGCGAATTTTTATACCGTATGAATTATAGCAAATTTATATTATTAGGAATACAGCCGCGAAGGATGGAGTTATATATGTTTTTGGTCTTTTTCTAAGATAGCAATTTCGAAGTTGAATACGTTATGAAGAAATCTCTTATTATCAAAACTATCCTTTTGTTTCGTTTTGGAATGAAAAAATAACAAGTTACGTTATTCGGTTGTCGCTCCATAACGGTACTTCTCGATGTGAATTTATAAATGGTAAAAACATCGTAGGGGAAAATTGGTTTTAATATTCCGTGCCGTGTTGTAAAATGATTTATTCAGATATAGTTTCAAAATTCGATAAATTTTAACACAACATTTCGTAGAAAGTTCTGTTTCACGAGTAGAGGTTATTAAAATTTAACAATTTTATTATTTTAGCTACGAACGAAGTTTTTCGTGTATTATATTTTTGAACATGCATATTGATATTAATATCAAAATAATAATTTTCATCGTTCGATTGTTTCACCTAGAAACAGTGCTTTCAATTGTCCCCATTTTTTGTTATAAATTCGGATATAAATGTTCGATATAGCCGCTAAAATATGCACGCTTAAACAAACATTTTATCACTGAAACATTCTATTTTATTAACGAAAATCATTTACCGAAACATCATTTTATCTTCTACATCGATCCAATGAAATTTCTCCCTCGACTTTAATACAGCAGAATATCGCTTTAACGGATTTGTGTTCTGCTCGTACATCAACGATTTCGATTGAACTTTGAACATCAATTTTTCTAAAATGTGACATAGTTTATATGTTTAATAAGTAAAAAAATATGTATAACAATTAATTTTCAAACTTGAAACGTGAGATTAAGAAGCTTCGTTTGTTTAAGAAAACGAAGAGAAAGCAGAGGGCGAGGCTTAGAAAAAGAGAATTCCTTAGCTACGTTCGCTATAGTTACCTTATTCCGTAGAAGGTAAAAAAGGTCGATGGCGTATCATTATCCCTGGATAGACTGACTTTTATGATTACACGTAGCATAGTTAAGTGGCGTTATCATGCAAATTCTTTATTCTTCTTTGTGTATTGATTATAAGGTTCTAAATTGGCTGCCTTAACGAACGAACACGCGGCAGATTTAATCAGCATCGTGAAAAGAGTCTAGCGTACAAAATGTGAAAGAAGCGAAACCTTGTGAAAGCTATCTTACTTTCTTAGATAAAAAAATATATAGCGACAAAATAGAAAATAAAATATGTTTCTTAGTATTTATTATCGCACGAGTCAAATATAAGTAAACCATGCTTCTTCCTGTCAACAAATTTTAATGGGTGTCTCGTTCTATTTTTAAGATTGACTTTTTGCTGTATTTTTTGTTTAAGAGAATTGACATCAATACGAATATTCTTTTCCGGCCGATTGCTCCTTCAATTTCTCATTGAAATCTTCTTTCGATTTTCTATTCCTATTTCTGACGCTGCTCCTCTAAACAGATATACAGCTATTTGCCAACAACTGAATAAATACGTGCGTTCTGCCTGATTGTTGGATAGAAGCTATCTATCACAAATGATTAGCGGTCACGATATTCAACACACCTACGCGAACCTGATTTGTTGCTATGTAAAGTGAACAACGTCGAACAGACGTCATCGAAGAATTATTTCAATTATTATTACTCGAACAACGTGTCGGTGGTGCGCAAGCAGGAATATTTAGATAACAATTGGTACTCTACGAAAGAGTTCTAGAATTATACTCCAACATGCTATAGAACCACGTACTGCGTACGTCCACATACACCCACGTACATCCACATACGTACTTCTATATCATGCGCGACGTATCGACTTGAATGTGGCGCGTGAACTAACAATCGCGAAATGACGAACAAGTAATTCGCAATGATTCGTGTCAAAGGCATACGTATGTTTCGCGATATAAAGACAGGTGTCGTCTGAGAATTATTCGTCGGCGCGGCATGGTAGGAGATGAAAATCGGACCCGTAGCGAACGCGTTGATCTAACGATACGTGCGACTTACGCGTAACGATGGAGGAGCGTCGATTAACGTTAACAAATGGCGAACGCCGAGCGATTTTCAGGAGGAGACTCCGGACAAAAAGCCACAGGAGACACGAGTGACAGAGGATAGTTGGCTCGTCCGCGGATAACGAGTTTCGTTTTCGGTAGAGGCAAAACAATGCCGCTTCGAAATTACGTATTCGCATGGACTACGCCCGCTATTTAGTCGCTAATAATGCAGAGACTGGCAGTTGTACGCGTCGCACTAATGGCCCGTCGGGGCTACAACCTCGACAATGTATCTTTCGAGACGATGCACTCGACGAGGAAACTCCGGCAGGAGCGCCACCGAGATATCTAGAACGTGTAACAAAGATCCACGCTGCAGACCATTAAGGCTCGTTTGCCATTCCTTTGCTTCGTGTATTTATCTTACGATCCAAGGAAAAGACGGAATACGTAGTTCCTTATCGGATACGTGTACAAAGCGGTCCCGAGGCGAGCCGTATAATTTCATTCGACCTATCCGTGGCGATTCATTCCACCGGTGCACAAACATCGTTGCACAGGAGGTTCGTTCGGTCTCTCGTGAAAATTCTTTCCTCTATGCTCGGTGAATTACGAACGAGCCACGGAGTTTCTTTCGATTCTCGTATACGGACTGGCGGAGAGAGTGTTGCTCGGCGTTCTCGGTCCCTTCGCTCGATCGCCGAGTCGAGCTTCAGCTTTGTTTTCTCACCGAGTCCTTCGGGACACGGCTCTGTTTCGAGGCACGGCGTTCGATGAAATATATTTCGAGTAACTTCCTTACGGAACCTTTGGCGCGATGAGAAACAATGTTTCCAGGAGTGATATTTCTCTACGCGTTGCTCAGCTTGATTTCACAGATGTAAATCTCAGGCCTGCGTCGTCGATTCGATGCTGAGCAAATTGCTGGAATTTCCTACGTTTTCGGATAAAAAAAAAGCCGCTGTATGAAGGTATTTGCAACAACGGTACGTTTCTTCGTAGTTGTTACAAATCGGATCGTAACAGAAGGAAAGAACGCAGAGATATAGGGAAGTATAATTTTATTTGCCAAACTAGCAGTTCTTTCTCTTGCGCTTTATACGAGAAAGACAGACCTTCCTCGAATACAACGTTATACTTTGCTCTGAATGCCGATGCTAAATTTGTCAATGGATAATCGAATTATTCTATCATCCTGTTAATCCGCTCGATAATTCCGCAACTGTTATAGGAAACAAGCGAACCAGCCAAACTCATTGAACTTAATTCGATTACATTTCCCTTTATTATTACGCTTCCTGCTTGCTGTTCGCGAAGAATCGAAGAAACAAACAGAGAGAATGTCTCTGGACGAATGAAACGCGTTGAAATTTCATAAAAGAGCCGTCGCGTATCCTCGAGGAAACGACTATTCTTAATAAAGTAACAAAGCAGTCGGCCGGTTGTCTGTCACAGCGACACGCGCTGACAGCGTGACGGATGTTTCGGAACCGTTTCTCCCTTTGCAAACGTCGTCACGTCCCCCGAGGGATTACCGGCTAAACGAATAATGGCCCGCCCTTTTTAGCCCCTTCCCACCTTCCTCCTTTTAGCCGCCAGCTATTACCGCTTATTGCATCACGCAATCTCATTAATACATTCTCACTGGTCACGGAGAACAGCGCGTTCCCGCAGGCGTCTGTTCCACTCGCTTTCCAATTAACGTTCGGCGATCGAGAAGTTTCAACGGCAAACCGGAGAAACAACCGCGTTCGATATTTCTGTTTTATGAAAATCCATTTGAAATTTTCAAATAACGCGAAACGCGCTTTCGTTATTCGCTCCTCTTACTTGTAAGAAGATGCATCGTCAAGGGAATCTGTTCTTTAATCGTGACGGGATTTCGTGAAATTTAAGGACCAAGTACTCTTCGTCAATTTTCCCCTTCGTTCTTTGCTGATCTGCCAATGTTCGAAACATCTTAGCGCGGCGCACGATGGCATTCGAACACTTGCCATGCAGTTTTCTGATGAATATATTACGCGCAGTGTACGAAACTCTTTGAAATTTCGTCGGCACTGCGACGAGACACGACTATCGTGGTTCTAGCAGTAAAATTTCAATCGGAAAACGTATTAGGTTGCGCGGAAAGTTTCTTTCGTTTTACAAGCAAACAACGGATACGCGACGTTTTATGTTTCGTATTATTTTCTCGAATTACGTATGATCGTAGTAATAGAAAGGGGACAAAATGGACGATGCGTGATTCGGTAAAATAATAGAAAACAAAGAATGTCGTGCGTCTATCGTTTCCTTATAAAACGAGAGAAACTTTCCGGACAACCTATTATATGGAAGTTGCGAGACATCCGCTGCGAAGATACGTCTACGAGTGAAAAATATACAGGGTGGGGCATTTTAAACAGGTCACCTGAATAACTCGCTCGTTTTTGAAGATAGGAGAGAAGATAGGAGTACTCTGAGACAATTTATTTTCCATTGCAGTTGACTTTGGGTCACCTTGAATGATCTTCATAATAGGTCATTGTATTCGCCTTGAAACACTCTATCGGAATGTGTGTAAAAAAATATACTGTTCCATTTAAAAAGTCAGAGTTGACCTTCCTATCTCCTTAACGCTTCCACCTGCAGAAAAATTGGTAATACCATATTATGAGCCCCCCTCGATACCAAGTAACTTTGGTCTAATGCGTTTCTCCTATCTTCAAAAACAAGCGAGTTATTCAGCTGACCTGTTTAAAATGCCCCACCCTGTATATACGATTTCACCGTATATAGCGGCTTATTAATATTGCGAATGATCGACTCTTCAAATGCTTTGGTGCTTCAAACGCTTCCAATAAACGTCCCGTGACGTCTATGTAATTACGACAGTCGTGTCTCGTTACGGTGCTAATGAATTTTCAAAATGTTTTCTATAATCTACACGTGGAAAGTTTTTACGTACGTTGGAATACTTGCAAAGTAACCATTCTATCAGATCTAGAATGGTCTTCTCTATTCTAGAATAATTCATACTCGTACATTCTGCTCTATCCATCTTCTTAAATGGTAAATTTCAATCGTAGAAACTTTCTCTGCCCGAAACGTAACGTTTCAAAGAACAAGCCACGATCATGGAAACTCTGCGTTAAAAGCCAGCTTGAGAAGGTTAACATCGCAGTATTAGATAGCCAATCGTCGCGTGTGCAGGTCTCAGGAGGAAAAAAAGCTAACTGGCAGAGTGAAATAGTTGCTTGCCTGTTAGCCTTTAGTGCCACATAGATCGTCCATGGCTGGAAGAGAAACGCACCACTTAGCCATGTTATTAATAGCTTTAATACCTCTGCCATTAAAGCGGAACGATGGGAAGCTGAACACCTGTGTTATTTCACATGCCATAGAAATTGCACGGTCGGAAAGTCAGGGATCTCGTTCGATTCTTCCACCTTCCTTTTCCCCCAAATAACCATGCAGGATTTATATTTATGTCGCACTAGCAATAAACGACGTGTTTTATTTCGTCGGAAACAATGGCTCGTCGTATTTCGCGATATCGTTCGGTTCTACCGTAGAAAAAAGAAAATCAGCCGCTATTGCGTTTGGGAAAGACAACGTGCGAGAACTTTGAACTCCCTTCTTCGCTGCGAACGGAACTCATCGTGCTGCGACTTTTTCAAAACTGTATTACCGCTTTCTAAGTCGATTTTTTACGCCGTTAAAAAGTACTGGCACCGCGAGATACCACGTATCCTTGTTTATCTTCCTTCCCGCTGTCTTTTTAATTAAAAGTAAACGAAAGTTTCCAAATTGGAGCAACTCGCTTTAAATAATTCCGAAACTCTGAATATATCGAGATATTTAAGCGACCAGTTAGTGGAAAACGGTGTCTTGTAAATTGGACCATTTGCACGTTTAATATTTCATTTCCAGCGAATTTCAAACATTTGCAACGACTTTGCAGAACCATTGGTATCGTGGCGAACAAAATCCGCAGAACTTTTGTTTTACCGTTCGCGATATCGCGTTATCGTTGGCACCGGCAATTTTACGTAACGATGGAGACAGAACTGTAAGAATCGAGGGCGAATTACTTGATCATTCCTGGTGTTGTTTACGCGAAGCTTTAAAAAAGAAACGCAAGAACGCGGTGTCTCGTCTTTCTTGGTTCGTTTATTACGATACGTTGGCGGATAGTAAACGACGGTGTTGCGGAGAACATCACGTTGAAAAATCGACTGCTGTATTCTTCCTTTGGGGCATGAAATCGTCTGACACTTCTACGTCTCGAGAAATTGTCTGTCATCTGAAATATTTCGCGAGAGTAAAACGAATGACTGCTCGACTTCGTTATTCCAACCAACTGACGTTTCTTCATGCTGCTTGTTGCTGGAAGAAGCGTTTCGCATGTATCGTTAATAAGCTTAAATACAACGTGTCGGCACATTTTAGCTAAAAATAGTATTTTAGTCGATCAGATCCCCGTAAACGATCAACGTTTCACAAATGTCAATGAAGAATCAAAATATTGCACCATAAGAACCAAGCAATGAAATGTAATAAACCTAAAACAAAATTAATTCAGACATCTCGATATTTCATTAAATTGATATCGCTTAAACGTTATACGAGTTAGCTATACTTCTAATTAACAAATATTCCGAGTTACGTGATAATGAAAACGTAATAAATCTCAACAAAATTAGTCTAGACAAGATCCGAATTGATATTCCAAGAAACAAGTTATTCTTGTATTTGTACAACATTACTGTCGTATCCAACAGCAAAGATAGAAAACCTTTAAAACAAAGATACGTAATGCTTTCTCGCATAGAGTAACGTCTCGATGCATTTTCTATCCGAATAGTTGCTTCGTCTTAGAGAGTAAGCTGACTGTCTCCGCCTCGATAATTCTTATCTACGATAATCGTCACGTCAACGGTAATGACAAGAGTCGTTACTCGAATGCACTCACGAAGCACGACTTCCGCTGAACATTAACCAACGATTCGCCTTTAGAGAGATACGGAAAGAATACCATATAATCTCTGATAAAAAGGATCGATTCTGTCGAGAGGTTTACGCTGTACAGACGAGATAAGGAGCTTGGTTTTCGCGATGCGTTAACCGTAATTTGTTAGTAACCGACTAATTCTAGTATTGGAATTTCGTTAGCGATCGGAGCTTCCGATAATCGCTGATAAGTCGATTGAACGCCCCATTTTCGTGTGCCAAACAACGTACAGATAAAGTAAAAAGAGATATTTAATTTAGAAATTTGTTAATATTGACGCGAACAACGAATATGCGAACGATTGATTTAATTATGGGACTCGAGGGTGTTATATCAGATATATCAGATATAATATCAGCATTCAACGAATCGCGTAGAATTATGTTTTTATTTCATAATCGCAGTTTTTTAAGCCTCGCGTGTATTTTATTTTTTATCAGTTTACTCTTAATTTATTCCATTAATGATTTATTCCATTTCTTAGAACCGAACGTCGAATCGAATTCCATGTTATTCCGCTATATTAGGCAATTAGAGAAATATAGGAATTTGGGAATTTTTGCTCGTTGTTCGACTCGAACTCGTTAATTACACGCCCTTATTGTTAGTCTCGTAATTACGTCCAAATTATTTGGCAATTTAAATTACTCGAGTTTGATTCCATCAGAAGTTAGTGTTGTATTTCGCATTAGAGATTCTATAGTTCATGCAGAATTACTTACACGTCGGTCTAATCTGATCCCAATTTTCATCGCGCAGCAGTTCCGCTTTAAATTTCCGATGAAATTTCCGAGGGAGACTGAATTTGTTAAATGTACCCGAAGCGATCTCTAGTTACCCAAGTAATTTGTTTTTACCGCGACTGTATTAACGATTTTTCTTTCGGTTCGCTCCTTGTTTCATGCAAAATCCCATTCTCGAAAAACTAGATTCATTTCAAACTTTGAGTGTTGCGAAAGGTGGATCTAAGGTTTTACGAGCATACAGTCTCGCTCAATAGAAACCTTAAAATCAATCCTTTCCTTTTCTAGGTACTTCCTTAACGTGTAAATTATTACTAAATGTAAATTATTACAAAAGAAACTCTGATGGCTCCACCGTAAAAAAATTGTCGATTTCAAAATTGATAATTCTTACAGATCCGAGTTAATAAAACTAATTAGTAACTAAGAAGGTGCGTGGAATCGCGCGAGTTACATCGATAAAGTAACATGTTTTTGAGACGCAGTGCGTGCTTAAACTTTGATTTGAAGATGCGAAATTTTATATACGTTGACCCAGTAATATCGAAATAATTGATCCTAGTGTCTATGTTGATTGAATATTTCTCATTCTGCTGGAGCGCCGTAAGTTTACAAAGTCTTCGATCCTCGTTGTACGTTAGGACGCCGCGACAGCGAGAAAAGTATGATTTCCGTGCTGTGGGGAAATCTCCAACGCGAAGCAAGGGAATGAAAAACGAAATTTCGGATCTGGCCGTGATGAAAAAGATCTTGCCTGGAGAAACTAAGATATGAAGTTATAACGAATGCTGGATGGCAAACGTAATTACTTTTTTGTGTAGCGGTATACAGAGGAAACGAGAGGAAAAGGAAACGGACCGGGTTGGAAGGTACGGAGAAGGACATAGGGAAGAACATGATGGAAACTAAAGAGTTCTTTCGTTAATCAACGTTTCAAAGTTTCTTGCTTTTCGAACTTCCGGGAAAGGAATATTACTTTCTTATTGACACTGTACGGCTTCTCGTTGCGACAGCGCGAGACATCGCCTCGTCGGAAATTACTTTTATCCCCACGCTTCTTCGCCGTTTTTTATATGCCCATAATTAGTCGCGATTATACATACAGGGATTTATCGTCGCTCTATTTTTAGATGGTGGTTCGTGTTAGCCTTAATGATTCACTTTTGCGCAAAATTATAAAGGCGAATAATTGCAATATAGTTATAGGATTACACGTGTAGATTAATCACCGTATCTTCTTAAGCTATCGTAAACTCGGCTATTGAGCGCGAGATAAACTACGATCCTACAGAGTATGCTGTCTACTGCAACCCTCCATCCCTAAAAGGGTGTTTTGTACGTTTCGAACACTCTGCGATTCTTGTGGCAATAAAATAAGCACACTCGGACGTTCTGGTCTAGACTGGCTCGTCGGTATTTTTGTCCAGTTTCTTTAGCGAATTTAGTGGCTTATTTTATCGAAATTCCAAGCAGTTTCGCGTAACAACAGTGTCGTTAAACGTTCATAAAAATTGTCTACGGTGTCGAACACTTACGGGAGCTGTCGTAGGTATACGAAAAACGGAAATAAAAGGCTGTGTAAACATAATATTTGGCAAGTGTGAGTGATTAAATCGGGTTATGGGTCGGACAGGGAACGTCAGCGAGCGTATGCAGCCAGCCGCATCGCGTGAAACATCGCAGGAATTATGCGTCGGCCTCCATTACCGGCGGGCGTCGGCCAGAACTTTCAACACGGCTCCGCGATTTAGCGAACGAAACTTCGAAACGAGGACGAACGTGCCGAATACGCGATTACGGCGCGGTAGTTGCTACGAATCACACCCAGGAGACGCCGTTTCTTCCTTTTTCTCCTACGAAACAGAAAGAAGAAAGAAAGAGAGAAACGAACGAATTCGAGGCTGGACCATCGCGAAAAAAAAGCAAGCGTCGCGGGATTATCGAAACTTCCATTGAATCAGCGTCGCAAAAGAGAACGCGGAAGAGAAACGACGAGAAGCGTAAAGAGAAGAGAACGAAGGAGTACGGGTTTTGCGGGAACGATGCGTTTGTTTTACTCGCGCCACATCGAAATCGGAAATATTACACCGCGGGGAAATAAAACGCCCGGAAGGAAAGCCTCGCGCGGAAATGGCGTGTCTGAAACCTCTGTCGCGTGCAACGAGCCACCGTTTCGCACGGTATTCGCGTTTTTGTTAACGACTCACGGCGTGAGAATCCCGGCCATCGTTTCGAGGTATGGTTAATTGTTTGTAATTGCTTCTGTCGGGCATAGGTACTGTGGCAGTGGTAGGTTTGGGTTTGGCTGAAGGCGAGGCCTTCTTGCAGGTACAAGTTCTGCGGACTAAATAGTTCTGTTGAATTATGATCGTATATTATCATATTCGCAAAGGAGTATTATATTTTAGAACGCGCGAAATACCTGTTTGTCAGAATTCTGTTATTTTAAGAATTTCTCAAAGGACACTTATGTATCAAATTCTGCTGGTTTCACTAGGTATCGGACGCACATGTAGCAATTAAAATAGTAGAAAAATTTTACTACGCATACATACGTATTATACACATATTTTATTACGTAGACTTTATATACAATTGTAATCCAGACTCACAACGTAATTTGTATCTATTTATTTCTTAGCAAGTAACAGTAAGCGATAGTAAACTTAATCAGACTGCAGAAATTATGCTTATCCTGCGACGAACGGCTGAAAGAAATAACGTATCGTTGTATATCGTTCTGCGTAAAAGAAAGTATTAGGAAACTGTGACTCATCGTGTTTTTCATCTGTAGTCCTCGAATATTATTTTACGGAATTTATCTCGAAATATACGATCACTTTATGAAAAAAGTTGCTACGTAAAAATCGCTGGGAAAAGAGACGCGCGTTGCTTATGCTCGGAAGCTACATCCGAGCTTTAAATACTGGTTGTCAATAGTCGACGAGCGGTTGGGATACAAATTACACACTCTCTATAGCCTGGAAACGTCGATTCTCTTATCGTTCGTGATCGACTGTACCCGATAAACACGTACGAGCCATCTAACCTGACCTGCGAGAATTCGAGCGCCTGTGTATAGACTATCGCTCAACTATGCTGCCTTTACGTTTTCTTCATACTGATCAGAGTCAATCACGTACGCGAATAAACGAGCGTATAACGTTGGCGCGCTCATAAATCCTCAAAAAGCCAGCAATCTTTTTCTATGGACAATCAGCAACGTATTCATTGAAATTTCAATGCGGATTTGATTGATGGCCCGTGATAGAATTTTCATTGGTTCGAAATTTATACATTTAAAATAGCGCGTTGAACAAGGTAAATGATCGCTGTTAAACGCGAGCAATCAGTATCTTTCAGTTTCTAAATGTCTACATATTTCGAACGCAATCGAAGATAAATTTTATTCGCGAAAAATTCTTCCTTCGTAATATCTCGTACGATATACATAATTATGAACACAATCGTCCGCTTCTTCTTTCAATCGCCGTCTATATAACTCGTAATACGATTTCAAAATGGAATGATTTATACCCCATTGAAAGCTCCAATTTTACTTCGATATAACACCATGATGCATTACGACAACCCATTATTATTAACTACACCGAACGCTAGAAGCTTTTGCTTTACTATATTTTTTATGTTCAGTATCGGCACTGCCTTTCGTCGCAGAGATATCATAGTCCGAAACCAAGTACAGTCCCGAACATCCTGGAATTCGTTATTAATAATATTTTATCAGGTTCCGTGATATTAGTTTCTTACTAATCTGATCAGACAATAAAAATCTTCTTTTTAAACATATGCTTTTCCTTCGTAATGATACAACATTCAGTTAAGAAAGTATCCAATGTGAAAAGTATCGTTTCCAGGGCTCGCTATCATTGTCTCATTCGCGACGGAGATATAGTCCGAAACCAAGTACAGTTCCGAATATCCTGGAATTCATCATTAATAATATTTTATCAGGTTCCATGATATTAGTTTATTATTAATCTGATCAGACAATAAAAATCTTCTTTTTAAACATATGCTTTCCTTCGTAATGATACAACATTCAGTTAAGAAAGTATCCAATGTGAAAAGTATCGTTTCCAGGGCTCCGCTATCATTCATTGTCTCATTCGCGGCAGAGATATCATAGTCCGAAACCTAGTACAGTCCCGAAAATCGCGCGAATTCCTTATTAATAATATTTTATCAGGTTCTATGATATTACTTTATTACTAAGTATCCAATGTGAAAAGTATCGTTTCCAGGGCTCGCTATCGTTGTCTCACTCGCGGTAGAGATATCATAGTCCAAAACCTAGTACAGCCCCGAAAATCGCGCGAATTCGTTATTAATAACATTTTATCAGGTTCTATGATATTACTTTATTACTAAGTATCCAATGTGAAAAGTATCGTTTCCAGGGCTCGCTATCGTTGTCTCACTCGCGGCAGAGATATCATAGTCCGAAACCAAGTACAGTCCCGAACATCGTGCAATTCGTTATTAATAATATTTTATCAGGTTATGTGATATTAGTTTCTTACTAATCTGATCAGGCAATAAAAATCTTCTTTTTAAACATATGCTTTTTCTTCGTAATGATACAACATTCAGTTACGAAGGTATCCAATGTGAAAGGTTTCGTTTCCAGGGCTCGCTATCGTTGTCTCACTCGCGCGCAGTTGGACTCTCACTTGCGCAGTCGCCTGGATTTTCTGTCTGGCGCACTCGGATCTCTCGCTCGCACATCGTCACGACTGCCGCAAGCTTGACACGTGTGCGGTGGTCAGTGACGAACGCCGAGTCGGCAGCTTTTTGCTCCTGCTAGACGCGACGTACGCATTTGCAGGAAAAAAAGTAGGTCGCGACGTTTTTAGCAATGGCTGCCGCCATTCACTATTTTCGTGCGCGCTCAACGCTATCTTTTAGATCGTATATCTCGGGAACCGATTGCGATATCGACTTGAAACAAAGTCTATTTTCAAGCGGAGACTTTTGTCCATTTAGGAGGTTCAAGGATAATACGGAATCGAGATATGAACATTTTTAACGATGATTTAATACCGTTGCTTCGGTTCTAACGTAAAACTTGAAATGCTTAACGCGTGCTATTTATTTGTCTGAAGAGATTTCTCTCTTTAAAATGTACTGGAATTAAATTGGCTGGAAATACATATTATATAGGTAGAGAATAAAAGGTGTCCGTAAAAGATTCAATATCGAAACACGCATATAAATTTATTATGGTACCTCGTGTAAAAATGTTCATTATACAGTTGCATGCAGCATATAATATACCCGTCTTTATATTGACAAAGAGGATTACGAAACATTCATATCGTTAATTTTATCGTAGTTTGAATTTACAAATATTCATAACATTTCTCTTTCTGATAAACGATCCTTAGCTGCAAAAAAGCTTCGCTCTTAATAAAATTGTTCGCTAATGGTACCGAACGATTTTCAGAGCGCAAAGGATTAATATCATTCGCAGATGAAACAAAGAGAGGTAGATAGGCGCGAGGAAATAAGAAATTGTTACATTAAGAAAAACGAGTTTCTTAATTCGCTAACAAGCGAAAGATACTGCGAAGCAAATCGTTCTTCATCTTCGAGTCAAGCCTGACAATCGATTCTACGATATCGGCCCTCGTAAAGCTTAAATTTCCTTTTCTATCAAATACCTTCTTTCGTACGTGTTCTTGTGCTTTCTTCCTCCGTGTTCGATATTTCCTCCGTGAAAACAAGAAAAAGCAAAAAGCAAACGAACGAGTTTCCACGCTGAAAAGTAAGGCGGGTTCTCACGAGCGTATCAGACGCCGTGAAAGCAGAAGAATGCGCAAGCTCGATAAAGTCTGTGGACGTTCTCTACGCGACGTGGACGTCGAGGCAACTGATAAAGGATTGTTCGTTGTCCGGCAAACGTGCTCCGGTTCGCGACGTGACAGCTGACATGACGTATCGGTAGGCGGCAAACTCTTTAATAACGCACCAACCTGAGCAAGCAAGATGCTACCGGATGATGGAAAGCGGACGAACTACACGAACGAGCTTAAGAAACGCCTAGCTTTCGTTTAGGTAGATAGCGATGGATAGTCGCGTTTGACGGATCTGCTTTCGATAAGTAATCGTCCGATTAATTGGTCAATCCTTGACGACAATGATATACTTTCAGAAAATGCTCAGAAATATACGAGATTCGATAACGTGTTGACTCGTCGATCTTTTTATTGAATTCTTGTTTCGCTTTATCCTTGTTTGTTTTTTTTTTTTTTCATTTACGCAGAGAAAAGTTAGGATTCATCGTTTGAATGAGAAGCGTAGAAATTAATTATCGTTTCACACAAACGATCATTACGATCACTGTGGAGCTTATAAAATACACGCGTGCGAGTGTGCGAGTTGAAGTTATATAAATTGAAGTTGCAACGAACGCTTTCTAGAGGAGGAAAATTCTTCTAAAACGTATAAATAAATTTCGCGCGTTAACTCGTTTTAAGCATGGTCGGAAAGTTTTTCACGGTTTACCACTGTTCTGGAGATGCTTAAGGTAGTTACCGAGCCAACGCGCCAACTTGTATTATCATGTTTGCCGCGTGTTCTTTTTCAAAAATTAAAGTCTACTTAATGTCACGTTCTGGCTACTAGATAACTCCCTGCAAGTCTAAGTTTAGTCATCCGTTATAAAGTTTCCTCGTTGTCCCTTCCCATTTTTCCTAATTATTTCTAGGAATCGCGCCGCGATCCCTTTGATTCTCTTATCTTTTTACCGCCAAGAATATCTACCAAGAAACGCCGACCTCTTACGCAAATTATAATTCTAATGAAATTAATTATTCGTTGGCGCAATTTGCTTTAATCGGGCGAAACTAAGGAAACATCTTAATTTACAAAGACACGCCGTTTGTTTCTATTTATCTTAACGCATCGATGATACAAATTACGCGCAATCTTTCAACCAGATTTGAGATACAACGAGCCAGTTCCATAAATCATCCTTTATCAGAGAAAATAAATAGTCTGCGATAAGGTAACCTTATTCGGTATTCACGGCAAATTTCGATGTTGGTCATCGCTCAAGTAACGCGTTTCGCCTAATGAATTATAAAAAGGGAAACACAGTCTCAAAAACCTCGGCAGACGTTAGTTCCATTCGCTACCGCTCACTCTGGCGACTAATTGTCACCAAGAAAAAGCGTAAAATAATTTTCGCGCGATTGTTATTAGCGTCGTTGTTCGATCGGTTTTAGTCGATCTTCGAGACGCGCGATTTCAGGTTTAAATTCAAAATACGAAATAAGGGGCCGCATTACGCGTGGAATCGCGTAACATTTTCAACTGCGACCAATCTCCTTCTCTCGGATCTAACCGAAACACAAGAAACTTTATATTCTGCTTGATCCTCTTCTCAAGCGCGATAAATTTCGCAAAATTCTTAGCTCGAGGAAAATTGAGGTACAAAGTGAGTCCTGTTTCGCAGGCGAAAAGAATGGAAGGGAAAAAGGAAGGCGGTGTAGCGCAGAGGAAGGTGAAGAGTTCGGTCGGCACGTTTCGTCGTTGTCGTAGAACGCGGCATAAGCGCGTTTCGCAGCCGTGGATGCGGCAACGGAGGAAAGCAGAATATAAGTAGCCAGAGGAAGCATGTAAAGGAGATAGGAAGGAAGGAAGGAGGGAAAGATACGTGTAGTCCACGACACATCTGAGCTTGCAGCCTGCAACTTTTCCCATCAGCGTGCGGCAAGCTTCGGGCTTGTTATGCGAAGCTTGAAGCATGTAACGCCAGATGCCGCATATTGGCTCGCACCTGACCCGCACCATCAAAAACCATACTTCTTCGATCGGACACACCTTGGCCAAAAAAAAAACCAGACTGCTTTTTATCGAACCTTTCCGTCTTCGTCTGCGTTCAAACCTGACTTCGCTTCTTGTCCAACTCGGCATCGTTTCCCAGTCTGTCGCCTTTCTGCGTGCTCTCGTCGCTCTTTACGTCGCTTCGTTCGATCGCTTGTTTAGAATTTCCATCGCGACGAACAATTTAGGCTTGCGGTTTAGAGGTTCTTGGAAAAGATCCCTAAAGATTTAAGACACTGACATCGCGATCGATGACAGCTAGCTCAGAGACGCGCAGATGGTAAAATGGTAAGTAGGACGATCTTTTCTTTATTTGGGATTCCAGTCTTATATCGGAAGTTCGATATTTCAGAATATACAGTTTCGCTCTTGCCTACAACTCCGCTTGTCTGGTAAAAGATAATTCGCTGCTTTAATTTGTAGAAAGTGACTAGGTGCGGGTAGATAAGATAACTAACGATCGACCGCTTAAATAGAATGTTTCCTACTGAAACGACGACCTCGGTGCAAATTTACTACGATTAACGAAGAACGTCTGACGTTGATTGACCCATTTCTACCGAAATGTTTCAATAGAATTTGCACAGCTGAAACGATGATGTTAACGAGTCTAAGCAATGTTCATCGCAATGTAGAATCGCGACCAGATCTCTTACGTTCCACGTCTCTACGTTTCTTGACATTCCAACGCCGATGTAAAATACGAGAACGAAGCTGTTCTCGGAATTCTCCTCGTAAACCAACAAACTTTGAGGAAAAATGAACAATAACGAATTGAGCGTATCGGCAAAACACTGCATGTAATCGACGATACACTTTTACGTGTCTCTTTTTTTTCAGTATTTCCGGGTACTATAAAATTGCGCGATAAATCAGCGCTTTAATTTCGTTTCATAAAAGCGACGAAGGATCGTAAACCTCTTACTCGCGTATCGGATTTGTTCCCTTGTATGCATTCGCTTCGGCGAATCAATCGTTTGATATGTTAGATAGATAATAAAATCGGTTGCCGACACGTTGCTTTCACCCGACTCGATAATTTTTTAAACATTTAAACGTTCTTTATATTTTTCTGTAAGTACTCGGTCCAGTAAGTTGCGTAGTAAGTTTCCCAAGTTATATCTTGAAAGCATTGCTAATTAAGAAGCGGAAAAGTCCTGCTTGCAAGTACCAATCTACTTATTTCTGATCCAACTGCTCTGTTAGCGGCTTAATTTCATTTCGGAAGGTTTAACAGTTCACGAAATTGCTGTAATCTGGATAACTGAAATATTTAAGCCACTTCCCCGATAACTTTAGAGGTGTAGCGAAATGTAAACATTATTTTGTGAAACGATATAGTCTTCTCGTACTTGTTTACACAGTCGCGATACGAAGGAGGTAAAATGGAAGGAAAGATTAAAGGGACGAGGAAAGAGAATCCGAAACTCTTCCATGCTATTTGGTGTTATTTATTTCTTCGTTGCGATAATAATCTACGAATTTGTGAGAAACATTTTTCACAGATTTTCACGAAACTAGCTACTCGTTTCGACGAAGTTAAGCTTCAAGGTACAAGCGTTCGACAATTCCCTTCGATAATGCTCTTAGCAAACAAAATTCGATCGCGCGAAACTCGAAAGATTCTACGTCTCTTTCGAATGTTTTTCACCGAGAAATTGTAAAACTGTCTGTGCACTTCGCTTCGTTGTCCAAACTGCGTTCTCTTATACCTGCTCCCTAAGAATCTTACGAACTAGAATTCGATTGCACAGAACCACGTCTGATCCTATGTTTCGACCGATAATTTCAGCTAATAACCGGAACGAAAAGACGAAAACGTTGTCTGCGAGCTCTGGAAAGCGCGTTTCTTCTTCGAAGCAGCTGCGTCAGCCCCGAAAATCGTTTTCTAGTAAACGCTTTTAAATTTCACGCTGGTAACAACAGCCATTGCATCGTCTCGTTTCTTTTAACGCTATCGTATACATATAGCTGAGAATCCGAGTGACGTGCTATCTAAACGGCAAAGCGTAGAAATACGCGACGAGGAAACCGACCGTGGGAGTTTTCGAGCGGATGGTTGCGGCAATCACGCGCACCCTTTGCATATGTTTGCAAAGAGAGTCCATGGAGGGAGAGACCAATTGTCGATGGGATGATAAAACGAGGCGGAAGATTCGAGAGCGATAGAATCGAGGAAACAGATATAGAGAGGTGGAAGAGAGAGGCGGTAAAGGAAGAGAAATGAAATGAAACGCGGAGCAAGGTAAAAGGAAGATTACGCAGGTAACCGAGATCGAGGGAGACTTTAGTTATATTTGAAATTTAAGGAATCTCCAAATACGTTTAGATGTAATCTGCGAATGTCTACTTACGGGGAAGTTCAATATTTCGTATATATTTCCTTGCGGAGTAAAAACTGCGCGCTAAAGTTAAGATTCCTTTTTTTCTGGACGAGGAAACTCGCTTGTTGTTCTTGTGCGTTTGTTATGGATGGGAATTGGATCGAGTCGATGTGAAATATACGTCGCGAACATCGCGCGACTGATGGAACGTTCTGCTACTGAAACACGTTGCGCTCGTCGTTCAAAGCTCCGCTCGATGTTCTAAAACTAACGATTAGATTAAACGCGTACGGCGAAGATATTTCCTAGATTACAATTTAACTACGTACGGCACAGGTACTTTCATTTAAAGGATAGTATCGATTCAAATTCAAAATCGAACGGGATTTACAACGCTACGAACTAATCGCTCCTGCAGCGAAAGCACAATATCGAACTACAAGCAGATAAGCGCAGAAACTCGACAAATCAATTTGATTAGCCCTTGAGAAAATTCCCAAAAGAAGCGAATAGTTCAGTCAACGTATCAAACTACCTCGTATAATCGCAAGAAACGTGCAATCGCATTACCACCGAGCGACACTTACGATGGCAACAAGGACGAAGCTACGTGTAAGTTACCGCAAACGAGCTTATCAACCACCAGCATTTCGGTTTTGTAATTTGTGTCCTGGTAATTTAGAGCGACTTCGATGGCAATTACATCACACTTGCAACGTGTTCTCACCGATAAATTCGAGGAACGTTCGCTTAATCGCGCAACGTGAGAATATATGTACTCGGCCACCACGGCTGCATTATCATCGTTTATCCACGCGAAAATTTAACTTTCCAGCGTTGGGCAATTATTTCGAAATTCAACACCGACGATAGGATCGCAGCCTGCCACTCTTTCTAGCCTTCAAATTTAATGCACCATCCCCTGAGCCCCGTTACAGCACATTCACGGTTGCCTTTTCTTCGCAGAGTTAATTACCTGCCGCGTATAAATGTAATTACGTAACTGTTCGCATCCACCTCATTACTCAGATTCCCATAAATGAAGAGAAACGGAAGGCAGAAGAGAATTTTATCTTACGTTACTTCTTATCGTCTCCGAGCTTTTTCTCTTCTTTTGTTCGGTTCTGCTTTCAGCGAGGTTAATCTTTCCCAAGACTACAGCGTAAAAAGTAAATCTGAAATTGGTTTACGGCAACTTCTTGTTGCATTGTGATCTTTCTCCGCGTTTCGGTGTAGCTTTTAATATCAGAAATCTGATCGTTCGACTTTGCCTTTCTATTCATTTACTTGGATGCGTAACGACTTTGAAACTTCTCAGAGAATAAAACACACTGCTGTACGTTTATTTATCCGTAGAAAGCGACACGTTTCAGACCGAATCTTCAGAAACGATACTTGCAGCGTCAAAGTTTCTTCCACTTTCTAATTTATAAAGTCGCACGGTGTTGCTTCTGCGATTTATTATCACGAGTTTGAGTAACTTTTAAAAGAAATGAATATCTTTCTTTAAATCTAATTAATATCTGAGAATCCTAAACACCGAGAGATATGACATTCATATCGCTTTCGCGAATGTCTAGAGAGAGAATAACGTAGAAATTACTTTTTAATATTCCCATTCCCCTTCGGTATTGTTTCCTCGTAATCTTACCTTTCATTCTCCATACTTTGATCATTAAGCCTTCGAATTCGATTTTTCCATCCAAAGTTTTCGCTTTTATCAATCGTAAACGTTTGCCGTGTGTTTCTCGAGTTTCGTACTTTCCTTTCTATCTCGTACGAAAATAAATTTTTATTCTATTCTTCGATCGTCGTTTTTCATTACACAGCGCTCATCTTTTTTCCCTATGTTCTATATTTTTTCCACGTAAATCGTTCGATTCTTTTCGTCCGGTTTCACATTTTTCTACTTTGTTCCCGATGCAAAAACCGGCCTATTTTTATATTTCGCATTTCCCGTATTCTCTTTTTACACAGCATGCATTCATCGACTTTTCAAATTCGAGCGAAACCGATCCTATTTCGCGGCCTAAGCTGATAGACTTTCGAAATTGTTCCACGCATCAACGGTCGCTCTCAGTTTTTCCGATGATTCCACGCCGTACCAGCGTTTCCCAAACTCGTGGTTCCATCAAACTTTCAATTTGTAACTAAATTGCGTATCGTGTTCGTTTGTAAATAACGGGAGATCGTGCCGAGCGAGAAAGAACGAGGCTGCGCGACAGAAAAACAGGGAGAGCCATGAACATACTGAGCTCCGTTTCGAAGGATTTAACGCGTTCCAGCTGCGTTTCAGATACAAAATCTTATGGATCCCATATAAATCACGTACGCGGTATCATCCAAAAATTTTGTGCGTTCAGAAATTCCCTGACTCTTTCTACGGAACACCTTGCGTTCATGGTTCCAACTTTCTTTCGGACCTATGTTTTCACGCGATAACTCGAACAATGACTGCGAGGTACTTCATTTTATTCTACGGTCTCTGCATTAGTGCTTATACCGCCGTACATTTTTTCTGAAATTATCCAATAAGAATTAACTTATAGGAATTATCTAATGAAATTTTCCATTGAAATACATCGAATAGAAATTAGAAATATTTGTGGAAGAAAGTCGAAGGTGGTCATAGCTTGTTTCCGTTATGAGCTCACTTTCTGCAGATAGAAAACTCGTGTTTTCACGCGATAACTCGAACAATGACTGCGAGGTACTTCATTTTATTCTGCGATCTCTGCATTAGTACTTATACCGCCGTGCATTTTTTCTGAAATTATCCAATAAGAATTAACTTATAGGAATTATGTAATGAAATTTTCCATTGAAATACATCGAATAGAAATTAGAAATATTTGTGGAAGAAAGACAAAGGTGGTCATAGCTTGTTTCCGTTATGAGCTCACTTTCTGCGGATAGGAAACTCGTGTTTTCACGCGATAACTCGAACAATGACTGCTAGGTACTTCATTTTATTCTACGGTCTCTGCATTAGTACTTATACCGCCGTGCATTTTTTCTGAAATTATCCAATAAGAATTAACTTATAGGAATTATCTAATGAAATTTTCCATTGAAATACATCGAACAGAAATTAGAAATATTTGTGGAAGAAAGACAAAGGTGGTCATNAGCTTGTTTCCGTTATGAGCTCACTTTCTGCGGATAGGAAACTCGTGTTCTCACGCATAAAGTTTACGGTCTATATTGCATAAAAGAATTCTATATTGCAAAAGCCAGTGGCACGCATTAGTGGTGTTAATTTTTGCGTAAAATGACCGGCCGACAATGTGTTAAATTAGCTAATGATAATAAAGAAATTTCATTAAAGATTTATAATTAAAGAGGGTGAAATTATTCTGCAAATTTCAATGCTATTTGCTTCTCGAGTTCTGTTCGCGCTTACGAGCTTCGTTGGTCGAATGAATTTCCAACAACAATCTCGCTCTTAGCCATCTCGCGCGCCGATCGATGAAAAAGGAATACGCGACGGGATATTGCGCCAACAAAAGTCAGGATAATCCGCGGAATTCCATGGGGAAATAAGGGGACGAGGGACCTTCGCGAATTCCATGTAGCCTTTCGAGTAATACGCATCTTTTTCGCCTCTGCCCCTCGGTCTGCATCGCGCGCAATCTGCTTCGCCCGAGGTCAACTCGAGAAACTGCGAAGAGATTTGTATCCCGTTGTTTTATTCCTAGAAATGGAGGATTAAAGCAGAGTGAGAGTAATCGCACTATTACCTTGTAGCTGCTCGCTAATTTTACCACGTGATTGTGGCATAGAAACGTCTACGAGTTGGATACTTTTGAGTTTACCATCAACCTGCAAACGTCGAGCAATTGTTAGTTATAACGTACGTGTACATTCTATCGAATTCGAACTACCCAAACCGGAGGATAAAAACGCCAACCGACAGTTTGCCCGTGTTTACTGACAGTCAAAACAGATAAACAGAGTTGGCAGAGTTCAGATTTTGAAGGGGAAACAGAAGAAAGGCAGGAGTTAAGATTTTTTAGAGAAGATACGGAAGAAGAATCGGCAGTTTAAAGCTTTGAAAATCGACTCTTGACTTTTCTGATTCGATCGTCTGATCTCCAAAATTTTACTTCGTCACACGCGTGTTACAATTTTTTTTAACAAATATTTTTATCTTTGTGCATCGTTTCATATATTACTGTTTTAAGATCCAGAGTTCAGAACTTCTTACTCTTCCCGAAATTTGTTTACTTTCACCTATTATAAACGTATCTTCTTCTGAGATCGGTAAGACGCGTATTGTTACAAGTAAGTCTGCGCGCTACGATCTAACCATTGTAACGGAAGAATATACAGGTGAGAATTACTTTATACGACTAATACGCAAACGTTAGTTCGAACGATATACGTAAAATACGTAAAAGCTTGTTTACTATTATCCAGAGTTTCATTCACAGCTGACAAGCGAGACTATCTTCAATTATAAGTGTGTTTCAACGTTCGGCTACTTTCGTTATCCTATAAGAGAAACTAGAAAACAACTGTCGTTGTTTCGCCAACATAAATACAGAGTTATAAATTCCCACGAATCTCGTTGTCGAGCGAAGAAACCTTTGTTCGAACCGGAAGATTACAATAAGAGACACCGCGGCGGAATATTTGCTCGCATAGGGAAGATCTGCGAAAGAAAGAAGAGAAGTTACACGAAGTTACCTCGAATCAGCAGTAAAAATGGAAACAGGCGGTTGAACGAATTCCGTCTAACGCACTCTATATGTACACACTTCGGATGATATTGCGACTGCAAAGAAGGTGGATTGCTCTATAATTAAAAGAGCACGAGAAGCTATTCTTAATCTGCGTGAAACGAGCAAGGCGGGTAGCCGAGTAACCGCTTTGATCCAGAAACGGGAAATTGCGATTTATTTTTCTTTTTCCTTTTGTGAAAAGGAAGAAGGAATGTTCCGCGAACGACAGACCATCTCATAATGTAACTTCGCAAAAGTGTCAAGAAGTTGTGCATCGTGAAAAATGTCTATACGGTATCGTACGGTTTCATGGTTTTATCGAGACTTTCGTTCGTCGATATTTGGCTCGGTCGTATTTACGGACTCGTCTTTACGAGTTCAGTAAAGTTGTCGCGTGCTCGAGTTTCCTTGGTTTGGCTGAGACCTCCGATAGAGTCTCGAGGGGACGATCTCGTTCGTTGATACGTAATTTTGATTTTTAGACTTTAGATTTTTTGATTTTAGATATATTAATGGAAAAATTGGAAGTACAATAATTTTCGTTTGGAGATTTGTAAGCTATTCTTCGTAAGTTTTGCGCGATATTTCTAAGATACAGGTACGTGGATTATAAAGGAAAAATGGCGAAGACAGAGTAAAGTAGCTTTTACGAAGCTAACCTAACGAAACACGAACGAGAGCAGGATATCTGTTACACGCGTGAAATTTTCGTTTGAAACGTAATTTCGTTTCTAATAATTATTCTACTGTGTTTCTGAATTAATAATCTCGTTCATTTTCCCTCTAGCCAACTCTGCCAGCGATTTTATTATCTCGCATACTCGCGTTCAAGTTGTTTATGCGTTAATTTGAACAAACTATGTGCTCTCTTCGGTTTAAATATTTGCAAACACGCACATCCTGCATAACCAAACAATAAATGTAGCAATTAATAAAAAAAAACTGTATAATCGAGTTGTAATTCAGCTATTTCATAAATTGTCGCTTGTTTAAGCTGCAAATTATTTTCACCTACTTACGCATTCGCACGACGCATTTGCATACCTGAAAACACTTTGCGCGCACGCTTTTTAACCTTTTCGCCTAGTTAAATGATTGAAGCGAACGTGCTGGCCTTCGGGTTCACTGTTTTACCCGCATCGTCGGATTAATTTAACTGCGTTCCACCTGCACCGCAGTTCCTAGAAACGTGTAAACGCCACTACTGTGAACTAATATTAATTCAATGGCAATGTCACAAGCAAGATCGTTGCATGTAAATAAAGCAGTGGTGTAAATATCGAAATTTTCGGAATAGTTAATATACAGTAAATAAATAGAATACTTAAACGCTGCGCATTGTTAGAAGATATTTTAGTCTTCCTGAAAATCGATCTTCGCTTCTAAAATTCGTATATCCTATTTACACGCGACAATTAAGAAATATAACTAAAATAGCGACGCGAGTTAAAGGTTAGCTACCGGATTCGAACTCCTTCACGCGTTCCATGCAAATGGATTTCCACGATTCCTTTTCCTTGCATTTGCTTCAAGACGCAGTGTAAAAGCATTGTCTGAAACGTAGATTACATGGATTGGAAGATATCACAAAGAGAAACAGTGGCGTCGATTCGTGTTCCACGATGTTCGACGCTTTCAATCAATAGGATCGCGATGCCAGAATGGGAAGAGCTCGCCTGCAAACCGAATTGTCAGCTTATCGCATACCGAACGATACATTCCGCTGTCTAACGATGCCCGAAACCGAGCATCGCGCTTTCCCTCTTTTGGAATTTAATTCCAACGTGCTGCCACGAAATTTACCCGCAATTTCCGCCCCTCTCGGTCGCTCTTTCGCCCCTTCCAGCAGCGTGGCACAGCCCGTAGCCGTGGACTTCGAGCCTTGCACGGCTCCACCTCCTTCGCGTTCGACCCAGCAATTTTTTTTCGCATCGCGTCGTTTACGGAGCCACAATGAATTTCGCTAGCGGCGGCCGAGCCTGGAGATTTAAAGGTGCGAGCTGCGTTTTGTCCCCGACCGTCTACGTGTACATGTCTTTGCCCATTCTTTCCTCTTTCCAAGTTCTCGTGTTTTCTTTTCCTCTTTCGCCGATCTGTTTGTAGCCAGAGCTACGGTTTACCGCACAAGGCAATGTTCAGTCTTCCAGCTTTGACGTTCTTTCGGCGTTAACCGGTGTATTGTGAACCAGAGAGATTGGATCTTTCATTGCACACCGCGTTTCGAAAATGACGAAACTGAAACTTTGTAGCCTGGATTAGATGGAGACTTCGAGCACCGGCCAAGTGAGAAAGGTATGTTCGATCTTCGTGCTTCGACGTTTCTCCTTTGAAACGTATCGTGGACGACGAATATTGGATCTTTAATTGTACACTGCGATCGCAAGCTTCGTAATTTGGATTTGATTAAGGTCTTGCAAGTAGAAAGGGAGTAACGGATCTTTTTTAAGTTTCGACAGCACGATTCATTTAATCGAGGGATATCGAGAGAATGTCTCTATCGAAATAGACAAGCGGTGGACGGTGTTCGCATGACGGTGAATTTCGGACGATGTACAAGCCTGAAACCACGAAAACGAAACCAGTGAAATTGGAATCGAAAGAATGTTATGGGTGGGTAATCGAGGTACTCGCAGGGGTGAAATCGTGGGGATGATATTTTAGATACGTGACCAAGGGAAAGAAGGAACTGCTTTCAAAGGCCGATAGTAGCCTACTCTTTGGATTAAGCTTTCGATTAAACTTGAGAGATTTTCGTGGAGACGTGGAAGCATGGTGTATAATACGAGAAGATCTTAGTCGATTTAAAATATTAGAAGCGAATAAACTGAAACGAGAATGTCAATTGGCATCGGATACTTCCTAAGGGGATGAAGAGCAGCGAATCCGATAAATCAAGATTTACAATTTCCAAAATTAAACTGCAACGAATTTTAATTATACCGTTGACCATATCTGTTAGTGATGTTGACAAGTTAATTGGTTTCTAGCGTGGAAATTACTTAAAAGCGAAGTTACGATGTGTTAACTCTCGTTTTCTCGTATTTGCGACAAAATTTAGTTGTTATTCGTTGCACGCGTCTGTAGAATTTTATAATGCGCATAAATTTCACTTCGTTGCAAATACGTGCGTATGCGCGTGACATTTTGTTTTCAAATTTTAACTAGAAGAAAAAAGAAACTTGAAAGTTATATAGAGAAAAATTTCAATTTTGTTCCAAATACGTACGATACACGTGACGTTTCAAATTTAATAGCGTTCTCCAGTTTAACTTCGTTTAAAAAATCGTCCCAATCCAGGTCCCCTCTTGACGAACTAAACAAGAATAGTTTTACTCGCTAAAAGGAATTCGATACTATCGGCACTCTATAGAAATCCGCGCGATCGGTTCTCGACAATTTACTTAATCACCGAATACTTTGCCGAAACTTTCATAACTGAGCCGAAGCCGAACTTCCGCGTAGCTTTATGATCGTGGAAAAGTCGCTTCCGCCAAGATCGTTTCGAACTTGCTCGTAATTCGCGATTAACCCGGAAATAAGCACGCGAAAAGGAAAAATATGACAGACAATATCACGCCCTGCTATAAAAAAAGGCCAAGTTATTGATTTTCTCACACTTCTCTCCCCTTTCTTCCTAAATCCATCGTTTAATTTCGTGTTAGCTACTCTTTCCCCGTTTCTCTTCTCGATTTCTTTCCTTCCTTTCTCTTTCCTTGTCGTTATTTATTTACGAAATTATCATCGATTGCCAGGTGGATATTGCGAGAAAATTTCCTTAACGATATTTGTGATAATCCACGTCAGTCAAATATCAGGCATTTTTATTTATATCGTCTTAATTCGTATTTCATGGATTATACTTTCTCGCTGTAATAAGTAACAAAAGAATCGCGTGAAAAATTTCGTAAACAGTCCCGTAAACAGATTAACTCTGATTTTCTGATTTCTGCGAAAGAAAATTTTAATCACTACCGTTCAGGCACGTAGCTCGCAGACCGAGGAACGTATGTTATGCGTTTGGCATCTCTAATTACTTCGTCCGCTCAAATCACTGTACAATTACGTTAATCCAAGAATTTACCCGTTAGCTCAATTCGAACAAAACTATCTCGCAGTCTCCATACTGTAAATTCGAAGAACGCATTTATCCAAGTTGTTTTACCGTGACTTTGGAACAAATCGATATTTCCAAACGTCTATTGTACCTTGTCGATGAAACGAAAACTATCAATAGCGAACATTATCAAAATAAAAATGAAAAAATTGCTCGTAATCGAATTGAGAAAATATTGAAATACTAGGCAAATCCCTCAGCTTAAGTCGAGAAAGTAACTCTAACCCTAACTCACCCTACGATTTTTCGCCGGACAAACATTCTGCCTGTTCCATTCTATTAAACGTCTTGCCACGGTTTCAATTCGAACGACCGACTTTCCCATAAAACGTAGTCGGGTGTCCAGAAACGGACAAGGGATGGCAGAGAATTGAATCGGGCGATTCGTTGATTTTCCGTGACATGATTCGCAGCGGTGAAGGAAAAACGCACGAAATTAAATTCTTGCGAATATGAAGCGATGACGCGGAAGCGGAAGCGAGGGTGAATACACAGAAGGGTGGCTTCGGTTCTCCATTTCGTGGATCTGGTGGACTGGGATTCGGGACTAAAGACAGGAAACGGGATGAGAAAGATTGACACGGGAATGTTATTAAAAATGCATCGTCCCGTTGCTTCGAGTTTTCACCTTCGACTATTCTTGCTCACTGAACTTGCCAGATATTTTTGCCGAGTGACGGAAAGGTGAAAAAGGGCGAAAAAGCAAGGAGAAAGGATTCTTGACAAGCGACGTGAAAGCTGGTGATTATTTTTCGTGCTTGCGTAATGAGAGGCACAGAAGAAAGGCTATTTAGTTACGTTTTTCTTCGTGTTTTATTCACCGTGATACCGTAACGCTCGTTTAAGAATGACGAATGTTTAAGGGCGGATTTACCGAGACATTTATAGACGTAGAAAAGTTGATTTATTTGTTAAAAAGTTTCTACCCGCGTTACCACCGTGTTCAAGTTTGCGAACGTTCTTTAGGAGAAGAGAGATATTAAAATAAAGAGAATATTGGAGAGAATATTAAATGCAAAAAATTTATCTCCGCCTTTGAAGTACGATTACTCGAAGCATTCGTTCAATTTTGTTACTTCTCGTTTGTCAATTAATCGTTGTGTTACAAATTTATAAGTGTACGGTCGAACTGAATTTATTAAGCAACGATGTACAAGGCTACACGACGATGGCTAATTTATCGAATCACCAAATTCGGACGATACAGACAGATTCGAATTAGAGAAAATCGATTGAAAGCTATCCGCGTACAAACTTTCCACCTACGTACACGTCTCGTTATTCGTTTCTCATGAAAATGTTAACGCGTATACCTAACCTATTATCGATATCAATTTACACGGATCAATTTACATCTAATACGCAAACGTGGAACACAGGTTTCTCGCGGTATTAATTTTCCCCTTTCGTTTATGTTTGTTTTACAGTTTGTGGAAAGCTGGCAGCTTCATTGCGCCGTTTAAAGGATTAAAAGGCATCGCGAGGAAAAAATGGTCGAAAATGCGCGAAACGCGAGAGTGTGAGCGTTACGCTCGTAGTGGGCAGAACAACCGTGGAATGGTAAATGGCGTGGATATCTCTCCCAGGGTGCCAATCGAGAGAATTCCAGGTCGAGTCGGATCGCATGGATCGATGTCACGAGCTTTGTTACACGAAGTCCGATGGACAATTATCGTCACACGTGTTCTCTTGTGACGCGCGAGCAAAGGGCAACGACAACGCCCGACCTCGATTAGAAACGGTTCTGACCACTTCGTTTCGATCTCTTCTTTTTTCCCGTTCAGAACCTTCCTGAACGATCCGTTCTTTTCCGCTTCAGAACGTTTCCGAGTTGATAGATGTGCCTCTCTTTGTAGTTACTTAAAAGATTCCAGACATTCGTATCGTGGCTCGGTAATATCTCTCTGATGGTTTTTACGACTGCAACAGATTAGCGAGACAGACGTACGCTCGCGAAGGTAGAGCGTACTGTCATAAACGAGTTTCACTCCAAGCTATCAGAATCTTGTGGTCGATGTCGTTGTGATGCGAAGACATCTCGAAAGATTTCGTACGACGCACGCGATATATTCGTAAAAAGGTTCGGTGGTGAGCGTTGGAATATTTTCGTCGGCCACTGCACATGCGATAAAAACATTCTCCGAATGTATTTTGGCTATTGTACGAAAGATATTTTACGATATACAGGGTGGTTGGTAACTGGTGGTACAAGCGGAAGGGGGTGATTCTACGCGAAAAAAGGAGTCAAAAATATAGAATAAAAAAAAATAGAATAAAAAAAATAGAATAAAAAAGTCGGATAGCAAGTTAATAGGTAGGAAAACTCTTCGGTCACGTTGCAAGTGTTTATCAACGTAACGTCGATCGAGACAATGATCTACAGTGAGATCCGTTATAGTCGGTCGATTTTCAAAGTCGATTTTCTCGAAAACGAAGCCTCGAACGAAACATTTTTATTCTATATTTTCGACTTCTTTTTCCGCGTAGAATCACCCCCTTTCCGCTTGTACCACCAGTGACCAACCACCCTGTATATGACACCGATACACGTAATATCGTATCCCGACTAATTACATTCCCCGATCGTTTAATAAAGCGTTAGGGATGGAAAATGGGAGGATGAGCGACGAGGCAGGAATTACAGCGAATTTTTTCGCGACATCGGGGCAGGAATTTAAAGGAGGCGGGTTAAAGGGAAGGACGACAGCTAGCGCAAAAGGGAAAGAATGGTGGTTCCGGTGCAAGAAAGGGTGGAGAGCGAAACTCGGGAAACGAGACTGTTGCCGCGCATTCCACCGCACCGGGCCGGTTTAAAAATTCATTCGGACGCCATCCTGCAACTGCCTTTCAGTCCCATAACCGTTTCCTCGGTTGGAGCCGGCTCGCCTAAGGAGTATCACGAGACCTTTGAGGCGTATCGGGAACGTCCCTCAAGAACCACCGCGAGGGAAACCGTTAGGGCGTTAAGAGCACTTGTTGCCACCCCGTTATCGTTACTCTTGCTCGTTGCTTTCCCTTCCGTCTTTGCTGAAATCCAGCCTTCGCGATCTTCCTGTTCGATCGATGCAACCGTGAAATGGCGCAGAAGATTCCTGTCTGATCGCAGTCGCCTCGCGTGTTCGATTCAAATACAGGATTAGGATATATTCGATTGGATTGAAGTCAACAACCTTTGGTAGCAGTTGGAAGAATATTCTTGTATCGGGCAGACTATATCCTTCAAAGATATTCGGATACTTCCTTATTTTTGGCAAGTTGCGATTCCGGAATCGTAAGTGGAAATGAAATTAAAGGGACTGGTGGACTCGCAGTGCAATTCGCATCTGCAAAGGCGCATGCTTGTCTTCGTTAATTCTAAGTAAGTTCTTCAGCTCGACTTCGATCGCTTTATGTACAATCTTCTAATTTTTTTTGCATATCGGATCCAAGAGATAGCGAGACGAATACTGAGAAGCGAACGAAGCTTCTAGAGTTCGATTGGGATGTTTTATCACATGCTCCATACTCTCCACATCTTCCACCATCGGACTATTACTTGTTCCTCTCCCTAAAGAATTTTCCTCGCAATAGAAAATTCAAGTCGGTAAACGAAGTGAAAAACGGCCTCGAAGAATGTTTTCAAAGTAAGCCAAGAGAATTTTGGAAAAATGGCATTACGAGGCTCCCGGAGAGATGACAAACGGTGGTAGAAAAGAAAGGATTATTTAAGAAAGATACACAGAAGGAAATGTATTTTATACTTATCTTCTATTTAAAAAACGAAAAGAACTTTCCGCACGACCTAACATTTCTTTTATACAATGGAATGATATAGCGATATTGGTCATTCGAGATAACCGAATGCAAAATGAACGCTGATTCATCGTCACGGACATTTTGGAAAATACGAGTTGGCCGGAAGAAGCAATATTTCGGCGTACTTAAGGCACCTCTCGGAGAAGTTCTCGAGCAAGTAATCGAAAGAGAGTAACAACGCTTCCCCCAGGCATCTTCCGAGGTATATAACCCTAAATCTAAGTGCCCAAGTGTTTCTCAAACGTCGGTATATTGCGTATCACGGTTATAACCTCTGTCAGGCAACTGGCACGAAGAAAAACGGCGCGCAATATTAAATTTGGATTGCTCGGCTAACTAAAGCTTCCTGAATCTGTGCAAAGAATAGTCTGCGAAAGAGAATATCTTTCATTTAGAATTTTCATCGTGGAAAGAATATATCTCATTCGCAACTTTCACTATGAAAATAATTGTACTCTTACCTCGAAGTACGAGATAATATAGAATAAAATATTTTATGTAGATCATTCGTGGGATTTTCTTAAAGTTCGTGTTATGAAATATCTCGATAACGATATTTAGTATCTGAAATATTTTGGTTACCGGAAGCAAGTGAATTAAAAACTGTGTTACACGCACGAAAATTTAGAAACAAGAGAATTTACGAATCTACGCGGAGATATTATACGCATAACAATTTAGTATTTTACTGTATCGACGCGCATAAGTTACATAGCTAATTTCGTTTCTTGTCCTACAAAACGATGAAACAACTCTATCGAGACAAAACGCATCGAACATCGAACAATATATTAATTGAGCTCTGTGTAACTTTTCATTCGACGTTTATGAATTCGCCCGCGTATCAGAAAAAATATTTTGTCGGGATTCGATTGATTTTATTTCGAAAATATGGTTACTGTCCTCGCCGAGTCGTGAAAAAGTTTTTCGGCAAAAATTCCATTTCATCAATTTCACAGGCAGTCGTAATTGAATGTTTGTTTTTGAAATAAATTGATAAAATAAAGAGGAATTGTACGCAATAAAGACACTAGGTTTGCACACGTAGAATTTCGAACTCCAAATAACATGATTTATTTTCGATCCATCGATCGTTGCTCTTTGCCATAGGAAAAATTTACTTTGCGAGCATTTTTAGTTGAGAATTGGCTCGCTAAAATTTCGACGCTGGACGTATAACGTATCTAGATCTCGTTTAGATTATCTCGGTACTTGCTTAATACAAGATCTACAGCATTTAGATATTGAATCTCTGTATCTAGAATTAATTGCCCGAGGGAGCAATATCTAGATCTTCCACGTCTCCATAGGTTATCAAACGCTGAATCTACGTATCTATGCTTTCATAGAAATATCTACATCCGCTAATTATAACGTAAGAATAGTAACATAATGACATGGCATAACGGTAATAAGATATTTGTACGACGTAACGATGATATAACGTATAGGTATTGTCATATAATATTAATAATAATAATAATCATTTCCCGAATCTGATAATATGAAAAAATCTACCTAGTCAACAATTTTTCTATGCCACTCTCTATGAGTGTCTGAATGCTAATTGAAAAAAGAAAGATTTGGAAGAAATTTCTTGCAAAAATCTTCTTTATTTATCACTTCTCGAATCTATGATAATATGAAAAATCTACCTAGTCAACAATTTTCCTCTGCCACTGTCTATAAGAGTGTTTGAAAGCTAATTGAAAAAAAAAGATTTGGAAGAAATTTCTTGCAAAAATCTTCTTTGTATATCACTTCTCGAATCTATGATAATATGAAAAATCTACCTAGTCAACAATTTTCCTCTGCCACTGTCTATAAGAGTGTCTGAATGCTAATTGAAAAAAAAAGATTTGGAAGAAATTTCTTGAAAAAATCTTCTTTATTTATCACTTCTCGAATCTATGATAATATGAAAAATCTACCTAGTCAATAATTTTTATATGCCACTGTCTATAAGAGTGTCTGAATGCTAATTGAAAAAAAAAGATTTAGAAGAAATTTCTTGTAAAAAATCTTCTTTGTATATCACTTCTCGAATCTATGATAATATGAAAAATCTACCTAGTCAATAATTTTTATATGCCACTGTCTATAAGAGTGTCTGAATGCTAATTGAAAAAAAAAGATTTAGAAGAAATTTCTTGTAAAAAATCTTCTTTGTATATCACTTCTCGAATCTATGATAATATGAAAAATCTAAATAGTCAACAATTTTTCTATGCCACTGTCTATGAGTGTCTGAATGCTAATTGAAAAAAAAAGATTTCAAAGAAATTTCTTGTAAAAAATCTTCTTTATTTATCACTTCTCGAATCTATGATAATATGAAAAATCTACCTAGTCAACAATTTTTCTATGCCACTGTCTATGAGTGTCTGAATGCTAATTGAAAAAAAAAGATTTCAAAGAAATTTCTTGTAAAAAATCTTCTTTATTTATCACTTCTCGAATCTATGATAATATGAAAAATCTACCTAGTCAACAATTTTTCTATGCCACTCTCTATAAGAGTGTCTGAATGCTAATTGAAAAAAAAGATTTGGAAGAAATTTCTTGCAAAAATCTTCTTTATTTATCGCTAAGAATAAAATTGATTCGTCGTGCCGATAGGTCGTTTTTCCATACCGTGATTGAACATTGTCACCGCGTAAAAGAGCGCGCGATAACAGAAAATTTGCCGAGTGTTTTCTCGTCGCTATTCGAGATATACTCGTAAATTCGTTTACGTCATTACCAGTCGGTGCGTCCCGTAAATCGAACGAAAGTGTTTCCTGTTGGATAGGCTACGGTATTTTAAGGGCGCGTAATACGGTCCGCGACTGTTCCATTCCACATCTTCGGCGAGGGTAACGGAGCTCTGGAAGAACGGTCGATCTGTCACGAGCAGACGCTTCACCAAGGGTGCAACTTGATTTACACTCTCTTCTTGCCCTTCTCTCTTTTCTCTGCGAGCCGAAGAAAAACCAACGATTTTTCCAACCAACAAGAGAACTACTCGGAGACTTTAAGAAAAGACAGAACGTGGTAGATTCAGCTGTTCGAGAACTCTCGATAACTCTGTCCATGATTTTATTGGCTTCATTGTGTAACAAAATTGCGGAACATTTCTGCTTAGTATCGTTCTGTTGGGTTTCTTCCAGTGGATTTGCGGCTGTTAAATTTCTCTGCGTTATAGCTATATCGACCAACTTTATTCACGTACCGTATGTATCTATCGGCTTTCGAATAACATATAACGATACGTTCATTCTGCAACACGTATTTCGTAGTACATTTTTTCCCAGGGCTGTAATTATAACATTACGAACGATAAACCTCGAAATGATTTACTTTCTTAGTATTATTGGCATTATTTTCTGGATGAATCGTGTTTCAACGAGGCTTTTTACTTGCTTCCGATTAATTACTCCGCAAGAACCATAACAGATACAGCAGTGCTCGTGTATCAGGTTGTCCGGAAGTTTCTTTCGTTTTGTAAGGAAACAACGGATGTACGACATTTTTGTTTCATATTATTTTATCAAATTACGTATTAATTACGAAAAATATCACGCGTCCATTGTTTCCTTATAAAACGAAAGAAACTTTCCGGACAACCTAACACTTTTGCCAATCACTGCGAATAAAAGGAGATACGGCCAGGAATATTTGCGCGTGAAAACACGAATATCGCGACCAGTGAACAACTCTAACCTTCTTCCCATTATCAGGTCTCTTCGCGTCATAAGCAGAGGATACAAACGACGAAATCTAGTCAAAGTTGTCAGGCTTCAAACCCACGAGCGGAGATTGAATGTATTCGACGACGATTCTCTGGAACGGGTCAACGACCCACGAGTAGAATAACAATCCATCCAGCCGCCATTCTTCACAGGTTTTATCCGCCCTCGAGCCCCGCCGTCTTTCCGTTTCTTCCTCGACCTTTCCGTTTCCTCTTCGCTCGTCCTTGCCTTCTTATTCGCCGCTCAAAGCAAACTCCTTTACCTCTGGTCATTCTCCGTGTTTGCCTGAAAAGCCAGCAAAGAGCAACCAAGCTGCAAGAAGCCATTCGCGTCTGCTTTTCGTTAAACGATGAAACCACATCGACTTTGTGCTTTTCCTTGCTATATGAGATCGTTTCTGCTTTCTGTTTCAGCGTGAAGACCGACATGGGCGCCAGCGGCGCGATATCCAGGCTCTACATTGCCAACGCGAACAAAAAAGACAGCGGCAATTACAGTTGCGCTTTGGCGGATGTCGCGGCAGCTACCACGGTCTCCGTCCACGTATTAAACGGTACGTTTGTCTCTGGCCAACATTCGATTAGAATTTCAGACAGTTGTATTCGCTGTTGCGCACCGCCTTCCATCTCCTTCTTCCTCTTCATCTTAATATAAATTCCTTTGATCTTCTCTCAGATCGGTTAACTCCACTTTTTGGTACTTTAACGTCGAGACTCTTGATTCAGACCGACGTTACGCGTAATAATTTCGTTGATTCTCTCTACTTTCTGTTTTCTGAACATCTATGCAGGACAAGGCAGCGTATTTATGAAATTACAACATGTATTCGTGAAAATTTTCTAGAGGTGTTCAAGTATTTTCGCAAGCGCGCGCGTGTGTCGTGCGTGAGCTGTTAAAAATGTAAATACGTGTTTGTACAGTCAATATTTCCGTAATGGATGTGTATAGGAATGGTAGCATTATGATAATTTGGTTCGTCGACAGTGAAAGTTCGTAAACTGTTGGGAAAATTTGCAGATACGCAATACTCGAATATGTTAATATTGTTGAAATTCGAATATTTCGAAAAATAATTTAACATTTATAAAATATACGCGTGAAGTAGTAGAGTCGTACCAATTCACGAGTAATAATTTCAGGTGTTTCGAATGTTTCTTGATCACGCTATTAGACACTCGATTATTTCTCGCGGAATGCAATTTGATCGCCTTATAATTCCTTCGCTGCTTTGGTCATGCGCCGTAAATTTCATCGTTTTTAGAAACGAATATGTAATAACTAGATTGAGAGCTATAGGCGTGAACAATTTATAAAATCGCTTAATCGTTCGAGAAATTGTTGATCTTCGAATTATTTGATTCCTGAATTAGGTGAAAGATAAGAACGCCTAACGACATTTTCATCGCTTTTCTATCTGTACATTGTACAAACTTATTTCCCTTAAATAACATTCATATACTTCATTTCGTACGATTACACAGGTACAGAATTCAGGAGCATTAAGGCAGTTTTTCACAATCAATCATGATGACGACAGAAATGAAGATTTAACCATGATGTATTAGTGCAATGTCGCTATTCCGAATGGCAGTAGTGAAGCAACGTGATTAACGACACAATCAACCAGTGCATGACACGAAGTCATTACAAAGTGATTAAAATTCCAAAGTTTAATCGTAAAATATAAATATGGCACGGATACATTCATTTTAACGACGATTGCACGATTATGGTCGCTACTAAATGTCGATACACTGTTCTATTTTATAATCGAGCTTCTAATTTCATAATCAGAATAGATCGAATAATTCGATTCCTGTTTTGAAATAATCTTTTCAAATTCCATGTACCCATTCTATTCGTGTCTATGTTTCTACATTTTTTAAGATTTCTACTTTTGAAGAACATTTACAAAGGCAAATTGTCTTGCACGTGGTTTAAAATCGTCGCTCGAAATGTCAAAAATTCCAGCTATACGAGTGACGAGAACTTTTCCATTCGAATAATCGTAATTTAGTAATAAAAAATAAAACAGCAATTAAATTTTGTAGCTAAAAGAAAAACAATTCTGTAATCGTTATTATCGACGTTTCAACGTCGAACTATCCGTCTTTGTTCCCGAGATTTCAAAAATCAGCATTAGAACCGTGTGTTTGAAACGAACCGGCGGTTGTTTGAAACAAACTACCCTTGTGCATTAGACGCGTCGAACTGTGGTTCTGTGTGTCTTTTGCGGGCAACTTTGAATACACGTCAAAGTGAATTACGCGACATAGCCGAAAATTACGCGCAACGACCACGCATATTCCGCGTTTAATATTATGTCGCATAAATAAACGGAAGAACAAAAACACGCGAAGCAGAAATTATGCGGTATTTCCAAGCGGATTTGTAAATTCGTTCGCAGTGGCGCGTTACAGAATTTATACAAAACAGAATTGCACGTAATTCGTTTACTTACTCGTTCTTTGTGCAAAATTCAGAAAAACGGAGGAACACGGACTGTGCCGTGTACATTTTAAACGAAAGTGACAGAGATTTTGAAATTAAATTGAAATTGGATATTTGCAATTAGAATCTTGATATCGATTTTAGATAGCGGACATTCGGCAGATAAGTGATCTTTATCTCGCACAAGTTGTCAAAGGATTCTGTTACAATTAAAAGCGTTCCATTTGTCCGAAATGTAAAAATTCTATCGATTCTAGAATTCATAAATTCGATTGGGTCTCCTTGCACGAAAGAACAGATCGAATCAACGCAGCGAAGACTCGAGTGATTAAACCGTAGATATTAATTAACAAATTGTTCAACTTTCCGAGGCATACAAGGCATACGATAGGCGCGTAATATTATACTTTTACAATCGCTGAAACTGTTTCGGGTCAATTGGTTGGAACGTAGTAATTCGAGGTTTTCAGGCAGATACTTGTTCACCGCAACTCGATTTGCGGAGATTGCAACGGTCAGCCTTAGAAAAGACTGGAGAGTTTAATCTAACGCGAGACAAACCACCGTTCGATAACAATGTTTCGTTTCGCTATTGTTGCTTACGAATTCTTCGTGCTTTTCGACCGTGCGGCGAAACAGCCTTTTTATATAATGAAATTCTCATTGCTTTTAGAACAGACATTTTGAAATCGTTGACAACGTTCTGTCCAAAGTTTTAAATTTCCCCGTTTCTCGAACGAATAACGCTGCCTTTGAATTTCAATCGCAGAAAGACAAGAAAATACTGAAAACTGTTTACGTACATCAATTATAAAAACGTGACGAAGTCGGCAATCAACGTATTTGCGCCGTATTTACGGTAATGTCCAAAATTGTTTTCGCATATGTATATTATAAAAATGTGAGAAAGTTGCTAATCGAGATACCTAGGTTGCGTTGCTGTATTTGTAAAAGAGATACGGGCTAAGAGTGTACATTATTTTAACGACACGCTGGGCGTACCATTCATTACATCGTATATTGCGTTACATTTTCCTCTTGTTCAGCGTTTCCTCTGGACTGCGTCCAATTTTCTAGAGGGACCATCTGTCCTTTTTCCTCTCTCATCTTCTTTTTCCTCTTACTCATATTAAACTTCAGTATCCTGGAAACTGTACGTGGAGGCTGGGCGTGTCTCCACCTGCAACGAGGACTTTGGTTTTAAGAAACTTTGTAATTTCGTAACTGACGGTGTATTTATGGTGTTACTAATCAAGGCTCTTACTTAAGAGTTTCGAGTTAATGGCTCGTGGATCATAAAAATTTTCAAGCGATGCTTCAACGTAAAGTTGTTATTCGGCGGTCGCGAGCAAATTCTATAATTCTTCTTTATGAATCCTTGTGCTCGCTTCCAATATTTTCAACGCTCTCTCGTCGATTTCACCTTATCTTATCTTATCTTCAAATTCGAATCCGACGCTTTTATCCGAAACGATCTTCCATTCAACCAACACGGATCCCGAGTCAATCGTTTATGTTAAATATAAAACCATATCTCAAACCCTTCGGCAATATCGAAGAAAATCATAGGGGAAAGCACGTATCTCGAAAACGAAGTATCGTACGAAATTATAGGCCGTCCGGAAAGTTTCTTTCCCTTTGTAAGGGAACGATAGACGCGCCAGGTTTTTCGTTTCGTATTATTTTACCGAATCACGAACGATCCTTTTTGTCCCGTTTCTATTATTACGTTCATACGTAATTCGAGAAAATACTACGAAAGAAAAAATGTCCTGCATCCGTTGTTTCCTTGCAAAACGAAAGAAACTTTCCGCGCAACCTAATAAAATATATCCTGTATCCTCGATTTACTTTTTCACCCAGAATCACGTGCCTGTCAATTGCACCATGATTACTGGAACATCCTGTGGCAGCGACGCATCCGTCGAAGGTAGCGAGTAGAAGGTTCGTGGCGCAACTATAATACACGGCACGTTTGTTTAGCAGTTTATCGAGCAGGTGATCTATCGGCTGTGTGTCTCGGTTATAGCGAACTCCAGGGCCTCTGTTTCTCACTGATAACGGTGTTTGGGAGGCTCGAAGGGGAACGAAAGATTATAGCCACCTCTCGCGCGCTGCCGATAGAATTTTCCAAGCTTGTGCACGGTCGATAATTCATTCTCTATGGCTTCTCAACGACGTCGCTGTCTATTATTCTTCTCTCCTTTTCCTTTTCGTTTCGTTCTCTCCTGCTCCACTGTCGTTTTCGTGCCGTTTATGAAATCCAGGCCCGTGGAATACGGATGAGTAATCGAAGAAGTTGAGAAACACGACACGGCGGCTCATGAAGAGTCTGCCAATGACGGCTCGCTCGATTGCTGTTCGCGGATGCCCGTTTCATCTCGATTTTCATTTCCCTCGAGACATTTACATAACCGACCACGTCATCCAACGGGCAACTACCGCTCCAAGAAAATAGTCTACCGTCTGCTGTTAAGCACGCCGGACCGGAAAGCCACTCGCCGATGCAACCGAACAACTTCCGATCGAGCTCTGTCGCGCAATTTCCGCTCCGCTCCTCGTTCGTCGTTTATACCGCCGACTTGGACTTTTCCAGACGTCCTCCGCTTCTTCTTCTTCTTCTTCTCGCCAAGCTGCTTCGGCCAAGTAATTGTTTTGCCAAACGGAGTTTCACGATCGAGGAATCGCACGTAGATCGCGATGTGTATTCTCGCGAGGATATCTGTATGCTGCTTCGAGAAACCATCGTCGAGGATTTCGCGGAACGTTTAATTTCAAAGGAAAGTCAAAATGAAAACAGTGGCAGAAACAGTGGGAAAGATTGCCTAATACAAGTATGACAATTCAATCGGCGAGGAGTTTCTTTCTAGGTTTCGTAAACATTCGCGTTTACGAGCTGCGTATGAAATGTTAACCCCTTTTACCGCGATATAAATTGAACTCGCTTTGTAATTAGCTGCTGCGCCAGAGTATACATGCGCATAAAGATATCTCTCGAACCGCGAGCAATACGTCAACTCGTTGCGCTGTGAGAATTTTCTTGTTTCGATGGATCAGCAACTTCAACATCGCTGCTGTACCTATAGTAATCGTCGTGTTAAAATTATCACGTAATTAGGTCGACACGAGTGCGATTTATATATTCTACTCATAACGTAATCGTCTCTCGTTGCCTGTTTAATAAATCAACGAGTCTTTCTTAGAACACACATCCTTGCATATTCGGAATTAGTAACGGTGTTTCATCTTCAGGATTTACGTTACCAGAAACTCTTTATTCTTCTTCTCGCTTTTCTTACGAATTACCATTAATTTCTATCATGTATATGGCATATATCATCGTACGATATCATCTCACGACAAAAGAACGGAACCACGTAACAAGCAGATACAGCGAGTGGCATAATAAAGTGACCATTCCATATCGTACACAGAATATCTTAAAACTAATGTTCTTAATGGGGAAAAAGGATACTGTTATTAAGTTTTTATCTTAAGGTTTATCGTCACACCAAAGGTTTGTTACAAAAATTGAACGATAGTATTTGCAATAACAAGAACTTATAATTTTATTTCAACGAAACAAGCATTTTCATATATGAGAAAAAACTGTGACCACTTTGTAGATCTTAATTTATACTCGAAAGAAAATTAAATTTAATATTTAGTATGGCCTCCTTTGGCCTTAACGACTGCTGCCAACCGTCTGGGCATACTTTCGACCAGATCATGCGGATGATTAGGATCGAGACTTTCCCAAGATCTCTGCAGTGCGTGGAAGTAATTATTTTTGTTGGTGACCCCAGTTTTCTTCGCATTCACGTTCTGACCACCGCTTGAGAAAAAAAGGTAGCGCAGTCATAGCATAGTCTGACGACAGGTCCGAGAACTTGTGATTCGCGAAGTGCCAGGCCCCGAGCTCTTTGTATCGCTAAGTTTCAAATTTATTCTGCCGTTCGTTCGCCTCGCCCTCGTCAGCCATCCTTTCTCGGTCCTCTTCCGGTTTCCGATCCTCGAGGAAGCCACAGTGTTTCGTATACGGCTGGCCCCTTCCTTCTCTGTCACCGGTGCTCGTGCATGGCGTATTCATGGAAAAGTTCTTCGCGGATATTCAGGCCGACTCATTTCCCTCGCCGAGTCCTCTCCTTTCGACTTTGCCGCGCTTTTTTCGCTCCCTTCCTTTTCATCCTCTTCGTCTTCCAGTTTCGCCGCGACTTTTCTCCAGATTCTCTAGATTTCCCTTTTCACCGGATCGACCTTTGAATCCTTCGCTTTACGCACGACCCGCAAAGCTTTGTATCATCGCGTATACCTGCATCCCCCGTTTCTCGACTTCGATCCATTTTTCCGTAAGTTGCTTGCCTCTCGGTTTACGACGGATGATATCGATGCAGCGGAGAAACAGTCCCTTTATCTTGTATCTCTAGCGAAGCGTTTCTGCGGCCTGGGTGCTTGAACCGGTGATCGATGCGCTTTGCTATTTGTGCGACGCAGCATGCAAGTTGGCCCTTTTCGGCCGCTTTGTTTTCTCGCGTCTCTTTTCCTTGCTCGTGAGTTATTCGCCACGCTTTGTCGTTCCAGGTCGTTTCGTCGGAACACGCATTACGTAAAATGAAACGTGTAGGTAGCATACGCGAAGACTTACATTGGATTCTGAGATCTGAATTGCAACTGTCGTAGCACTAGGTTCTTGCGCAACTGGATCGACGCACCGCGTGCGTCAGTAGAATGTAGTAGCAGAAAACACGCTAAACAAGGTATACAATATCGCAATTATAAACGGTATACAGAAATTTACATCGGTCGCTGAGGTTCCAAACGCGACAGTCGCGTCAGAAGTGCTGATCAAACGATTAAACCTTTACGACATACGCGTGGGCGAATACTGGAATTATGCAACGCACGAGTCTCGCGTCTGAATGTATTTCAGAGATATATTTGACGCGAAAAAGACGAAAAGATATCTCGTTTCGCCTTTCCTACGATATTAAACATTTTCGGGTTAAGAAAGTTTCTAATCCATTATAAAAATTACCGATTCGAATGATCTGCAGCCCGTAGTTAAATAAAAATAAAACACGGAATGCTCGCCTCCGTTCCATTTCATTTGGGAGCGCGTTGCATCTCAGCAAGCTAAAAAGCTGAGCGGCTCTGTGTATCCGAGTGACTTGCTGCCAGCATCGAACGACGTTGGCCCAGATTTCTCAGCCTCTCTTGCTCCTCCGCTCTTGAAACAACGTAAGCCCCCGGTAACTTTTGTATCCGGAGGAAAATCGAGTGTAAGTCGAATCGATGAGGCTCACCGTCTCGCGCGATACATACGCCGCTAAACGCGGGCTTTAGATCGCAAGATGCAAGTGGCTTTTGAAGTTTCCAACGAAGAAGGGTGGAAACTGCTTTTCGCGGCTCGGACAGCCCGGAAGTATCAGAACATCGGCTGCCGAAGTATCCGCGCATTATTTACCATGGATTACCATGAGTCGAGTCAGCGAGCCGACCTGATCATATTCGCGGCGAAGCTTCCGCTTTTTCAAAGAGGCGAGACGAATAACGAAGACCGGCAGAACGAGACTATTTGTTCCGCCTCAGATTTTCCACGCCACGGGGAACACCGTGATTTAAGAGCGTCAAGTCGAAATTGGATAAAGCGGAGAGAGCGAGCTATAAAGATGTTTCACACGGATGGTTCACAGACGAATTTTGTATCTCAATTATAAAATCGCCCAGATATTTTCCATTCTTACACATACGTTGCTGGTTAAAATAACGCGTTTCCAGTCGCTCGAAAGCTGTTGTCGCTTATTTTATTATTTCGGAAGAAGAACAAGTATCCAGGTATAATCTAGCGGCAGAAAATTTATTTTCCAATTAAATAGCGGAATGAAATCGTCGCTGTTTCTCGATAAGGGCAGAATGGATTAATTCCCTGCGATTTATGTCGTTTCTCGGGATTGTAACCTGCTTCTGTCTCACGAAGCAACTAAAGCATAACTTATCTTCGTATTTAACAATTTTCTATCGCAGTTTAAAGAATCATATCGCTCCAATTTCGTACTAACGTATTCGCGCAGCGGCCAATTCGCAGTCTACTCGCGTGCTTTCGACAAAACGACGATCTTGCCGAAAATGCGAGAGAGTGGTGCGACGTGGAAATTCCGTGCCTCGATTTCCAGCGCGAAAATGCTCGGACGATTACGTTTACCACGGCCAGGAGGGTCGATCGTAATTCGCGTGCTCCCCAACTGTCGTTTCCACGAAGAACGCGACTTGGTCATCGTAGATGGACACACGTAGGACGGCGTGGGCGTTTGACGGAGCGCTCGTAGACCAGGCAGTCCGCGTGCGGAATTCTCGAACGACTGTTTCGTGGCTTCGAGTGTACGCTGATTTCGAATGCGACTCGCGACTGCCCGACTACTTGTCAAGCAAATTCGCATTACTTCCAGCATTATTCCTGCCGCCCTTGTAGTTACCTGCATACAACACCCCAGGCAATAACTCTGCGCTATCCGCGTCTTGCATACACATCGCACTCGCGCGTCTTCACGATCTAACGCGTCCAATGCTTTTTGGTGATCGAGCGAGAACACGATAAGGTGAAGACACACCGCTTATACATGTATATATGTATCAGGACTGTGTCTTACGTCGTAGATCAGCAGAAAAAAAATATATATATATACGAATATATATGAATATATATAATAATATACGAATACATATGAATATATATAATAATATATAAAAAAAGAACATATATAAATAAGACTGTTGTCTTACGTCGTAGATCAGCAAAAAAAATATATATACGAATACTTATGAATATATATAATAATATATAAAAAAAGAATATATATAAATAAGACTGTTGTCTTACGTCGTAGGTCAGTAAAAGAAAATATATATATACGAATACTTATGAATATATATAATAATATATAAAAAAAGAATATATATAAATAAGACTGTTGTCTTACGTCGTAGGTCAGCAAAAGAAAATATATATATACGAATACATATGAATATATATAATAATATATAAGAAAAAGAATATATATAAATAAGACTGTTGTCTTACGTCGTAGATCAGCAAAAAAAAAAAATATATATATATGTAAATATAAAAATACATGTATCAGGACTGTTGTCTCACGTCATAGATCAGCCAAAAAAAAAAGGAAGAATTAAGTTGAAAGTGTCGTTTCTTCGCAGTTAGTAAAATTATTCGTTCAATTTTTATCAACTACTTTAAAGAAGAAGGTATTTCCTACAGATCATGTATATTATTCTAAGGCGCAAAAATGACTATGTAGGTCCCTTCTCTGACTGTGTTCGTAAAAGGACGAATTTGCGTAAGAATCCGCCGTCTAATTATTATAATAGAAAACTGTGGAAGTTCAGTCCTCGTTCTCCGTCGTCTGCTACTCCGATTTAGGACCATTTAGAAACGTTTCCCTCCTTGGCTTGTAAAACCTTTTGTAATTTAAAATTTCCTACATTCTCGCAAATCGTTTTCGCCAGATTCTCGTATCTAGGCTTCGCGAACTGATCAACAATTAGATATCGAAACTTTAAGCAGCCGTTTCGTAACCGAATTCGTAGAGCCATCCAAACTGCCACTTTTAATTTAGGATGCACAAATATATTTAATATTCACCTCTGCATCTCCATTTAGATTGCTGCGATCTCGCTAAATCCTCCAACTATTCGGCCTGCGAGTATCTCGAAATCTTCGTACACAAAAATCTCCGTAAATCCTTGAATTATTTAGCGTTAAAGTAGCTGCGAATCCTCGTGCAGGAAACTGCATTACCTGCCGACTAATCCGCGATAAAATCTGAAACAAATTTCCCGATCAAACGATCGAAATATCGTTTTCTCGACAAAAGCTTGCGGCCGCAAACAGCACGTCTATGAGCCGCGAAACGAAATTAATTACGCGATAATGCACGTCGCATTTTATCGAATATTATCTTTACCCGCTAGACAACACGGATAATTTACAGCGCATAATTATACGCTGTTTGTCGGGTATCGCGTACAGGTGCAACCGCGAGCATCATCGAGAGGTGGAAAGAACGGTCAGGGATGGTTTTAATTTCGACGCAGCGCCATCCCGCAGCTGTTTCCTTCTCCTCTTTCTTTTCTTTGCAATTAATATACATTACCCTTGGGGTACGTAGCGGTTATTAATTAAACGTGAACCACGCTGCAGATGAAACACATTAGTCGGCGTTATCTGCCCGAGGGTTTCGACGAATCTCCCTTGTCCTTACCTCCCTTTCTATTTCACCCCTTCTCTCAACCTCGATTCTTATCTTGTTCTATTGTCTCGATTGCTGGAAACCTTCCGTGAAATTATCGTGGCCGGTATATATACAGGGTGTCGCAAAACGGGCGTGGCTTTTAGTTAAGTCGTGTAAGCTTCAACGTCTCGAAATTTAATCTCGAACTATGCACGGAGTAGTCGAACTCGTTGCATATTGCGAAACAGCAGCGATCTTCGATACAAGAGCGAAAAATTGAGAAAAATCGCGTGCTTCGAGTCCGGCAAGAAAAGACATCGAAAACGACAAATATGATTCTATATGAATCCATATGAATCTATGAATATGATTATATAAATTTGCATACGCGTATATTATTTATACATAGGACATTGTACGTAATCTGTTTGACGTGGAATAGCGTAGGTTTCGCGCCTGTTCTTTTGACGTTTACCGCGCGTCGATTCGATTGCTTCGGTAATACTTTTCACGCAATTGTTTCATCTTAGATTACGCGTATTTTGACAAAATTTCGTAGAGATACGAACAAAACGATGAACAGTGCGTTGGAGAGACGCGTTTGTTCGGAATAAATATATTTCTCGCGAAGAAAATGTCGTTTGTTTCGGTTTGTGAATCTTGACAAACCCACTAACGTAATTTCTAACGTAAACCTAAGTCGTTTACGACTCTAACAATTCACCATAAACGACATTTTTCTACACGAACATCCCTCGTTGTCTCCAGAATCATACTTTGTGAGTGTCCTTCAGATATTTCCTGACTTTCCGCAGTAGTTGTCGATGCCCCCGAGTCCTTTCGAAAACTAATTTGCCGCTGGAACACTCGAAGGGTTGAAACAAGCTAATTCGAGGGCAGAGTGGAGAATAGGGCTGCCCCGCGGGCCACGTTTAACGAATGAATTCGACCGTCATTCGAGCTCGTAATGAATCGTTTCGCGATTATTATTATTATCGTTTTAATCGTGCCGCGGTTTCTCCCCGTCTGATTCCAGGAGGGTAAATGCCATTCGTTGACGATTTACGGATTTAAATGGAAACGCTTGCTAACTCTATTCAACTATACTGTTTTCCAACCGTTTACAGACCTGTGTTCAACTTGTTAATGATTTCGATACCAGTTTTGATGAGTTTTCAGTTTTATCACTGTAATTACAGATACGTCGAACTCCCTTTTATCAAAGTACTCGAATTAACACGTTTCAAAGCTTCGTTCCGATAAGTTCCTTTTTTTTTTTTTCGTTCCTTTCAAGTTAGAATATAAATGGTACGATATTATAAATTACGCAGCGATATAAATCACGAATAAATAATATAGATACATGTCTGTAGAGATTATATAAATTCGATACGAATCGTTCCAGCTTTTTTGCGAACGAAGCTTCAGAGTAAATTCGATATAAAAGAACCTATTATCGTACTTGGTACAGTTTGCTCGTTGTTAATCGGGCGACTATTTCTAATCCACGTATTACGTTGGTATCGGCTCACACGGAAATTGCAGAAAATTCCAAGCACCAAACTTTAATCCACCAACTCTCAACTTCGCAATTAAATTTCGAATAATATTGCGCAGAACGTTCCATCTGTACCAAGTTTTATTCCAAGCGCGCAAGCGATAAAAATACAATTCTTAACGAGAACAAATAAAATCCTATTTTACAATAATTTACGACGACGCTTTATGCGATTTTAATTCTCGATGACGATATTCCCGCTGCGAAATCTCGCTTGAAAAGAAAGCTTCGAATAGCGGGTTCGCGGAGCGTGCGGAGCATTGAAAAGGAGCGCAACAAAAGAAGCTGAACAACATGAAAAGCTCGAGAAACGTCTATCACGTTGCATTTCGTGGCGTTGGTCCTACTGGCGAAACACGGGTATCCGTTTCCCGAACGCCGGATTCGTAAAGATAATTGTCGGCTGCACGCCAGGATGCCCGAATGGAGGTACACGCTCGAGAAGAGTCGAGTGGAAGTGGGTGGAAGGTTCGCAAGTCGCCGTAAAAATGGAAGCAAAAACGTAATGAAAGCCGAGTGGGGAGAACGAGAGTCGGGTGTAAGCGGTTGAAGCGAAAGCAAAAAGGAGCAAATAAAAGGCTAAGGGAAGAAAGAAGCAGAGAAGGAGAGGGAGAGAGAGAGGGAAAGAAGTTGCAGACGACGTTAGGGCGTGAGGAAGATAGGAAAGATCTCGTTCTCGAAAATGAGCAGTTCTTGGCCCAGTTAACGCCTATGAGCAGACAACCGACTGGCTATGGAGTGCTTGGTTCTGGCATGGAGACGGGGTTAGGCAGGTTATTTCGCGGGATGTCACGCCCTGCCCATTAATAACCCTAACCACAAGCTCTCGAGGACTAGGATGTGTCCCCTCTCTATCTCTTCTTGCTGGTTTCTCCTTCGGAGCCATGGTTTCTCTCGCCGGTAGAACTCACCCTTCATAGCCAGCCTCTTGGTCCTCTCACGGTCGCTCTCTCTGCAGGGCGAACCACGTCGTCGTCGACGACGACGTCGACGGGGACAACGAGCGTGAGGAGTTTGCAAAGCTCTCTTCGCGAGACGTAGTTAACGGAAGCGGTGTACGCGGTCATGTATAATAGACGGAAGGTATCTCCAGAGGGTGCTTGGCAGCTCATTTCGCATACACCTTTTTTAGTGACCTCGTCCCACCTTCGTCTCGTCTCCCTCTCTCTCTCTCTCTCTCTCTCTCTCTCTCTCTGCTACTTTTGGCTGTGACTGGGAAACGTTCGACGTCGAGAGTCGAGCGTCTCGCGAGCAACAAACTGCGCTTTCCTCGTTCGTCCCCCGGAGAATTAGCGTGACGAGCTAGGAGAACACGAGATTCTAGCCACGCTGATAAGTTGAAGTGGGATGGGAATTTTTTAATGGGACGATGATTGGAGAATTTTGATCGGAAGATTTCGTTTTTGCGCAAGGAGAGACTCGGTTATGTAGAAAATTGTTCACGTACAACGCGTATATAATTTTGACTAGTGAAGTGGGTATTAATGCAAAAGATACAAGTTGTTAAAACTTAAAGAATAGTTTATTACTAAACTAGTCTACAGTATAAAAACGTTTCGCTCGGAATATCTTCTATGCTCGCTGTCTAATAGAATACTTTTCGCCAAAGGCACCTCGGTCGACCGTTACGGTCGCCCGTACACAGTTTCTTACAGTTCGTCCTGATGACTCATCCGTTTGTTTGTTTCCGTCGCCTTTGTTGTTCGCGGCGACGGTTACGAAGGTGTTGTCGGTGACACCACACTAGAATCAAAATAGAAAGCGAGTGGTGGAATTGGAACATTCCTTCGCGTATTATTGAACTTGTATTATCCTTAAGGATCTGTCGAAATTTGCGTATTATATTATACAGAATATACTTTCTCGTATTTATTGAAAGATCGAGTACTGGTAAATATTGAAACGCAGTCATGGAAATAGCAATGTTACGAGCTGTATCGTGATAAAGTACCGTGCGTCGAGTCGATACGTTGTAATGTGTTTCAATAAAATATTGCGGACGTATCGAGTAAAAGTAAAGCTGTATTTCACGTGCCTTACTGCTACTCTCGTTGATTCTTTATCCAGAAAATTCTTTATCGTGGCAGTTTCAACGTTTTATTATTTCCTTAATGTTTACTCTTCGCGCAGCGGTAAACGCTTTTTCTTTTAGAAAGCTGTCAAGTACCGAACAATCGATGGCAATACCAAACACCTTGATGGGAAAATATTTAAAAAAAGTAATTTTCAAAATAAGGAAACGTCAGAGATAAAAATTCCATTTCTTTGAATTAGATATCTTTCGAAACGCAAGTTCGCTTCGTATTCAATCGATTTCGCATATTTTCATATTTTTGTTCAAAATCCCAGAGAAACTATTTGTTGATTCAGCGTACTATACAAGAATTAACGCAGCAAACAGATGTAGCACGGTTTAACGGTAAATTTGCCAGTTAATCTTCTGTTTGGCAATGATTTCATACTAAACAGGGAAAGGTTAATAATTCGTGTCGTCAATTGACAGTTACCTTGTTACGTCAGTTTATATACTTATAGTAATGTTAAATTTGAGCGAAGAATTAACTCAAAATTACGAGTGGCTCGCGAATATTCCAATAAAGTATGGTAAACAGATGTGAACGGCGATTTGTATTCTGACATAATTAATTGGTAATTAGCCGATGATGGAACGTTTCGGTACCATAATTTGTCGCATTTTGACCAATCTCTGATTGTTTCGATATACAAGGAACGTGTATATGTTTATTCATCGATGAAACGATATATCAGTACGTTGCATGGAATCGTATAATTTATTCCATTTACAAACATCATGGCTTATTTTTATGTAGTAACGATGTTGTAGTTGATGCACAAAATATGGAAAAAGTGGTTTATCATGTTCGTCTCTCGCAACCTTCCTATTGAACCATAAACATCGACGCGGAAAAAAAGTAATCGAGACGGTGAAACACAATTGTTCGCAATTTTTACAGAAAGGCCGCGATCTTATCGAGATTACAAACACTCCCTACCACGTAATATAAGAAAGTATAAAACAATAATTAGTAGCATAAAGTTTAATACATTCGTACTTACATCTACCTAGAAGGAAAAGAAAAAGAAAAAAGAAAAAAAACGCGGCAAGAAAACAGCCCATTCGAGATCATTATTTCTGCGTTAAATTCGAGTCTCGGCAGCCGACCTTTTTTCTAACAAGAGGAAACGAAACAAAAGGGAAACCGAGGAACGAAGGCGAGGCTTGAATTCTAATTGCAGCCCGGCTGTTTTCTTATTGACGTTGCAAATAAAATCTGTGACTAGCCAGTGAGGGGAAAGAACGAGCGATAGCTTGACGAGGATTTGCAACCGCGATTTAGGACGTTCGTCGTCTTTATTAACGATGCTCGTCGGCCGTGGCGCGTCACGCCGGGTTGAATTTAATTCGCGGCAATTTGTAATATTGACTGTGCAAATTATTTCTCCGGCCGTGACGAGGTTCTCCGCCGTGCTCAACAAGTTCAAGTGCCACTTCCGGAAACCGCCACGAGTGGCCCGGCTGCACTTCATGAAATATACAAGATTTTCCACAGCGCCACGACCTTCGTGTTTTAGTGTCGGCGCGGCGTTTTAAACCTGCGTTTATTATAAATGGCCGCGAAACTTCGCCGCCCCGGTGCGGAGGCTTAACGAGACACGTTAATATTTCCACTGTGTTTCCTTTCTTTTCTTTTTTTTTCAAATGCTTCCCTCGCCAATTTTCGTCTACGTTCCAGGGAAATACGCGAACGCGCTTGTAAATATTTCTTGCGTTCTTTTAATTAATTAAAAAGATATTTGTTATTCCGTTAGCCGGAAAAAGTGCAACGTAAATTCTTACGTTCCGTTTCCAACGAAATTGAACAATCCATTCCGAGAACTTACCGCGATAAACCGGCAAACTCGTAGAAAGGAAACTGTATTTATACCTTCGCGTTTATGAAACAAATCGCGTAATAAAAAATGTGTGCGCCTTCGTGATGGACGTGAAACGACGAAATCGAAAACTGCGCTACGTAACTCGACGCTAATTCCGCGTATATTTAATTTATACGTCCTTGTAATTTGTATCTAATATTTCGTAACTATTAGGTTGTCCGGAAAGTTCCTTTCGTTTTATGAGGAAACACTAGACGCACGACATTTCTCCTTCTCTATTATTTTACCGAATCACGCATCATCCATTTTGTTCCCTTTCTATTATTACGATCACACGTAATTCGAGAAAGTAATACGAAACAAAACATGTGGTGCATCCGTTGTTTCCTTATAAAACGAAAGAAACTTTCCGGACAACGTAATAAATATTCCGGCGTAACGTTTTACCTTCCTTTCTAATTCCGTTGCGATTATTTGGCTTCTCTTCTAGCAAGACAGCTCTCGTTGAAAAATCGATTGAAACAGAACTTACGAAGTGTATAACAGGAGAGAGGAATCGAATTTCCAGAGTTGGTTTATGCATCGATTACCCAATCTCAGTGCCATCCACGATTGCGATAGAATCTTCGGATCTGTAGACAAACGAGGCTGCACCTTTCGAGCTCAACTTCTCGACGGTACTCCAGAGGTGCTCGTATTCTTTTACCAGAATATTCGACAAGAGTGCCATCCTCGGGGAAGGACTCAAATCGGTTTCCTCGCAAACATGCTCGATCGTTGTTGAACGAGTGAAATAGACCTGTAGTCGGACAGTGGTGCTGCAGACGATTGCGTGATCAATTAAATAAACTACATTTCCAATGGCTCGCAAAAATTTCCGCCCACATTTTATAAGGAGACGATCTCTTGTTTAATAAAGCATGTGTAAACTTCTACGACGATACGTATTTCACGTGTCGACACGTATCACGAAAACGAAGCCCTGAATTCATTCGGTACATTACAACGCGTTAATTTTGCAGCAGAACGTCGTAGCATTTTATTTGAACAAAATTGGCCTTTTACAGAGCGTACGAACAATTTTGTAAGCGCCTGCATTTGCCAATAAGAAGTTATTCTTCTTCTGTGTGAAAGTCTTCCACTCTCAAAGATAACGAATATTCGTATGCTTTTTATAAACTTGTAAGCTTTCGCTATATAAATCGAAGATGGCTCGAACGAGATGAAAGAAGTAGCTTATCGTTGGAAAGAAATTTACCTTCGTCTGGAACACCGAAATCTCTCTGATCGGTGATTTGCACAGACCGAGATAATGGAAACCAATAATTTTCGCTTGGCGAGTCGTCGTGAATCTTCACTTTCGATCAACTTGTATATCAGCCTTCTTTCACCGTGCCATTTAGGTTCCTCCGTTTTAATCAGTGGATCCAGTAAGAAAGTCTGGCACGCGAGAAGGATCGATTCCTTTATAGCAGTTAGGAAAATAGCTTCGTTGCCTTGGTGGTGAGTGAACGGATCCGTCGAAGATACGCTGTTCCCTGAAAATCAGAAAGAGCCAATTAACGAAGCGAAGATCCGCAGCTAATCGCGAGACTCGGCTTGCTAGAATCGAACGTAAACAGGGCTGTAAATTTTTCCAACTCCGTCACCGTTTAATTGGATATCGAAAACGGTTGCAGGAGTTTTCTGCTCTGAAATCGGTTTCGATATGAAGAGGCTGTCGCGCTGAATCGGCTTGCGGACGTTTGAAACTTGGGTTCTTGGTAGAAAAAATAACAATCGTTCGTTAACATTGACGCGATTATTATCGAGAGTTTAACGCGTACTTTATCGTGAATCTTTATTTCTCGTAATTTACGACGAGTGGAGGAAACTGCATTATGTTCGCAAATAGAATCCGCTTGAATGGTGAAAAATATATCGGTGAAAAACTGAATACTTAAATCTTAGGAGCCGAATTAAATGAATTTTACTTAGTAGAGTAGCGCGTAAAAGCGAAAAGAAAGCGCGTGCTCGTATTTACTGTGATCCAAGTAATTCAGACTATTGAAATTAATTCCAGGCTATAATCTGTTTATGCTTCATCGAGCCGATCGTTAAGCCTGGAAGCTCGATCCTGCAAACGGTAGAGGAGTACAATGTAGGAACACTGTTTTCCTTTATGGCGATCTGATTGCAATTTCGTGGCTGTGAATTTCACTCGAAGATCGTTTCGTCGATATCTATAGGATAACGCCGCTACGAGGCGTAACATCGCGTCTAACATTAAGTAGTATTTCATGAAACTAACGCACATGCAAACACGAACGAGCTAATTTTTCAAGAAAGATTTAATTTTGAGAGATCCAATTATATCAATAACTCGTTTCGTTGAAAGAGAAAAGACCACCGATACGTTTCATTTTATCTTTGCAACGTATATATTCGATCGAAGTTGTATTTTCTCGGACTGAATTCCGCCAATAAGAGAGATTCTTCCGTTTCCATGGTCCTCTGCAAGAATCTAGCACACGCTAATTCCAATGTCCTGATTTCCGGTAAAATCCGCCGGTGACACGTTTATCGAGCGATTCCCTCCTGGCTTTCAAATGAGATTTCTCCGCGAATTTGGTCCCGATGTTCCACGTTAATTTCAATCGCGTCGCCTTACATGTAATTAAACGAGGAAATCGAATTAAGAGTTCTTAAGCCGTCGGAGGGCAGATCGCAGATTAGCGAAAAATCAAGAACCGTACATTAATCCGGTCTAAGTCGAGACTTCACGATATTTTCCCATTCCGCTCTCCCTCATCGTCGTCCATCATCTTTCACCTCATATTTTTCCACCCCTTCGAGCTACATTCCCTGTTCCGTTTCTCCTTCCTCATTTCCTTAATTGCTGATCCCTGCGCGATTTTTTCCACCGGATTCCGCATTCTTTTTCCCTGAACCGTGATAAACCCAGATATCGGATCCTCCCGAGACTGTATCGATTTCACGCCTTTCACGGAACTGAAATCATTAAAAAACTTTGTTGCGATGTATTGCAAAATAATCTCTATACGGAGATTCCAAGCGTTTCGATGAAAGTGTCGATGAAAATACGAATCCGTATAAACGTTCACGGTCTAGTCGTGTATCTTTCGTGTATGTTTAATGTCAGTGGCATTCTTTTCGCAAAATATTTTATCTATGATTATGTTTATCGTTTATCTATGATAGATTTATAATTTTATCGATTATAGGAGCTCTTTGCTATTTCCGATAGATACGATTTTCGCTGAAACTTGAAACAAGATTCACAAGAGTACGTGTTAGAAATTTGTCTCGTAAACTACGATCACAATCGGAACAAATCATCGTATTATCGAATGTCGATGATATTTTCGCTCGATAAATCCCATGTTCTACGAAGAATAGTTCAATTTTTTGAACAACGTGTATCTGTTCCAAGTGCAGTCGATATATGATTAAATGCTAGCCTTTCTATATTTGTAACGTCGTTTATTCTACCAGCTTTTCGAACGTCACTTCTCTATACTATCAGCAATGCGCAGTTGAATTTTAATCGATATATAGATTTAGTTTCTGCGGGGATTTTTAACAATGCGACTGCAATTGACACGGCTTCGTAAAGCGAAACGTTTCAAAACCTGTTCGATCTTCCATTTCAGGCACGTTACAGCAATTTAAAAGCGAAAACATAGCTGCGAAAAGCTGTTTCGAAAATTAAGCGGATTCTATACAGAATCGTACGTTTTCTAAAGTTTGAAAACGTTCATTTAAATGTATATATATCTGCAATCATACAAGAAAAAGTCGAACTGCAGATTAAATAGACCGTTTCAAGTGTTTGCGAATTTATCTCGGAATATGAAAACTCTCTTTGAACGAAGATGTTTTCATAAGCATCTTCGTAATGTCGAAGTCACAAGCTCTTCCTATGATTCGAAAACCAGCAACAATAGTACATAACACAGTAACAATAGCGAACATAAGCCTAGGATTATAAGACACATTACACATTATAAGACATGATTTTTGAAATTCTATAACAATCTCTTCGTATGACTCACAATCCATAAACGTGAATCTCGGACTCGCGAGACCCGACCGAGGACAATTTACAGTCCAATGTCGATTCTCAGGATACTCCTGGAGTCCTACGTATAGTTAACCCTTACCGGTCGTAAGTCACCTCTCACGTGACAACAGTACTTGGTCGCTCCGGTCGCACGTCACGTGGGAGGTGAACAACGAGCGAACCTGTGCTGAAAACCATTCCTTCGTGTTGGAGATTGTTTCAAAAAGTATCATACGTTAAAAACTTGTAAATAATTATTTGAAACTGATATATTTGTAATACACCTTGAAAAAATAAATCATTTCTAACAAAAATGTTATTCTTATGATACCGAAGATTCTTTGCATATTTACCGAAACCAGCTACAACCTAGTGAGAATCACGTATGAAAAGCTAGCGACCGACAAAGGCTAAGTTTGTGTAGCACGACCTCGAAGCTGTAGAAATCAAGATTTTCGTGCGCCAGAGCAGCGATTGTCAATCTTTTTCGTCCGGTGGTACGCATAAGCTAATTATTAAAATTCCGCGACACGCTAAAACCGTATCATATTTGATCGAACAAAAAGAAAGAAAGAGAGCAGCGTCGCTAACTGTAAGTCAAATATCGCGTGTTTGAACAATTCTTAAGACGTATCCGTGGAAAATCGTTGCTCCGGTGCGATCTGTCTGATCGACACTCTCCGCAAACTCGCAACCATGTACCTCGAGGTTTCTAAATCGCGATGCGTTCCAACTCCATGATCCTGATCCTTGCGTGGTGTTGAGAGCCATTGGTGTTGCGATACACCGTTTAAATCGATCCGAATCGGTGATCGAGATTCAGATCGTTGAACTCCAAATTCAGTTCGGATTCGTGTATTCCGGGAATATGTCAGATGGATTCCGTGAATATACTAGGTAGATTCCGAGAATATACCGGCGGAATTCTCTTCACCCCGGGCTAGCGGCTACCTTCGATACCCTGTTTGTCCAAATCGAACGATCTGTCTGTGTAACGCGAGACTCGTGTTTTGTACAGCGTGTATTATTGTTATCGAATTTAATATTTAATATTGACCGACTGAGAGGTAACACGTGTCTGCTATATTCTTATTCTTACGATATTTTCGGAACTTTCGTATCTCCCTTTTTCTTCCATTTGTCTATCCGTGCCACGTTGCTTTCTGATATTGTCGCTGTGCGATCTGCTCTTCTACTTCTCTGCTGTTTCGTGAGTGTCGTATTCTTGTTTCACGGAGATTAAATCGATTTCCGGTGATGCTGCGTGTTGCCGGTGCCTTTCGTGCTTGGCAAATGTTGCGTTCTCGGTGCCTCGTACCAAAGTCGCTTCTTTATCCCTCAGCTTATGCCGTATTCCACGCTCTCTTCGTTCCTTTTGCATTTCGCAACGTACCGGCGTTTTTATCTGTTTGCAACTTTCTACATCCACATCGTCGAGTAACACGTATGTAACGCGACGTTACATGTATGTATGTTAGCGCACGTGTAACACGTTTTACGTATTTCTATGGTGGATAATTGAATCGGTAGTTTGATGCTGGAAGTCGTACCGAACGTTTCGACAGAGGATTCCTAGAATTAATTTAGTTCGTTTTATATCACACACACTGTGCACAGATGATTCTACAACGATCGAAGTAACCGAAATATCGCGTATGTTTCAGGCGAGAATCCAGCAGCCATGCAGCACGGTGGTTGCGCGAATCTTCAGGCGACGTCCTTCGTTCTCATCGTCATCACGATGCTATTCCCGTCGCTTTTCAGGTGACCGTGATGTCCTAGTCATTCTCTGGGCCTGCAGTTCGAATGGTGCTAACTCCCTTCGTTCTCGCGTCAAATGGAACGCGAGAAGATTGCGAAGAATCCGAAGTAATTGTCGTTCCCGGCCCATACGTCGAGCTTTGCAAGGAACGGACGCACTTTCGCATTCGAAATCGATTTTTACACCGAAAGCCGATAAGCACCAACCAACCGAATCAATTCCGACTCGTGATACGGAGAAAGAAGACAGTAAGAAATCAGCAAAAACTTTCTCCACGGTATACGCAGATTACTATAAGAGACAGACAGAGAGAGAGAGAGAGAGAGAGAGAGAGAGAGAGAGAGAGAGAAACGTTTGCGCTGAAACCACTGTTTTGCACGAGATGTCGTCAAAGGATCCGATTGTTCGACAAAGGACTTCCCTCCCCCTTTCGTTTCGTTTCTTTTTCAATACATCGAACTGCATAAATGGAAACGTGAAATTTCCCCGTGACAGACAACGAAGTTTTCCCCTTTATCGAGAACGCTCGTCGATCCTGTTTACCGAGCTCAAGGTTCGCCCATCTCGTCTACCATATCGTACGTGAATTTCCGCGAATATTTTTGCGTATGGCGGCTCGTGCGGCTCGCTTTCAGCGCTACGCGATACCAAGAGAGGATTCTCCATTGCCTTTTACTCGGTCGACCTCTTGGCTCGCGTGTAAAAATTGGAAACGTATCCTTGTGCGTTCATACCGCGCACGAGCATTATCAAACCGAAGCAAAGATAAATCGAACGTGAATTATCGTGATCTGAAATTCGTTCAAGCAGATTAACATATCAATCTTTCTCTCAGAACGAAAATCGCGGCTCTTCTCGTTCCTTCCGACGAATAATTCTATTAAAAAAAAAAAAAAGAAAAGAAAAGAAAAGAGAAGAAAGTGATTTGCCTTGTCGCGGCTGAAACGCGCGGAATCGAACAGAGTTTGTTTCTTTGAAACTGAAAGAGTTTTGAGAACAAATACCGACATGGAATTGTTTATCCGAATCGAGCACGCGTGGTACACAAACCGTGCCAGAACAGGCGAGTACGCGAAATACTTTTTATCGCTGTCGTTCTAGTTTCATCGAATGTAATTGCATGCGCCGGTATTTTTAATCCCCAACTGGCATCGTTGCATTAGCATATTTGCTTTTCAAGTATCTTGTTTCGTTTCGTGTTTCTTATTTCACACGGTGACAACTTTCGTCGCGTAAAACATACCACGTCGATTGAAAATGAAATATATTCTAACGTAAGCTATCGCGATCGCTTATGATCCACTGATAAGTACGCTTCGATTTTATCTACAAGCTGATGAATTTCTTTACTTTATCAACGATCGATTTAACTATTAAGCTATTAAAGTTTGATTAAGTTTGACGAACGAACCCGTGTTTGAATCCTTTGCGATGGACGCGTTGAAGAGTTTCACAAAGAGAATATTTTCTTCGACTGCGTCGGAAACTTCGTCGAATTTTTCTCCACCTTGACGAGGCTCGAATGTACATCCGAGAAAATTTTCGCGAAGCAGAGAAGTTAAACGAAGCAACGCTGTCCGACCGAATAACTTCGAAATTAAATTAGAAACGCGATCACAATATTATATCTTGTCGCGATATTTACCGAGTCGCGAGAAAGATCGTTTGTCGATCTTCCGTAGAAATCTCGAGCCGACGATGCTGAATCTCGTCCGAACGTTTCAAACAGATTTCGTCCATTGAAACGGTCAAAATCAAACGCGACGCTTCTCGGGTGATTTTCATATCCAAAGCAGATCGATATTCCTCGTACGCGCTCCACGTTCACGCGTGAAATTAAAGGGAATAGAGTCGGTCGATCGAGCAATTGACGCAGCTCGTCCGTTCTATTTTCCACGGGTTTCGCGCGAGTGAAGCGCACAACGGCGGATTTGGCGAAAAGAAACGCGAACGAGAGACGCAAACATCACGACGACGTGTCGCGTAAGTTGAAGCGTGAAATAATGGTCGGGCCACGGGCTCTCGAAATTATTACACGATATAAAATACTCGTTTGTACGCGGCGCCAGAAGCGTTGTTCAACCGGCCAGACAATGACCGTTCATAAAATTTCGAATCACTCGCTTAGCCTCCTCCGTGTTTATTGCGCGCGACTATGCAAATTTGCTTTCTCTTCGCTCCGCCGCTACAAATTTAACACTTTGATTACCAGACCGTTGCCAGGACAATCATTTTTGCATCGGTCACTGGGCCCCACCACCGACTGGTTAAACGCGCTTGTATAAACGCCGGATATACGCGATCGATCTGTCCAATTCACGTCCGCCCACTCTATGACGTACAACCGCGCGTATTAATCGCTTTTCCCGCGCATCGCCGCTGCCTTTTATTTTTTTTACCCTTTCCCTTCCTACTTTTTTACTTCCATGTGCGCTTCTTTCGATGCGCCTGGCGGGCAAAGGGTTAACGCGAGTCGCCGACCCGCGGCCGATTACGAAAGCCGATCATCACACTTTTACGTCGATTAGCGGGGAATCGCGAAGAACGATCGATTCCCGTTACTTTCGATGTGTTTGCGACGCGACGAGTTCGATCTTATCGCGTCTTTTATTCCTTTTAACCGGGTCTTTTATTTTTTGTTTTAATTATTTTTCCACGAGTTGCGCAGCTCGCACGAAACTGTACATCGAGTCGGCGGATGTTTTTTACCATCTTTTTTCTGCTTTTTTTTTTTTTTTTTTTTTTGTTTAAGCAATACAACACGCTTCACGCCGGCTCAAATATTTTTCCACGCAAAGCTAAACCGATATACCCATACAAACGCAAAGAGGAAGTTTTCATTCCGCGCTCTGTTCTACGCATCCACTGTCCCTCTTTCGGAAACGATCCAATCGGGAACGATAAAGTTCGAATAACAATGAGCCTCTTCTGTTGAAAAATTACGATTCCTTCAATTACATACAGCATCCTTTTGTGTGCAGAACCAGCGTCCGGGCTTTCAATCAACTAAACAAAACGCGACACCGGTGAAAAGCAAATAAAGAGCACGTCACGTCGTATTAAAAAATAGTAATATCGGCTTTTTGCTTCTCGATTCGTATCCTCTGTTTCTATGTACGCTACGCTTCGCTATCCAACAGCTCGGACATTTCCGTCGATTTCTATCGAACGAAGTGTTATTACCAGATTGTGCATCAAAATTATTTTGTTTTCAAATTCATCGTATATTAATAGTTTTTCCTTCGTCAACTCTTCGATATTTTGCCGCACGCGGACGATTGTAGCAATCGCGAAGAATAAAATTGTCACAAATTTCTCTATCTGTAATTTCATACGTATGTTCATGATACTTACGAATGATGGTGTACAAGATACGCTATGTTTCTTGCGCAAAATGGTGCTAGTATATTCTAGAGATAAAAATAAGAAACTTACGTAGGCTGAAATCGAACGAAACTCCGATACGTTCTTACTTCTACGTATTTCTATCGTAATTTTCTAACAAAACATTGACGTCTTTTTCTTATTTCTACCATTTCGCGCGCAGAGTGTTCCGTGTTTTTTTCCACCACGTTTTCTCTTCTTTCTCGAACGATGAAAATCGCGTATGCCACGGGTAACACAACAGGCAAATTAAATGAAAATCCAATACGTTGTTATCTTGATCGAAACTTTCCAGGCGAAGGCTTTTTCTTATTTTTACCATTTCCCACGCGAAAGACACGAAACAGCCCAGAGTACAACGTGTACTCTGTTCCTTTGGCAAAACAATTTCGAACGCGTGGAAATCCTGTCTACGTTTGCGCGCGTGTCTGACGCCTCTGTTCGCCGAATTCCTGTAAGCGAAAGTTGACCGCGTAATTTCATTTTGCGCCATTGAGCTTCCATCCCCACTCGAATCCGCGCGATTTCAGACGAATAACCAGCCGGATCGATGGTAACGCGACCAGAGGTCGATCACGAGATCGAAATCACCGAGAGATTCCAGCCGAAGTGGTCACTTCCGTGCAAATCAGCGCTTGCTGCTGCTGAATACGGCGTAGCAACCTTCTGCCTGAATAATACAATAATTTATCGAGAGCATTGTTACACGGGCAGGTGGAAAGCGCACTCGCGTAACCGACACCTGCGATAAATTTAATTTTCACCCGGACCGTGTCCCGCCGCTTTTTACCCTCCGCTTCTTCTTCTTTGTTCTTAAAATCGTTTTAGACTCGATCGCGACTTTTTGTGTCGTTAAGACGCTTTTTCAGTTTCAAGAGAGTGGTAAGGAATCCTTGCCAATGTGCATTATTTTTAAGGCAGCGAGATTAGACGTACGAACTTTGTTCGAGGTACTAAGTTGTGTTCGTGATTTTCGTACAATCCGTTGAACTTGTAATCGACCGACGGAATACTTAACATCGTTTTTATCGTTCGCCGATCGAATGAAAATATTTGTCGCTCGCTCCGAAGATCAACATCCTCGCGGAAAAAACGCGGCACTACTCTGCCAATCACTCGACGAGCTTCGAAAGGAAAATTATATTGCAACGTGAAAGACGGAGGACGGGATTGTGGAAAAAGAAACGACCGTTTTGTCGATGAAATTTCTTATCCGCGCGCGCGAATATTCCTCTACGCGTTTACGAAGCAGCGATTGCAATTCTTTCTAAAGGCAAAAGAATGGTAATCCGTTTGTCTGGTTGAACTTTTTCGCTCCCCGGTTCTTCCACCGCTCTGCCGCGGTGCTCCCCCTCATTTATCGTTTCGTATCCATGATATCTTGTTTACCTCTCGAAACCATCCACTATCCTCCAGGCTTTTTCTCGGCAATGGCCCGCTCTCCCACCGGAATCGTCATCCATTTCTATTTCTCGAAGAGCGTAGCTCTGTCGCCCGCTGGAATTCGTAAAAAGAAGCATTTGCGAATTAATGGTAAACACTCGTTCGGTTTCCATCGTGAGAAACGTTCGGGGGACGCTCGATCGGGAAAACGGCTTCGAAAGGGAATCGTTCGCCGCGTTTTCTCTCGACTTTTCCACATGAAATCAATTGGTGCGTCGATTTTCCAAAGTTCGCAGTTAACTGAGAAATCATCCGCGTGATTATTCGAAGAATTGCAGAGCCACTATGATAAATAACACGTTCGTTTTGATTGAATTATTTCGATCGTTCGTTCAATGTTGCAGATTTTCTGTACTCGGAAGGAAGAAAATTCCGTAGAAGTGGATTCTTCGTCTTGTTGAATTCTCTTTACTTATCCTTTATTCTCTCCTTATTTCATATTCATTTATATATTCGTATTGTTACCGTTACCGTGTTTTCTACGTTTCGCGCATTTAAGAATTTCATTCGCTTATGGAATTTTTAGCAGATGGAATTGATTGTTGAAAAATTTAAATCTTGCAAGACGTGGTTTTGGACTTGTGCGAAGTACCTGTATCTCATTTATAATGCAAAATGTTTTACATTCTCCAGCAGAATTTTATTCATTGGAATCTTTGTAAGATGGAATTGATCGTTTCAAAATTTAAAACGTATAAGACATTCCTTTGGATTTCTGAAATTGTATCTCGCTGTCACGATAAAATGTAGTAACAGTTTGCTACGTATCGTAAAATTTCAAATATGATATTTCGAAATAATTGACGGCTATTTAGCGGTGAAACGCGGAGAAAATCAAAATGCGACATTATTTAGTGGCTTTTATATTGAAAGACTATACACATACGATTCTATGCAATTTTTTTTAAATATAATGCCACCATAATTGGGTCTAAATTGGAACTGAAAGCGTTCCAAGCGGAAGCCAGGCTCGCTTTAAAGGGACATAAAGCTTTCATTGTGCGCACTGTCGTTTCTACGGTTTCTACAATTCATCAAAGTCGAACGGATCCATTTTAAATTGAAAATGAGAATCATATCGGGAATTACGTTTTCACTTAACCGCGTATATTTTCCCATTATTGTTTCACCGAATGATTTCGCTTGTTATTATTCTGAATTAAACTTCGTCTCGCTATATAATTTGTTATGCGTTACTTTTCATCCGATTTTTATACCGAGCAATTTTTAAAGTATGTCATAGAAGTTTAACAACTCTATTACTTTTGTAGTTCTGTTCGAAACTGTCGAGCAATAACTATATCGCTGTTACTATTTCGCGTTTGCTCGAACATTTGCTATAATATTTGTTTGCTACGATATTCGCTGATGGTTAGAACGATGGGAACCGTGGAAATTTTTCGCATCGTTTCACTCGCCAACTGCTAAACTCCATAACGAAACTACGTATAGAAGGAATTTCAGTAATCGAAATGAACGCCAGTCATGAATGTAATAGAATTTGTTTGATGGAATTTTCATTGGTTTGGGCACAATTTCTTGTCTTCCTATCGAGAGACGACAAAGACGTAGAATCGAAGAAATATTCCTGCGAAGGTTACGATTCACGTGATAACCGAACAGAAATGTTTAAAAACGAGGAATATAGACGTCGTTAGATAATATGTCGAATGAAAATATAATGGGGATGAATACCGCTCGCCTTTTTTAAAAAGGATGCTTCGCGATTAATTTCGTTTTAATTAAAAATTTATTAAAACTCGCATTTCGTATATGTTTATGCGTGAAATTCAGGTCTCTCGGAGCTTAAAATATTAATTAAGTGAAATTTCAACAGCGAAACCTACTTGATCGAATTTTGATTTTAACCGGAATTTTGTTAATTTATTATCTTCCACCGCGCAACCTATATTTTCTCTTGTATGTCCATTCGGTGGATCGGTGAAAAACGGGGATTGTTTAACGCTTTGAACGCGGAAGACGATTTTCTACTTTTTTGCCGACGATGCCTGAATAAATGGAAACGTGTTACAGAAGAATGGATTTCCGACAGCGGGCACCTCCTTCGATTTTCTGTAGCGCATTGAACGTGCGAGAAACATTGATTAAACGATTCATGGATTGTCGAAGGTATATACATTCAGAATTAAATATTTCTGTTCCGCCAAACGATTCAGCAGCGTTAAGAATTCAGTGTCGAAAAATTGCGAGTTGTCTGAATTATTGCTTCGATATGAAACAAAGTGGTGAGGTTCGTTGATAAACGAATCGCGATTTTCTTTTATGCGAAACAAGCATCTTTTATATCCTGTGATATTGAAAATTAGTTTCTTTTAGAGAGAGATTAAGTCGACACCGATTTTCCTAGAAACATGACGAACTTGACAAGAAACTTGTACGACCAGGAGTTTCGTAGCGATCGAAATATCACAAGATACGAACGAACAATCGATCGAGCATTAAATTGATTCCACTCGACGATGTATAACGTAATACGATCACCGCGTAACGTACGATAAATACAATCGATTTTCCAAGTACATATTATCGATGGAAGAATCGAACGTTTCACCTACTCTCGAGCAACATCGCAAAGTAGCAATTAAAAATAAAACACCCGAAAATCAGAGGAAATGACAGAACGCAATCTTTGCGATGATAATGTCGTTAATTACGAAGTTAGTAAAATTTTCAATCACTTGATTATTATTAATTGTTGAAATTTCTTCTCTGCAATATTCGGTTTCCCCTGACCGATACGTCAAAATATCGCGCGAAACTGGATGAAAAATTCAATTTTTGCATCGAATCGTACGTTACAAATTTGCACGAACAGAGGATGAATAAATCCTACTTTCAAAATCATGGAAACATCCCTAATGGATCTTTAATCTTCGTTCGATCGAACGAGTATTAACGATGAAATTTTCACGGCCGCGTCCTGCGCGATATGCAAATAACGGCAACGCCATTCGCGAGTGAGTAAGAACATTTTCGTGTGCATGCGTGTGTACGGTCTTTGTATGTGTGCGTCCCCGCGTATGTATCTTCGAGTACGAGTACACGAGCTATTCGGAACGCATTTGATAAGAAACGAAAAACGAAAAAGGAAAAAAAAAGATCGTAAGTAAGATAAAGTAACGTAAGAGAGAAAAAAAAACAAAGTATTACGAAGTTAGAGAAAGTAAGTCGCACGGGACTCGTCCCGATCGGAGATCGAAAACTCACGCGCGCAAGGGGAAAAGTTGTCGTTACGCCATTAAATACGCACAGTGAAGTTTGATGTTCGACAAGTTGATAGACGCTTCTGAATTTGTATAATTTGCAATTTCTACTGAATGATAATTCCACGTACCTTAGCCACTAGCGATTGCTTGTAAATTGAACTTAAACTTGCGAGGAGATCGATGCAACCCAACAAGACGATATTTAATCAACGCGGAGATCTTAAAGCCATTATACGTAATACGATTACGTATAATTACACGTTATACGATTATACGTAATTGTAATCGATCGTAAAGGATCAACCTCCTTGCATTTGTATCGTACGAATTTTTATTTTGGTCCCGTTTGAAGCTGTTTCTTAATCATCAAAGCTTCGAGCCGTTCGTTTCGCAACAATTGCATTGGAAATAAATACGTGGCAATGCAAAGCAGCGATACTCGACTGATGCAGTTTTCGTACGTGCGTTTCAGACGCGTGATACAAGGAATAAAGCGAAAACTATAGAATCTACTCTTTTCGTATGTAAAGTTAAGCGGCGATTTTGTGCAATATAATTACACGAAGTGTCTATTTCGATCTCCGATCCGGATTCCGTTTGTCAGAGTGCATGTGTGTAAAAATCGAAGAAGATTCGTGTAAAGTCTTCGGCTCGATATACTTGCTCATCGCTAATCACGTCTCATCATCCATAGTAATATATCCACGATACGGTAACGATAAAGTAAATAAGAAGACACGTCTATAAGCATCTATAAGTTATTGGTACTATTAATGGTCGTTAACGCGGTTAGGGTGGCGCAAACACGTTGTAGGGAAATTCCATTTTCGTGGGACGGGAGAACGGACGAGAGCGGAAAAGGAAACGATAGAAAATTAATTTAACGTCGATATTCGCTGTTCACTATTTGTAAGATTCGACAAGGTAAATACAATAAAATTCATAGTACCTAATCGATCCTCTGCTTTGTTTCAATTCACCCTAACCCATTAGGTCGATGCATAAGTAACGCGATTTTGCGAAAGTCGAATTTAAGGCAGCGTAATTTGCCACGACAGAGACACGATAAATGGGACACAGGAAATTTTGCTAGGAGATGGCAAACGATTATGGAAGATGAGAGAAAATGGTAATGAGAGACGACAAGGTAAATACAATAAAATTCATAGTATTAAGTTGTCCGAAAAGCGTCTTTCTTTTACAGACACGTCTTTTACGACGATGTATCCTTATACAAACACGAAACCTAATCCGTCGAAGGTTGTGATCTTTATCTTGATAGAACGAAATGGATCATGCGTGATTCGAGAAAATAATACAAAACGACAAACGTTGCGCATCCATTATTTCCTTATGAAACGAAAGAAACTTTCGGACGAACTAGTAATCCTTAAGTAACGCGATTTTTCGAAACTCGAATTTAAAGCAGCGTAATTTTCCATGACAGAGACACGATAAATGGGGTACAGGAAATTTAGCTAGGAGATGACAAACGATCATGGAAGGTGAGGGGAAATACGTTGTTAATTAATTGCTGGCAAGCAGATTTTTATCTTCGGTTGATATACATACTGAAAACGGTCGCATTGCTTGTGAGATTGCCCGATAAAAACCTACTTGACTTGCTGAATAATTACGGAACGATACGATCCACAAGTGAAGAGATATTTACCAAGAGCTGTGTCCAATTTCTTGCGTAAAGAATCGCTTTGGAAAATTACTTAAAAAGCAGTCGCGTTATTTACGGCATCGCGCAATAAAAACCTATTTCGATCGCTGTATAATTTCAAGGGACGAAATAATCTGCGAGAGGAACGACGTATATTCAGAGGTCGTTTGCAAATTTTTTACACGGACAATTATTCTGGCAAATTACCTAGATACCTTCGATAATGAAAGTCTCCAAATATCCCACGCAAGCACGGTTCCACGCGATAGTTATATTTCGCGTTGCGAAGTGCAATTATCAAATATAGGAAATTTTATTCATTTCGAAGAGGTTCGTTCTGCAAATAATTACGATCGAACGTGCTCATCACGGCGTGCCATTGAAGCAATCGCGAGATATTAATTTAACGCGTGACCCGATGCTTCATTCCTAATATTTCTATCACCTCACGTACGCTTTAAACCCATTTTCTTTCTCCACCATCGAGCCGGCGCAATTTGTCCGATCGGAGAGCCGGAAAACTCGATAGGCTCGCACGTTCGCGAGATCCTCTCCCTCGCAAGCCTACGTCCTAGTCCACTTGACACGAAATTTCACGATATCACACGCTTAACGGTGAATTTATTCTGAAGCAGGTCTTCGCTGCAGCAGCATCCACGGTCTCAAGAAGAAGAAGAAAGGAATCAGGTCAGCCCTCTAATAAATCGGCATACGCACGCGCGGTCGCCAGAGTTCTCTCATTCGCATAGCTTAGCATACGGCGCGGCTACGTAGCCGAGACCTGAAGCAGGTCCTTCAGGCCTCGCCGCTGTCGCATTCGTATTCGACCGGTGGAAACCCGGTTAATTTTTCAGAGTCATCGTCCCGATTAAGGAAATTACACGATCAAAAGGCAAGCGACGCGTCTTAATTAAACGCGCTGCCTCGAAAATGGGATCTCTGGTCATCCACCAAGACAACGCGCGATGCAGAAATAAAAGAAAAATACGAGCGAGCGTACATTCGCATAGAACGAAACTTCAGCGAACGAAAATTCTCCTCTATAGCGTTATTTAAGTTGTTAAAGTCCGAAGTTGATCGATAAATTCTTGAAACGCTTTGGTATGGTTTCAGATGACTGAGTTACGGTATGAAATTGTTGTATGTATTGGATACGTTATACAGGGTGATTCACGATACAAATGGGATCAGGGAGATCGTACGATTGAAAATAAGAGGAAAATGAAAAACAATGAAATCGCAAATTGGAGGCTTCGTTTCTGAGAAAATTCTATTTGGAGAACGTGAGTGTGTTTAATACGTTTCTGCTTAAGGCGGAAACACAAATGATAGACGAATAATACGATATAGGTGTTTTTATTTTAGAGTATTAATATCAGCGTATAACGCGTAGTCATATTTAGTATAATCGACATTAATTAAGCAATTGAGTTTACTGTTTGCGCAAATATAATTAAACGTGTACCAACAAAGTGGAAATTGTCTTTCATGAATATTGCATAAATTGCATTCGATATTGACGAACAAACACGTCGCTATGTTGCCTAATTAACCGCTATGAATGCGTAGCTCTTTGCGTATCGGTGACATCACGACATCGCAATCTTTCATAATAATTCAATAATTCAACCCAGTCAATAATGATTCATTCTTCCATACCGCAACTTCTTCGAATTGATTCCATTCGCATTTCATTCAGCTCAAACAACGATAAAGTAATATTATATCAAATATACGACAATCTCCAAAGATATATATCGTTTCAGCAAAAAAATTTCTCAAAATATACAATTACGATCTTAAATATCACGGATGCGATAAATGCAAAATCTGCACTTGCACAATTTCTAGCCCTATAATTTTTATTTTAGTCAGATCCGTGCCATTTCTCTGCTCTTTGCGGTGGAACAGAAGCAAAAAGGGAATAGCCTTCCGTCATAATTTCGCATCATGATGGCACGATGCTACTACTGTGTCGTGGTTGGAATCTCTGGACGCATGCCGGTGGTCGGCCATGTATCATCGTGACACAACTTCGCTGCCTGAATTTACAAAAAAAAAAAAAAAAAAAAAAAAAAAAAAAAAAAAAAAAAAAAAAAAAAAAAAAAAAAAAAAAACGAAAGAAAGAAAGAAACAGGGGTTGGGCGACTAGAGTGCGTTTTCACAGACATCTAATTCTTCAGCAGCCGTCTTTCCTTAAAAAAACGTAACGACTTGTCGGCGTTTTATTGAAATTACTATTTTACCCATACCAATAAAATTCATAAAAAAAAAGTACGAAAATACCATCTGCGCAAATGCATTATTCGAATAAACTCCTGCAAACGCGGACAAAAATCTCCTTCGTAGGAATTGAATTTTGCCCTTTCCCTTTTAAGTAACAATAAAATTACGCTGGATTGCGTTACAACGTTTCGCCTCTTCTACGATTAATTTTCTCGTATCCCGATGCTAATTCGCGTTGGTTAGTTTATATTCATACGCGCGCGCGAGGCGCGGATATTTTTGCATATTAAACGAATCACTTCATATTTCTCGTGGCTGTAAAGCGCGTACATAAAAATCCAAATTGGTAAATCTGTTATTCCTATTAGGATAAATTTGAGAGTCATTTATTACGAGGGAACGCTTAACGCTGAACAGATTCGGGTAGTTTTTCACTAAATTAGAAAATTACATCTCACGGAGATTTAATTAAATTCAGCGAGTCCGTGTCACTGACCGTAGGACGACGAGAAGTTATTGCACGAGAGCGTAATCGCAGAAACTAGCCGACCAGACGAAAATAAATGCGTTTTGGCCAGACTGCCACGCGATTACGCGACCATCGTCGTATTCGTTACAACGAAGGAAGAGTGACTTCCATTTGATCAACCGCGTATTTACGTCCAAGCGAAATTACAATATGCAAAGACGAAGATTTCTATGCTTCTGAGGTTGATGATTGAAAAGTGAAACACCCGGTATTTTCAGTATTTTCATATTTTTCATATTTTCTTATTTATGACGATACTCAAGACGCGTCGATTTATTCGCAAAATGACTTTAAAAAATGTTTTTACTCTTGGTTGGAGAATTGAAATCTAGTTGCAGCTTCTCGAATTATTTTAAAATGAAATTTTCTCTTTTATAATCCTTCTTGTCGGTACCTCGGAGTACGAGTAAAGTAAACAAGCGAAGAATAAATTAATTCTAATTGAAGTTCATTCTACAAATTACACGCGACGAAGCTAAAATTGTCTCTGACTTTACAAAAATATCGATGGTGGAATTTTAAATCAAGTTTTCTCGATGTAACGTTAAATTTCTCAGCTGTAAGTAGTATAGGTCGACCATTTATTCCGTCGGTATAGTTTCTCTCCTCTGTGCCGTTAATGGTTGTGAACCATAAAGGCTATGAACTAAATAGCGAGTAGCTTTTTTTCATTTTCTCAGTAATAATAACGTAACGAGAGAAACTTTTCGAACTTTACTGGACGATCGTAAAATAAACGAACGTGATTCTAACATTCGAAAATCAGAAATATATCACGATGTATATAATTTGACGTAGTGGTTATTCATATTTAGAGAAAATATTCAGGTTACTAAATATATATAGTATAGTACTAAAAATAGTACTCTCGTCGCGATTAACTATCGTAGAAACTCATCCTGTTCCAAAAGATCCGACCAATTTGGAGCCCATTGTTAACATTGTTGAATAAGATCGGCATTTCTATAATCTTGTTCGAACGTATTCAGGTTCGCTGACAACGCGACAAAGGTAGTAAAAGGCTTTCATCAAAAGCCACTGCCATTAACAAAGAGCGAATGCTAATGAATCTTACGGCGGAAGCAACCGAAAATCTGACGCGGTGTAAGTCAAAAGCGTGCCTTCGCGTTCCATTTCGATATAGAACATCGAAAGAACTCTACGTTTGTGCAAGCAAACACCCAACTGCCTAAAATTCTCTGACGAACTAAGAATTTAGAAAATATTTGTCGATAATTTTCGAAAATACCGGATATTCAATTATTGCGTTATCTTTGAACGTACGTCTGGATTTTAAGCATTCTAAATTACGAATCATTTTTATTGTAAATTTAGTTCGGGTATACAGGCGTATTCTTGTTTTGGATTATCGGTCAAGTATGGACAATTTTTTCGACAGGCATCGATGTTAACTTTTAAAGGATGTTAACGAACCAAAGGAAAGCGTAATTTACGAATAAAGTTCATTGTTCGCTGTTTGGCTTATTTTAAGTGCAATGACAATTATTAATGGCGCATAATATCGCGTAATAGATGGTATAACTCGCATGGCAGTAATCGATATTGTATAACACAACAATGCGTGACAGTGTGTGGTGGTAATGAATGCCATGTAATACATTGTGTCGACGCCATTGCATAACACATTGCGCTGACAATTAACAATTTGATATTCATATGTTACGCGAACACACTCAAGAGAATATCGTTTTCTAAATATTGTTTTGACAGATGGCGACATTAATGGAAGGGACGATGAAAAATAACGTCCAACTATTCCAAGAATCGAACGATATTCTGTAGCTATTTAATTAAAATGGAAATGGAGAACGTAGTAATCAAAGCTGCTATCTATTTTGGATAAATTAATACCTCTGTCAAACTGAACCCTTCATTAATATATATCTCTGTACGCTAGCTGTAAGCTGTAATCAATACACGGTTACGGGCATTGTATAACATTTGTTTAACGTTTGAAAGCCCGTGAATCAGAATTCAGAGAAACCCAACCTCTGTTCATCGAAAGTTTTACGACATCTTTTATATTCGATAAAAAAATTTACTTTCGACGTAGATTACGAATTTTAAATTGTACGCATCTTTTAATAAAACCGTTAATATATTAGTAGCATGAACTATCGTTATCGCATTAACTATCACGTTAAATTTCACATGAAAACATCATTCATCCAGAATTTTGTCCAATTTCAAAGCGAGCGTATCTAACAACTGCCCCAAGACTTTTGAGCGGGTAAAAAATAGTGAAAGTTGGAAGACAACCACACAGCAAAGAGATATTGGCAATGCTTTCATCTATAACACGGAACAGTTGCTAATTCTAAACATGAAAAATTGAAAAATATTAATATTGTCGCGCGGTCGCCGGTGACCTTCCTCCGCAATTATTATTTACTTAAAGTAACCACAATTTACTTCACAGTCTACGGAATAGCGAGACGCGATTCAGAACACGCGTTCAGAATTCCGGGAAACGTGTCCCGATCGTCTCGTATTTAATCGACGACACATTTCCCTTTTTGATTTCACGTTGCACACTTTTACTTATCTAATTTCTACTTTACAATTCGTCCAGCTGGACATTTGGTGAATTTTACGCAACGACACAATCTACGGACGTCTATTACGCGTAAACTGTACTTATCGTTCGGACACATCGAAATTACACGCTGAACGGTTCGACTGACAAGAGCTACGAATAATGTTCAAGGGAGCGTCTTAAAATTAAATCTGTCGGCGAACCAGTCGCATGCGCGGTATATACCCGGATGATGAAACGGAGAAGACGTAATAGGCTTAAAATTGCAGGACGGTCGGATCATTTATCGAGCGCCAGTCTCGGCTCGATAAGAGACCAAGGAATGCACTTGATAGGGTTTCATCGGAATTCGAAACAGGCCCGAGACTAAAGCAAGAGCGGACGATCTCGCGTTTGCTCGTCTACGCGCGTATACCGGTAACAGCGTGCACGTAAAGGATGCACGTACAAAGCCGTGTGTACACGTATCGGTAGTCACTATGCTGCCTGTAGTCTGCTGTGTATGTACTATTACAGTGTATATAATCGGTACGGGTCAACACGTCGACAGAGAACGTCCATTACTTCATCAAACCCCGGTCATCGTCGACGGATCCGTCCACCGCCAATTTGCCAACAATAGCGACACTGGACCGTGTATATAAACGGCTTGACACTTCCACCATCCCAAATGGGACACCTTGCACCGACTATATTGCCTTTGCCAGCTGTACACTCTGCTTTCCTTACGGCTGACTTCTCCTCTCCTTAACTACTTGCGTCATTACCTGCGATGATTACGCGGCTCTTAGTAGCTTCTGATTGAGATTTCTACTTATGGAGCAATTTCAAGCGATTTTCTAGTCATTCGCTTGTCAAAGTGCTCCGATTTATTGGACAATCCTTGGATAATTTCACTTTTCATGAAGCGTACCTGCAACGTTTGCCGGATTATAGGTTCGATAAGATCGCAGGTGTACGATAACTTTGTCCAGACAACAGAGGACGAACGTTAACACTACGTTAAACCTGGTAGAATTGATTTATCGGGCGGATCACCACCTTTATATATTTTTGGGAAATTTAAAGACGAAACAATCTACAGAGTTCGTACAATATAGAGAAGTATGTAAGTCTAAAGTAGAGCATTCGTTACGATATTTAACGAACGAAAGAAGTTTCCTTAGTTACGTTCGTAGAAGCATAGAAATGAACACGGAAGAGCATTTTCAGCTTTCGTTAATTCTACGAACGTTTTGCGCCTACGTTCTAAAATTATTCCACGATTAAATCCAGGCTCGTGTAAATCAGTACTCGCGTATAATCCGACCTTCCTCTTATCGTCTTCCGAAAACTCACTCGTTCGCAAAACAATCTCGAAGCAAATTTTCTCTGGTCGATACATCCTCCTTCGTCCATCGTCTTCGCTTCAACGCGGTGCTCGCCGTTCTTTCTATGGCTTTTCCCATTTTCCTACCACCAAGCAGATGCTCTAGGGCGGAGTAAGTCAGCGGCCGAAAGGTCGGCAATCTTCGGTTAAGTAAACCCACGGGTCGGTTTAATTGCATCGTTTAATCGCGGCAGGTGGGCCGCGGGATTAATTATTTAAAGCCCCTTAGGCTAACGTCGAATTAATGGACACGGTGCCGCAATGCCACCGCGGCATCGATAATTCTGCAGTTCTGTGGCTTCTCCCATTGGTCCTGGGACGCGTGCCGCTCCTACGACATAGACAGCCGGGCTACGTATCTCGTCTGATGCTTAACCATCGCCTTTCTGGCGATCCGTTTGTGCGGTTGCTTCGACCATCCAACAACATCCTCTTCGAGGAAGCTGCTGCTGCGGATCGATCGGCTTTACGTCGTCGTCGAGCTGACTTCTCCCAGTTTCGAATTAACGAAGCAGAAACGTCTTGCCCTGGCCGTTCAACCGGTTCATTGCCATCGTGTCAACGTTGTTTGTCATAAAACTGTGCACGTTGTTCGAACGCGTACAGTGGCTCGCGCAAGTACTTGAACGTTCGTCATAGAAAACTTTGACACGTAACCGCGTTGTGTGAAACATTTCGAAATTTAAAAGTTACAAGGTAATTTGTTGGAAACACTGTCTTGGGTCTTTTCCCTTGGAGTTTACTGCAATTAATAATTTTTTAATTACTTTTCTCAGCGAGGTTTATTAATCTAATACACCATAGGAGAAGAACGAAGGAACAAAATTCATTAGCATCGCGTAGTGTACAAAAGAAGAACCTAGGGGGAAATTAATTATCCCCGGATAGTGTACTAATTGAGTTGTTCCATCTAAAAGTGTTGTTTGAGTTAAAAATATATATTTCTTATAATTAAAACGTCTCCAAAGCTTTCAGAACTTGGAGAATAAAAAATTACGCTCTTCCCGTGAATCAGAAATGCAACATTTCGAAGATCAAGAAGTTTCAAGGAACTCGGCTCGATGATTTTCGTCTTGGAATTAAACAGTGAAAATCTAATGGACGTTGCCTCTTATCCGATCGTTACGCGGCTTTCGGAATGGACAGGTCGTCAAATTTTTATAACGAAGCCGACGCGTGAAACTTTTGATTACAGAGCACGCGAGAATATTTTATCTAACGGTCAGTTCGCAACGTTTACGAGCAATAACGCGACAATTTCACGGATCAAACCCTTCACGGTAAGAAACATAACAGTGCGTCTTGATAAAATTATTGTTCTCCTGGTTTATGAGTGCCCGAACAAACGATCTTTATTGTCGGAACAAAAGAGGGACCCGCGCTTGAGCATTTTTCTTTGAAAGGAAAATAAACGACCAGGCGATGTTCAATGCGCCAAGTGGATCGTAAACATTCGATGCATAGGCGACGGTCTGGTGGTGGAATTTGAAAAAATAGCGTGAAACTTTGAATCCGATTATTTTGCCATTGAATTTTTTTAGCAAATGCACCGCTGCAGATAATTCATATATGCGATATACCGATTATGTATATTAACACAAGCGGTAAGTAGATTTATTCAAAATGTTTATATTACTCTAGCTACTAAATGTTCAAATTATGTAGAACGCATCGAGTCATGCGATATTTGTGCTAGATTAATTTATGAAGGTACCGAAATGTAAATTATTCCAACCACTCATGAAATACAATGACGTATGTATCTCTCCTCTAATGAAATTCTCAATGTGGAGTGGACGATAATTTTAACGCAAACGATTGCTAGCTGCTGCACATCCCGTGCAAACGGAACCAACGAGATAGAGATAGAACATTAATTTTATCTCAGATTAAAACTTTTCGATAATTTTTCAAACTAAAGGACGTTCATACTTCCGATGACATTTTGTTGAGTAAAACTTAAAAGGAATATCAAAGTGAGATTTCAAAGTTACAGCCAGCCACATCGATCGACTTTATGAATCGAAATACACGGAAAAACCATGATGTTACAAATATTGTCTTTTTAAATTCACGTCAGACTTTACCATTATTTACGCTATGTTCTTGCGATGAATGAACTTGTGGGAATGTATCGTCTGTTTTTTAAATCGTTTAATCGTGTAGTTACGCGATGAAATTAGGAAATTGATAAAAAGAGGAGTCGGTCAGTTTGGCTTCTAAGAGGCTCGTTTGAACGACGCGGATGAAACTGATAGAATTCGGATTAAAGCCAAAAACTACGATAAAACTAAATAAACAAAAGTGTGATTACATAAGTATAACTCCGATGCAGCAGGAAAATCGTTTCCAATAACGAAACAAAATGAATACTTTTCTTACGTCATCCAATTAGCCGTTTTTCAGAAACAAATTAATTACGTATTTATTTATCGATTTCGGACCCTGTCCGGTACCATCGGATTCTCTCGAACAAGCGTTATAACGAACAAATATAATTATAATCTGAAATTCGAGCAAACTTGCATGAATTGTTTTCCGGCAACTACTCCGATACTCATTGAACGTTAATACCACGATGAACTACAGTTATTAAATTCCTTTCGAGGTAATTACAACGCAAACTTTCCCAAATGAAAAGCTTAATCGAATCAACGATCACTAAAATTACATATTTAAGTTCAAAAATACACAATTTTTTCAGGAATATTTTTCGTAGAGAATATGCAGGATGGTAGGTAACTGATGGCACAAGCGGAAAGGGGGTGATTCTAGGCGAAAAGAGAAGTCGAAAATATGGAATAAAAATTTTTCGTTCGAGGCTCTGTTTTCGAGAAAATCGACTTTGAATTTTCGCTCGGTACGCGTGCACTTTATCACAGTATGTCATTGTCTCGATCGACGTTATGTTGATAAACACTTGCAATGTGACCGAAGTGTTTTCCTATCTATTAACTTGCTATCCGACTTTTTTATTCTACATTTTTTTTATTCTATTTTCTTTATTCTTGTTTTTTTTTATTCTATATTTTCGACTTCTTTTTTCGCGTAGAGTCGCCCCCTTTCCGCTTGTACCATCAGTTACCAACCACCCTGTATATCTTATATAGTATAGTATTCTTATATAGAGTTCTACTCGTAGTTCGTATTATTCCATCTTTATTATTATTCCATCTTATATGTCATCTTGTTCTTCTCGCACTTTCGTACGTTCTTATCTTTTCCCTCCGATATAATCAATAACGCATCGAGATATCGCAAATGATCGTGCAGCATCGACACGACAGAAAATTCCAGACGATGGCGTATTTGCGAATGAAATTTCCATCGTCGCGGATATAACATCCGGCGTTGTCCCGCGGAATCCGGTAAAGTAACACGTTATGATCGGTAGTATCGCGGCGTTTGACATTCGTTCAATTAATTACTTTGCTAATGAAATTTTTTTATTGCGGTCGCTCGGGTCGCGATACCCCATTATGATTAAAGTCGTTTCGGCCGTTTAAGGGTGGCCCCGGTGGCTTTACCGGCGAACAGAAATGTTTTTGTTCCGGTTAAACTCACGATGCTCAACGAAACTTTAAGCTTCCTTGGGAAACTGTTCTTTGGGAAAACCGTTACACGAGAAACCCGGCAAAGTTGCTTAAGTAACTAAAGAAAATTCTTCGCTGCTGTACTCAGCCTTCTAATGCGGACAAAATTTGCCACCGAGTTAATTCCAAATACCGGTCTTTAGCGGGATTCTTTTAAACTGACTAGAATTATACATATCCAAAATTCCAGAGCAATTAGCTAAGATTTTGTATCTCGGAATACCTTGCACACCGTTTCCGCAAAATCGTGATTAAGAATTCGACGTTATATGACGATTATAACCGGAATTGTAAATGACTTTTTCTTTTCTTTTCTTTTTTACGTGGAGAGAACCTTCATAGGCAACCCGCGTCTCCCGGGGCGGGGACGCCAGGTAGCGTCGGATTCTACCAGCTGAAACGTCCACGATGATCGATCCGCGTGCAGAGGAGGCGCTGGAACCGCGGAAGCATAAATTGTAAACGACTTGACGATAATCCAACTCCGATTGTCTTTGATTTGTTTTGCTTTCCTTAGCACTTCCTCTCCGTCGATAAATACGCGTACCTGATAGTTTTACGCATTTGCGCGAAAAGTACAAAAGTCTGCTTAAAAGTACAAAAGCGCACAGAATGCTTATACTGCGCAAAGATATCTAAACGTAGAACATTGCCTGCAATTTCTGACGAGCGAAACGAACCTCTATTTCGTACATTTCTTGACTCGTATTCATAGAAACATGTATATGTATACAATTCCGTAAGCAAATAGCAAATAACAGTGTTCGTTAATAAATAGTGTTAATAATAGTGTTCTCAATAAATAGGTTTCATAAATAGTCACTAAGTTTCTGTCTTTGCGTCGCGTCGAAGCACCACGAAATTGGATACAAAAGAAACGAGTGGTACGAAACGTCAAACGAACACGAGGGCAAACGATTGGCATCGAGAAATCTCTGCTGACTAGAAAAACAGAGACAGCTTCCATTCGTTTTTTGTCAGGTGGAAGCGGCGCTTCCGTATTCTCCAGAGAATCCTCTTCCTCCTCCGCGACGTTCTCCCTTTCGGACTAATCAGATCGAATCAGGCCAAGGTATCTTGCCAGAGACCGACAGCAAGGATCGAACTGCGCTTCCTTAATTTCGTTATGCTGCGATGAACGCATATATCAAACAGGTCGCGTTCGTGACAAACTTCTTGATTATGCACACGGTGCACTCGCCATGGGGCGAAACGAATGGCACACGGTCGCGAAAAACAGGAAGCTAACGCGGTATTAACGACCATTTGGAAGCTTCGATACGCGATACCGATCTAATTGCACCGATGTTTCTTCCTTTCGCGCGGTTTTGCTCGAGTTCGATCATAGACACGAATTGGAATCGGAGGAACATCGCGATTAGAATCCTAAAAACCGACGGGAACTCGTTTCCTCTTCGAGCACATTGTCGGATCGTCGTTAACAGATCGCGACGATATTAGTACTTTCGCGTCTAGCGACGTGTTCTTATTCTGCGCCTAACGACGCTCACGTCGCGTCATCGGTCCTTTTCGAAATAATTTTCAAGCGGAGGAAATGTCCGGGTAAAGAATTCTATTCTAATTCACGTCATTTTTCGTTTTAATCGTCCTTGGCCTTTTTATAGTTACTTTTACGTTTGTCAAGAGAAATATTATCTGGGCACGGTCTTTGGTTTTCCCTTGAGACGCGAAAGCGTTAATTATTGCGAGTTCCGCGACATTTGTCTTAAATAGGTGCTGATAATTAGGTGCTTGCTGCTCCATGGATTATCGTTATCGTTAATGAAACGTGAAAATGTCTTATTTCGAAAATTGATTTCTCCGCTCGCTCGCAATTTCTCGCGGCAGGAATCAGGTCACGGAAGAGATTACTCGCTTGACATTGTAATAAGTAGAAAAAAATAGAAAGGGAAGAAGAGAGCAGCAGGGACACCGAGAAAGAAACGAATAAAAAATGAGCTGAATATCGAGAATGGGAAAGGGCAAACAGTATCTACGCGTTCGGGATTTTTAAATTACCTATCTTCCGGCGTAGCCGGCCTCCAGATAAAGGGGATGACCTGAAACTCTCGTTAACGCATTAATCTTTTCTGGATCCTCGCGTTTCTAGTCATTTTTTGCGCTCACTCTCACGGATTCACGGCACAGAGAATGATTTTCAGCCCTCGCCTCGGCTTGACGATTCCGCCGCGCCCGAGCAAACTAATTGCCGCCTAATCGCGTTCGTGCGAGTCCAGGCACCTAATAATTCTTTTGTCACAAAGTCGCCCAAATGATTTTACCACGTTTTTATGAAAAAGTCGACGAGATACGACGTATATTTAAAAATATGGAACCCGGCTAGAAAATTATATTATTTGCTAAATGTTACAACGAGTACTGTACTTCGGGCATCCTATATATATTTTTACATCTTCCAAGTTCCTATAAATGAATAAAAATCCGCGGTATAGGTGTAACCTACGTTTCACACGTTTATCTCGCGATTTTCCCTGTAATCCTCGCAGCTGCGATGGCGACCGTTGCTCGGACGTTTCAAGCAGCATCGCGAGATGCTGCGTGATCGAGATTGTTCGAATAATCGTTTTATTCTCTGACGACGAGGCAATTAATTCTTTATTATTACTGTTAAGATCATTTCTTTAGGACATATAAAATAACGTAATAATAAGATGTGTTTCTTGCACGAGGTCCATGTGGCACTGACTAAAACACATCGCTCAGACAACGCGTGGATTCGCCCTAAGTTCTCTCACTCTCACACGTACAAATGTATGATATACTCGACGATTGCTTTACAACTAATAGTAAAAAGCAGACGACGTATATCCGCGAATCCGTTTACCCTAAGGAAATGACGCGAATAACGGTAAATACCAAAGTGAATTTAAGAAATAATGTTTGTAGCGTTGCTTTTCTCTGCCTATGGATACATACTTTGCGTTTTCTCGCGAATATATTTTTTCAAACTCCCGATTACCGTCTCTAAACCTTCGAATCGACGTACGAAACACACTCGTCCGCTTCGGACATCCCGACATCGATCAGAAACCAACTCCTCCGAGTTCGCACAAAGTACCACAGTTCCCTGGAACTTCTTCCGCGTTCCGACGAGACGGCTAGGCGAGATGAGAGCAAGTTGGACCGCAGCAACGCGGGAATATTCCTTGACCCGAGTGTCACCTGTCAGACCTTATCACTCTGAGAAGCACCTTAAAAGAAACGACAGAGTGGCCGCGACCCTTTCCATTTGCAAATTAAACGACCGCGTGCTTGATTTCAATCCGTGGAACCCAATCTCAGCTTGCCTATTGTATCCGGGACTTAAGCCCGGCAACTAGGCGTTTAATCTTAATCGATCTCTCGAAAGGCAGATATATATCCGTGTCCTTTTCTCCTTTGCCTCCTTCTCCGCTAACTTGGCTTCCTTTCAGGAGAGACCGTCTCCATTCCGCTTCCTTTTTCCGACACCTTCTTTTCCGATCTCACCGAACTCTCCTCTCATCTTCCGCCATCCACCGATTTCCAACTCGAGAGTCTCTCTCTCTCTCTCTCTCTCTATCTATCTATCTATCTATCTCGCTTTCTCCGCCACACTCTGTTCATCTTCCGTTGGTCTCCTTAAAGCCGGGCGTCGTTCCCTTTTGCCTCGTCTTATCTTAATGGTTCGCCCCGGCAATCGAAAGTTTAGTTATTATCGCAGCCGTTGTCGCTCCGGTTCCGCGAGCCGACTGCAGCCGGATCCCATGAAAATATGGCGGCAGATAGGGTGCAGGAAATTGCCGGTACGACGCGTACCCGATTCCGCGGTCGAGCGACCGATCCTCCGAGAGATTCGCTCCGCCAACGATCTGCAGCTACGCTGAAAAGGAAAGTTGTATTGTCGCCTCTCTGGATAATGGAGTTCCTCGCTTCCGCGAACTTTATCGCCAACCTACGCCACGGCATCGTGATGCGCTTAACAGTTAACGACGTTTCAAGGAATTTCGTTCCGATTCGATTCGGCTGGGCTCTGTGGTTTCACGGTGTTCCAATTTTTAAGAATATTTCCTTGCAATTTGGCATTCGGTTAAGGATACGATACAGCTTTCAGCTTGAGATCGCTAGAGATCAGTGGACTGCGAACGTTTACGCAAATTTATGTTTCCATGCTCGCAGCTAATAACGTAATAATGATCTATCGAATATTTGATCAAGAATTCGACGAAATTTCGATGAAATTGAATCGAAAGTTACGGAAATATGTACGGTACTTGTTTGGAAATATCCTAATCTGAGAAGCTACTTCGAATTTTGCGTACAATGCTACGCAAACAGCCTAAATCGTAAAACTGCATCCACGCAACGCACGACCCACTGTACGATCAACGAAACGTAGCAATAAGGTTGGACGATTCGCTGTACGTAACAGCAATTTACGAATTAACGCTTCGACTCCGATTGAACAATTTGAAACCGGATTCGGAAAAACTTAAGCGTGACGTTATACGCGGAGAGCTCGCGCTTCCACGGATTCGTAATGCAACCTCGGCTGGCGCTGCTTTGGAATATTCGCTAACGAATAATTCGTCCGTGAAACTTAAAGTAACAAGCGCGCGCGTGTTTTGGCTCGGTTGTAAATTCCGTGCGCGGAGTTTTACTCAGCGTGCTCCATTTCGCGCTTAATGCGCTAATTTTCGCTACATCCGAATGCACGTCCGTATGTTTCAGGCTCGCGTGTAAACACACGTTCACTTTATCCGGCGTAGCTTCGCCATTACATCTGTTTGCCTGCAACTTAGCGCAGTAACCTTAGTTACGTCTGAGAGCGTGTACACGTGCGCGAGAACGCGGCCACACCGAGTGGACTGTAAATCGTCGGGCAACATGGGACGAGACAGCGTCTTTTTGCGGAATGTCTGTGTACAGTCTGCTACCGACTACCGCCGGTGAATTCGCGATAGCGCGATAGTCAAACTCGAATTGCCTCGCTGAACTAAAGCCACGTTTAAATTGCTATCGAGGTCGCAGGGGAAAAATATGCTAAGTACAATCAGTCCGAATTTTGCAGACAATGCAAATTTGAAAATGCAGAAAATGCAACAGTTTGTAGAATATCGGGCGTTTCAAGATTAAGCAATCGAGTCAGGATTGTCGTTGATATCTATGGCTCGGAGATACAGAGTTACGACTAAGAGTTAATACTTGAAGAAATGTGATCTTCCGTTTCACGATGTTTAAAACTCTTTGCGGACGAGTGGCAGATGTATCTGCCCGAATCTGTGCACAGTTTCGGATACTTGTTTCGAAGTGGCTGACGTACGTCTATTTTTCTGAACGATAATCTTATGCGTATTTACGCGCGGATATAGCAAACTAAACAGTATTATGTTTCTGACGAAAGAAAATTATAGATCTTTAGCGAAGAAATCTTATCTTCCGTTTAACGTAAATTCGTGGTGTAGGACGATGGTCGAGTCAGAACGAAGACGAATGAACAAGCTCTTTATATATTCTTTACGAGATGATACAGGAAGAAGTAAAGATCGTGTGGTATGTTCCAATCGGAAAATCAAAAAAAAAAAAAAAAGTGGAAGAAGCCAATCAAGGTACTATTGTGCTTCTTGTTCGACTAAATCATATTGAATCATATACAAATATAGCAAAACTAAATACGTTTCCTTGGATACTGACAACAAATTTTGTTCTATTTAATTAAAGTTTTAGCTTTTAGAACGCAAACGTTCAACGTGTATATTTCCTCAACTGCGCGCGCTAATACCTCTCGTCCGCAAAGGCTTAACTTCAATTTCAATGCGAATTTTTGTTTTCTGAGAGTGAACATCTGCGAACGTAAACTTCGAATTTGAAGTTGTCGATAGAGGTAGAAGGTTTACAGTAACGAAACTTATTCCACCGATTCGTCTTGTTCTTCGTGCAAGGATTATTCCATTTCCACGAAGGAAAACTCTTGTCCTGAATAATTATGCGAGTCGTAGGTTGGAAAGTACACTCTGTCTGGTCTATGTATATAAATCATGCGCAAGCAGATAAACGGTCTTCACAAACAACGCGGTAATGAAATGTTTCCACCATTACCATCGCGAATGGTAACATCTCGTCTGGCAACATCAACTCATTAAGAACAACTCATTACCGTGAAGAGACCGGTTAGGAACGTTTCATCAGTGGCGAAAACGTTTTCTTGCCTATTCAGTTATCCGAAGCCGTGGAATCTCAAGAACGACGAACGTCTGTCACGAAGTAGCATCGATTCCGTGACTGCTTGTAAACCAGAGCGAAGATTTTCCAAGGATTGCGAGGATTTGGAATTACATCGGTGTTCGTCGAAAGGATTTTCATTCACGCGAAATGTGTCGAACGTCAGCAACGTCGAGAATCGAGTTGATACGAGCCAAGTTTTATCCCACGTTCGAAAGTTTTTGCCTTTCGGAGACTTAATAAATCATGTTTTATCGGTGGAAGATGGCTTGGAAAAATTTGTTTTGGAATTTTTATTGCTTAGGCTCTTAATAGCGCGCTTTCGAATAATTTGTCGATGCAATGTATATTGGATTCGATATTTTTCCCTTATCGTGAAAAATTTTTTATTGTTTGATTATCGATGCTACGAAGCTGACGATCGAGTATCGATAATATTTTTCATCGCGTCTCTGATCGCGTTTACGTTCTCTATATCCAGGAAGAGAGTTAAAAGGATTCGATTCGTTTGTACTTATTTCGTTTACACCACGTTGCTTCTCGTCTTAGCTTTTACCTTTCAATTTTATATACTTCGTATATCGTAGGTAGTTCTATTTGTTTGATTTATAGGTATAGTTAGGTTTTATAAAACGATCGCTTGTTTCGTTTCTTTTTTGCGTTGATCGATATGTCGGTAAAGAGGATAACAGTTTTAAACAAGCTGAACTTTGAATCCTTCTAGGGCCGATGGCTCCATAAATCTGGTATTTCGCGATGAATAAAATATCGACCGCGAGAAAAAGTGGCGAATGTATGAAGCAAGTGTAGCGAAAAACGTGCTTTGCTTATATTTTCTTAAAAATCGACGAAACGAAGTCCGAAGGACCCTAAAGATTTTAAGATTACGCGGAAAGATTTCTCTTGCAAGATATCTCAAGAACAACTGCTAAGTAGCCAAGTGGAATTTGATTTAAAAAAGATGCTGGTAAAAAAAATATTTTCCTCGAAAACTCTCCCATGCGAAGATCTTCCGACGTTGAAAACTGAATTATCAACGAATTCGTTGTTTCTTCGAACAATTGACGCTCAGGATCGTACGAGGATCGGACAAAATTGCAGGTTATTCGTATTTCACGTACGAAATAAGATAAGTTAAAGTATCAAATCGGATGCAACAATGCAGAAAAGGAGATACATATTGGAACCTTTGGGCAAACGATTTGGAAAAACGGATCTCGATAGAATAGGTAAAGTATACTTCGTCGATGGATGAGAACTTTCTTTGCTCGCTGATACTCGTGTTTTATTTTCCGAAGGGTATTTCCACGATCCATCGCCGGCACCCTTCGACAAGTACGAAGGAATTCCTGTGAAATTTCGCGAAGGTATCGAAAAAGGACCTCAAATGCTCGCGGGGCCACCGGCTGATCTATTTCAGGAGAAATTCGTGCGAATTTTTGATGGCGAGGCATTGTACGAGCCATGGCGCATCGAAGCGAAAGAACGGGTAATGAAAGGGCGTAATTGGGTCGAATTCGTTCATCCCTGGCAGCGTTCTGCACGCGTTTAGCACCTGTAGCGATTTCGAAATTGAAAAATCTAAAGTCGAAAAATTTCCTACGGAGTTCCTCTGAATCGTAAATCGAAATTTGAAACTATATCAAAGTCATTGGGAAATGTTACAAAGTGCAACGAGATACCCTTTCAATTCGAAGTTGCGCAATCTGAAATCACAAAGTAAATTTTCTATCAGTTGGAATTCAAAGTCGTATTAAAACTCGAGAGATATCAAGACTAATTATGATTAATTATGGAAGTTTGAGGAGTCTTACTTTTGCAGTTCTAGCAACAATGCTAAAGAAGCCAACCTGATACATCGACCGTTTCGCAGCTGGAACGTGACAAGGCAAAAATCGGGGGAATTCTGTTGCCACCCTCTCCTGCCAAGAAACATTCGACGCCTGGCGATTATCACGGATGTTTCGAGAAAGTAACTTACTTCAGAACTGCGCTAGAAGAAGGTAAAAAAGGAGCACGCCAAGCCGAACTGCCGAACGTGAAGATCAAACCCAACCCTCTCGGTGGTCCAGGATACGCCAACATTTGTTTGAGTCCCTTTCCATCGTATTCCTACAATCCTTATGACCCGCCGCAAGAACGCATAGGTAATGGATTTTATCTTGTAACAGAGACTATTTTGAAAATTCATGCACACTGTAACGAAACGTGTCTGCCACGATTATACTGCTACAGTTTGACACAAATGTGAAAGAAAAAAAATATATGTATATATATATATATATATATGTATATTTCATTAGCACATTGCGAATTTTATGCATTTTTTATAAGACGCGTGGAAGTCGAAAAATGCATAAAACGAACTCGATTCGCCGAAATATATGAAATATCCGAAGTGTAATATGCGTTATGATGTTTAGTAGGTAAAACAAACTTTCATCCAGGTTTCGTTATTTAAACCGCATTCAGAAAAATACGAATTTACGTAAATATCCACGCTCTACTTATTACAGTGCAAATGAAATTTCAAAATTTCGTACAACAGATACTTTCCGGTAAACGTTCAAATACATTCACGAACGAGCGTGCGCTACAGCGTCAGGTATGTTCTAATTTTTGTATTTGCCACGTCGGTCTCGCTTCTTATTTCTTATTTTTCGTTCGTTACCCGTCCCCGGCAGCGGTAGACAAGACAGACAATATTATCGAGGTAATATACAGAAGGCTTCTAACGCGGAAGAAGATTGGAGACCCACGTTTACCCCCGCTTCGGCTTTTTTTTCTTTCTTTTTTTTTTTTTTTTTGTAGAATTTTGTTTCCCAAGCCGGTGCAACTAATTACATTTTTGTCGCAAGAGAGGAAAGAAAATGAAACCTAGCTACGCTTAGACGCCTGCTTTTTTCTCCTCGCTCTTTTACCATGCTCTGTGCGAGCTTTCAAACTTCTGTCGAGACTAATTTAAAAGGAAAAGAAAACGGACTTCAAACACGCAGAATTAACTAAACCGGTGACTTTCACTCGCTTAACTGTTATTAGTCTGGTAGATTAATTATGTACGGCCGGTGTGTGACGTGTCACGTTGAATAAAGATGCTTCCTAAAAATACTATTAGGTTGTGCGAAAAGTGTCTCTCTTTTACAGACACGTCTTTTGCGACAATGCATCTTTATACAAACACGAAACCTAACCTGTCGAACGTTGTGATCTTTATCTTGATCGAACAAAATCGATCGTACATAATTCAATAAATGAAAGACATTTTTCGGACCACCTAATACATCGTGTTCGACGCGCGTTCAAGAAGGCAAAAATGATAATTAATGTAAGATAATAATGTCTAATAATCCTACGCTAATTACTTTGAAATGCAACAGCGCAACCGGATCGATTTCTGAATGCCAGCGCGCCACTGGATTATTTTCCGCCGAATCCTTACCAGGACAAACAGTTTGGACCTACTTACGTACGACCGATCCATCACGAGCCTAAAATAATAGGCCCTGGTGTTCTTTACGTCCCATTCCCAAAGAAACCCGGTGGGAATCACTCTGGTTGCTTCGACAAATTCCCACCGTATTCCAGCGAGCCATACGACAAAGTTAAGGAAACGCAGGAACCTGTTAGTATGTTTGTGAGTGGCGGGCCACGGCGGCGAGCCAAGTATACTACCAGTATAATCGATAAAGTTACCAGGACGTCTTGTAACGCGACGAATTATATGGATTATAAGCCACAAGTTTATCCCTTGAACAAATAGAAACTCTCGCTTCGTCATTTATTATTTTCATGGGATTTCATTGGGAAACGATGTTTTGTAGCGATCGTGTATGCTTTTCTATAATTTGTACACTCTTTAATAAAACAGTAGTACGAATTATCCTGTAGACAGTGTATTGAATTTTAAAAACGTCTCTCTGCAAAGGACGGAAAGTCAACTGCGTCAACTGCACATTCATTCGCCAATTACTTCCTCCACCCTCTCTCTTCGAGCCATCGAAACGCTACAGAAAAAGTCCCGAAGACGAACGATTATTAGCTACGCTACGTTCTTCCACTAATACACACATTTACATCCTTAATAGACCAACAGGAGCAATTATATCGCTCGCCACTTCACTCGGCTGCTCGCAACACTCGCGTACTTTTCAGCTGAAGCAGCAGCGCAAAGGGAACAATTACCGCGAGACCACTAAGAACACGTGTAACACGCTTATTCACGGTTCTGTCTCCTTTCTTCTCTCTCTCTCTCTCTCTCGCTCTCTCTCTCTCTCTTCGTTAGTATACGCGTTTAACAGCTTACACGCATGCAAATCGCGGGACAGTTGAAAACGGTGGACACGTGGTAAATACGAAGACGGGGCTACGTGTCTACGTAGTCAGGATACGGCCCTTCCAAAGCGAATCACTCCGCCACGTCTGAACTTACTAATGAAATTCTAACGAACTTCCCATGCCGCGGAGTCCACTTGCGGCAGTCTCAATTAAACGTTCTTGGCAAACATCGCGTACCAGCACGACAGCCTCGTTGCGTCACTTAAACGCTCGCTAACACGCTGCTAAGATCATGTGTTTCGCTGTCTGTGATTAAGTCTATGGCCGAACTAATGCTTCGGCGAACTGTTATTCTCGCGAATGAAACGATCCGAAGGCTAAAATGCATGTATTCGCGACGAATGACGCTCTTGCTGCTGAGTTTCCAGCATATTGCAGTTTCGAAGGAAATAATGGCTTTCTCAAGGAAATAAATATGTTATATATAACGTTATAAGGTTATTCGTTTGCATTATGGAAGCTTATTTAATTCTATTCTCAGATGACAGTTGCATTTGTTAGAATCTTGTCTCTCAGCGAGCTACGCGAGAAATAGCCATAGCGTAAGCGCGGATAATTGGCGGAAAATGAAGCGGCGAACGACGAAATCCCGCGAAGCATCGACGAGACGCCGAGTCCACGATGCCAGCGAAATAAGAGCGAAACAAATTTCCGTTGATCCTTCCAGCCACGTACAGGAAATCGCATTATGAATACCGATGGGCCCGTGTTTTCCAGCTTTTCTTCCTCCGTCTTCTTCTCTAGACTTATTTTGACGGGCAGGCAGGAAGAGAGACGTGGAGGATTTCGCCTTCGTTGTATCGGAAGATTAATTCTGTTACAGACACGAGAAGGTACGAGGAACGAGGGACGTAACCTGAAACTTTCGTTTCGTTAGCAAATTTTGCTTCGTTACCAAAAATTGCCGTGAAGAAATTCTAATGACGGGAACAATAATATATAAGGAATAAACAATAATAAATAAGTGGCAATAAGTTTACAGCATTGGACGTGGGAGAAGGTACGAGAAGATACGAGGAACGAGGAACGTAACCTGAAACTTTCGTTTCGTTAGAAAATTTTGCTTCGTTACCAAAAATTTCTGTGAAGAAATTCTAATGACGGGAACAATAATATATAAGGAATAAACAATAATAAATAAGTGGCAATAAGTTTACAGCATTGGACGTGGGAGAAGGTACGAGAAGATACGAGGAACGAGGGACGTAATCTGAAACTTTCGTTTCGTTAGANAAATTTTGCTTCGTTACCAAAAATTTCTGTGAAGAAATTCTAATGACGGGAACAATAATATATAAGGAATAAACAATAATAAATAAGTGGCAATAAGTCTACAGCATTGGACGTGGGAGAAGGTACGAGAAGATACGAGGAACGAGGGACGTAATCTGAAACTTTCGTTTCGTTAGAAAATTTTGCTTCGTTACCAAAAATTGCCGTGAAGAAATTCTAATGACGGGAACAATAATATATAAGGAATAAACAATAATAAATAAGTGGCAATAAGTTTACAGCATTGGACGTGACGTTATGGAGAAAGATGGAATGCGGTGCGTTCTAAGCCATAAAAGTTAATACAATTACACACATTTGGTCGTAAATCTTCAAAGTAAATGTTTATACATAAATCTTGCAAATTTATACGATGTGCCGCTTTCTTTCGCAAATGAATATCTTTTCGTTAACGAAAGAAATCGACCCTAGTCAGCGATCTATAGATCCGCTTGGACGAATTATTGCTCTCCGCGAATTAATTCAGTACGCACTTTAAGTTGACGTGGGATATAATGGAATGCGACAGAACCGAAGCAATGGAGGAATCAGAGACTCTTAAAACGCGCGAAAGGAGGACGAAGAGCGAGAGAACAGAGGGTAGAATATTCTTGCATCGGGCTGCAATAAGCGTTTTCGCTCGGGCGGTAGCCTGAAAAATTTTCAAGTGGGCGTTTGCTGGCAGGCAAGAAATGGCGTCAGGTAGGTATGATTCCACGAGATTTATTCCGTGGCTGAAGTCGGCCATTTCTCCGTGCCGTGTCGTTGCGCCGGTATTAAACATTCCAAGCATTGCGATACCTTCCACCACTGCTATCCTCCGACTTCTCAACCTCGATACACACCCTACACGATGCGTATACAACATTGGACCAAGCCCAGAGACATCCACGCGATCATCTATGTACAATACTTACACGTATTTGTACGCGCGTGTACGTATAGGGCGTTAAAAAAGGCGAGTGGTATTTATAATATGCGATTGTAGACACGGAGACGACGAGGAAGATCGAGGTATAAAAACGATTGAGAAGATGATTTTTCAAGTTTATAGCGAACGAGTCAAAGTTATTAGGATAGAATTAGTACTAGAAGTAGTACGAGTCAACGAATCGGCTGACAGACATTTCTTTCTATTTTACTCGCACTTCTCGTTGCTTCTCGTAACTATAGCAATTAGTACACTTAGGAAAAGCGAGCTTAACGTCACAAGCGGGACTTGTTAGAGCCTAGAACGATTATTGTTTGGTTTAAATTTTTATTTAGACAATGGCGACGGAATTTCGAACGAATGAAGAATTCACAGGAATATGTATCGACGTTACGATAAAACTCTCGTATTTGCGTGCAATAACGTTGAATTTCTCCTCCGATTTTTATATCTACCACGCCTCACGACCGTTTCTTTTTAATCAATCCGTTGTAATTCCGAATTTCAATCGAGACTTTAAGAAAATATCTCCGAGCTTTGCGTCCAATTCCTACGACGATTTTCCAATCGGATCGAGAGATAAAAAAAAGTCATAAAGTGACTCTCGCGACTCGTACGAATACTTTTGACAAATTTGTTTCCGGTTACCTTGCACGAATACGCAATCGTGATCAGTTTGCTCGACGATCTAAACGAATTATCGCGTCTTATGACAAAAAGCGCCCTGATACTTGCGAACGAGGTACATAAATATCGACCACTTATTTTTATACACCCTATATATGGAAGTAGAAACGCAACGACCGTGGCTGCGCGTGAGTTACTTCGCGGGGTAGTAAGAGGAACGCGCCAAGAATAGGAGCATCCCGAGGCAAAAGCAAAGAGGATCGAAAAATATGCGAGTTCGACGAATCCAGTGAAATCTCTCGGAGTAGTCTTGCTCAGCCGAGAAAGCTCTATCCTAGTAAACCGAGGAGATGCTTTGCGGAAGCACAGCGGAAACGGCCCAGCATATGCCGCCCTCTAAACGTCGACATCTTTACGACGAGATTTCGGTTTTTACCCCGACACTGTTAACGTTTTCTACGCTTTTTGCTCGCTTTCTTCTTTTACTTTATTTCCTATCGTCTCGAATTGTAAGAAACGAAACGCAGATTTCAGAGCGTAGCTTAATCGACGATGAAATAAATAAGAATACCACGATACTCGAAATAAGTACCAACTGATACATTAGCTTGTCCGGAATGTTTCTTTCGCTTCGTAAGGAAACAATAGACGCACGACATTTTCCCTTTTCTATTATTTTACCGAATCGCGTATCATCCATTTTGTTGCGTTTCTATTATTACGATCGTACGAAATTCGAGAAAATAATATGAAACGAGAAATGTCGTGCACCCGTTGTTTCTTCATGAAACGAAAAAACTTTCCGGACAACCTAACATATATAAATATGCGAGAAGTACAAGAAATTTCTTTATTACGTTTCTATAACTAAATTATAGGCGAATGAAAGCCAGGAAATTTATTTACTGAATTACGTATCATCCGCTTTGTTGCGTTTCTATTATTACGATCGTACGCAATTCGAGAAAATAATATGAAACAAGAAATGTCGTGCACCCGTTGTTTCTTTATGAAACGAAAAAAACTTTCCGGACAACCTAACATATATAAATATGCGAGAAGTACAAGAAATTTCTTTATTACGTTTCTATAACTAAATTACAGGCGAATGAAAGCCAGGAAATTTATTTAAATCAAGGAAACATACCGTGCGGCCGTGAAAGTAGAGGATCGGCGGCGCGTCAATAAAGCTTAATAAAACTTGAGCGAAGGCAGAGTGTTGCCATCGAGACAGGTTCATTCGTCAGAAGAACGAGGCGAAGTAAATTTTTCGCGGGGCGTACGATCGCAAAACAACGCTAAGGGGATCATCGTGATAAACGATATCCTTTTTAGCAAGGCTCCCCGATCAGGAATCCCGCGGGATCGTTCAGCAGAAAATTCCATTTCCCGTAAATTGTAAAGGCAGCTCGCCGCAGCGAGCAAACGTAGAAGACCGCCAGGGATATAATAATTCCACGCACGACCATTTTTCCAGCTCAACGAGGCCGAACTGCAAATTATTAAACATCCTCCTGCTCGTTTTCCCCTCACGGGGCCCGTCTTCCGGTTATTATCGACTAACGATATTATTCATCGCTTCGAAGCGCGTACCAGCGGTCTTATAATTAAGGCCAACGAGATTAAAGTGACATTCTCCTTTCTGCTAAATTGTCTCGCTTCCACGTTCAGGGCGAACGATGAAAAATAAGGAAACGCGCGAAAGCGAATATGGAACGAGGCCAGAAATAAACCTGCCCGCCTTAGAACGTGCTTCTCTTCACCGACCAGTTATTTTTGTCTCTCTTGCTCTCTTCTTTTTCCAAATCGAACGCTCGTGACCCTCTCTTTGAGCAGGGATTTACTTTCAGCTCCGCGATCGCATTGTCCGTTGGTGGAAACGCTCGCAAGCCCTTAGAAAATGGCGCGCGCGCTTGAATTTCACGTGATCGATCGTGTTCCGACATGGTTTATTGGAAACACGGCATTTCCAGAGCGCAATGCCACACAGATCATTCCTTCAATCTCCACTACTTTCGCGATCTCTTCGGCCGATGTAGCGAATAACAACGAAATTTGCAAGTCGCGAGCTACGCGCCACGATACCGACGAATTATCTCGCGTGACTAGGTAACAGCCTTGACTAATTGTTTGCAAAGGAAACAAACGAGATTACGGTAGCGAAGCCGGTCGAGAGATAATTAACAGATTGTATAGGATCTTTGGGGAATGCGTAGTTTTGTTGTTATAGAAATAAATTGGCGATACGTGTATGAGTGGTTGAGGAGCGATATCGAAAAGCAAGGAAAAACGCGTTGAAATGTTTACGCTTGTCGTTTCCTTCCAATAAATAAACTTATGCAGGTAGATAATTAAAAGTATAAAATGTATTCGTATAAAAAGCGAACGGTGGATGGTGTTTCAGTAAATAAGGTAGAAAAATAATACGTAATTGAAAGGTAAATGGTAGAGAGGGAAAAAAGTTGCGAAGAAGCGAGAAAGTCGAGGAAATAATTAGACTATGAAACGAAGAAGATAATCAACGCGTGACATCCGTACGAGGATCGGACAATGAACAAAGAACTGTGAAGACCCAACAAATAAAAGGTGGAAGATAACGAGCGGGGGCAATTGAGAATATTCGTAATTTAATGCAAAGAAAGCCATTAAAGAAGAAAGAAAGCGCGGTACCAACAAAATATAACGTAAAGTAAGAAAGATGAAGAAAGAACAAATATAACGAAATGTAACGAAAAGATTTAATCTGGCGATTTAAGATGGCGATGTAACGAATTCGTTTAAAGCATTGTAAATAATCTTTGAAGAAAATAATCGCACACGGAGTTACGCGAGAGTGATAGAAGAGGGCAGGAGAGGAAAAAATGAGGCGGAAGAAAAGGTAGAAAGGGATCGAAAGAGAGAATGGAGATAGAAGGCTCGGAGAGTTTGAAACGAAAGAAGAGGGCAGGTTTGAACGCGAAAGCTGCCGTAAAGCCAGCCGTTTCAACGAATGTTAGGAATATCAATCTCCGCGGGCTAAAACCAGCATACATATCGTAAGAATGGCTTGAATGGGGATCAGCTGGGGCTTGCAAGAGTATCGAATATCCGCGAAATATCCTGCTTATTATCAGGTAAACTGAAAACGAGACGCGGTTCGTCGATTCATGCGGCGCGGCTCGCGTGTCGATTAGCTGAAAAAGCACTTGCTGTGAAGTAATACCTCCGTAAATGTTAAACGTCTCTTTCCATTCGGCGATTTCACCGAAAACATGATCAACACAGCCTGAACTATGACGATCATAAGATAACGATGGTAGAAAGATAAAAATTACTCGAAAGTGCGCATAAGCGTATCTGGGAACTTGCCATGAGGCAAAATTTACAAAGTTTCTTTTTGTAACGCGTAATAATCGCTAATGAACGAATTACGAGAGGAGCGTACAATAAAATAATTTTTTAAGCCAAAGTAAAATAATTTACCTTGCGTGGCGTATAACGAGTTTAATTTTGAAAGTAACTGTAGGTAGAAAAATCGAATGTCTCTCTCTATATATATATATATGGTATTAATACCTGATACTAATCTCGTTAAAAGTGTGGCAGCACGGTATATTTCAATTTTATTCATTCTCGTATGGACAATCGTATAAAAACATCGTTCTGAACGTGTTATATTAAGCAACTAACATTTTTAGAAGGGTTTTGATAGAAATATTTCTTTCGGAATAAATATCAAGTTCCTCGCAGTAACATAGGAATATCGTCGATGCTTCTTTGCCTCTCGTTAATTATTTACCAGCAAATTCAATCAACCGGAAGCGATATCCGCTTTTAACAATTTCAATCGCTTTAGCCCAATAAAGCATGCCTCTTTTTAATATGAAAAACCAATTTTCGACAAAGCCTTCGTCAATTTTTCACTCGTGCTTCGATATTTTTCATTCTATTAGCTCCTCCATGAAACCTCTATAAATCGAGTTCACGCAGAATTATTATCCTTCGATTTAGTTCACAATTTTTTTAGTTCAAAATTTAGCTGAAAAGACGACTGCAACGATATCTGGGTCGAACGTAAACTTCGCCATTCGACGTCCAAAGAAAGGTAACATTGAAAAAAACCTACATTATAGAAAAATTGTTCGCTGATCGTCGTTGATAACTCGCGTGTTAAGAGCATAATTGCGCCCTCAGCGGAACGGAAATAGGAGCTTAAAACAAATATACATTCGCGGATATAGGTACGCGAAAGAGAGCCAGGAGTTGCGGGATACAATTTCCGGATGCATATCGCACAGCACACCGTGCGTAGTTATTGTCCCCTCGACAGTTATCCGATCATTTTATCGGGCTATGGTAGAATGGTTTATATAAAATAATGTCCGAGAAAACCGCTCCAAATGACTGGTCACTGAACGTGGCTCCATTGAAAAACCGTCCTAAACATTTTTTCCCATTCGTCGAAGCTGCTCCATGCGCTATAAATTGGATTCCAGCCGCTCTTTTACGCAAATTGTGGAGAGAGAGAAGAGAGAGAAATGGAGATAAACGAGGAGATCGGTAGGGAGTTTTGGCGGATGGTACGGAGAAATTTAATGGAGAATTTCCGAGGAAAAATTGGCACTAAGAAACTGCGGCACGGCAAAAGAGTTTCCAGTGGTCGAGAAGATAAACTGAAATTATGAATTCTAACGAGGAGTCAAGCGATATCGAACAATTTTTACCATCGTGGCTACGGGGAATTATTAAAAATCTTGTTGGTTGCAATTAAACGAAGCGGAGAACAGAAGAGAAATTATTCGGACTATGCGTTATAAATTTCTAATAACTTATGGTCAATATACTATCGGTAAACGAATTTTTCTATAAATACAACTACAAAACTCAGGTTCTAAATAGAAATTAATTAGAAATAGAATTTAATTTTCACCTAGATATTAGAACGAGAATACTTTGTATCTATTTATTTATGCATTGAGATTCGTGACAAGCGTATAAAAATGCGCGTGAAAAAGTGTTGAGAAAGCTTGGCAATTCGACGGAATGTAAAAATTGAGATATTTTCAATAAAAACGTTATAATCGTCGGTACATCTATTTAGTAAAATACGTCACTCCAAAGAGGATACTGTGCAAGGCAAATAAAGAACGATGAGAATACTTTGTGCAACACCAAAGGAACAAATTGACGGCAGCGTATATTTTTCCTCTTATTCCTTTTAAATCAATTTATCGTTACGGCTTAGAGGAGACAATGTTGCCGAGACAACTGCTGTCATATCAAACTGTCGTTTTCTGGGAAATATTACATTCGATTATCCGGAACTTTAAAGAGCCGGAGAAAAAAGCTTGCTACATCCGAGGGATTCTTCGAAATATTTGAGACTCGATGGAAATAGAAGCAGGAGGCGATATTAATACAGAATTCCATTGATACGGAACTTTTAATTCTCTTGCGATATAAATAATTCTAATATTGCGTGCCATGCCGTAAGCCGAGTAATTTTGCTCCAAACTGTTAAATTATGCCCTTTACGGCCATGCAAATCAAATCCGAAATTCCCAATAATCGTAGACAATACGCGTCGATCCGAGGACTCGGTCCATCGGCAAATCCATAAATTAAAATATAATTATAAAATATAAATTGTAACGTAATATCGTTCGATCAAGAATTGTGAAACAGATACGAAGTACGCCAACAGACGAATACCACGACGATTAGCATTACGAAAAGCTAAAAGATTCCTCATACATTTTTCATAGCGTAAGAACAATAAGAGACAGCCAGACATTCACAATGCGTATGTAAAACACACAGAACATGCATATGCAACGACAAACAGTAGGGTACCGGAAACGCGAAACAATACTCAAGCCACCGCAGGGACTACAGGTCAGCCAAGACCAACCGAAAGCCGCAAGATACGACTTCAACCACCTAGAACCCGCAGAAGAAGGTTCAGACATATCCAGAAGCGTGAAATATGCATCAGAAAGCAGAGGGTCATGCAACGTGCCTTGGACTGGCACGGAAGCTGCAGGACATGGTATTAAAGCAGCCGGCAGTACTAGCTCTTTGACACGTGTATTCCTGAAATCATGAAAGTCCAGTCGAAGTGTCAAGATGCATGGCGACGCTCGTAGCTCTTCGATCGCGCTGATTGGCCATACATTGCAAAGAATGAACAAAAAAAAATAAAAAATAAAAAACGAAGGAACGAATTGAAGAAAATGTTTCGTTTGGGGTCTACTAGTGGACTTAACGCTAAATCTACCACAGCGGTCAAATTGTCCGCTTTCAAATTTCTACGCAAACTTTACCGTATCGTTTAAACGTTATCGTATCGCTTTCTAATCTATGACTTTCCATAAAATATGCAAACAATGTATTCTTCGGTATCTATTTCTAGTTTGCTTTCTTTTTCTAAGAAAAATTTCTAGTCTGTCCTGCCTATCGCGAGCGGTCAATTAGTATGCAAGAAGCGTCGGTAGGTTTAGCGTTAAGCAGCGGTCAATCTACGGTCGATCAGGTCTATCGAAGTAGTAGATTCTTCTATTAGGACAGCGGCCTATCAATGCAGGTACTGAAGACCAAAATTGGTCGAAAATTGTATATGTGAAAGCAAATAGTAGAACGAGTGCCTGTAAGAATTACCAATAGCGGAAACAACGAGAGAATAGAGGAAATAATGGAAATGGTGACTAAAGTTTGCCTAATGTGGCCCAAGGTAGACCGAGGTATTGTGCTCAACCGTTGTACATTCGATACGATAAATTTTCAGGCTTGCAGAGGTGCTGAAACGTTGTGAGTAACGGTCAGCATAATGGTTACAAGTAATTCTCTGGTTATTCCAGACAATATTTCGTCAGCAATGAAAGCAGAACTGTAAATGGAACAATCAGGAGCATCGATGAATTTTAATCGGTGTGATCAGACTAGTGCAGCGTACAGGGACTCGAAAGAACGCAATCAATGCGTTATACGATTTTCAGTTCTGCGTTCGTTTCACACAGCAGCGAACAATTGTGCACGCTGATTGAATAAAAGGAAACATTCGTACCGACGACTTTACTTGTTTTTTGCGACGTTGTTTTCTCGTGACGCGGATTTCTCCCGCGAAACGAATGTGTTTATAGCTGTGGGGATTGCGTTTATCCAGCGGTCTAGTTCGTAAAAGAATTTTCTTTAACCTGTATTCAGCAAAACTGGACGATTTCTGAAAACATTTTAGAAGGTTTTTTATCTGTTCCTTCTGTCTTTACTAAAGATAAATGTCGATATTTGTCGGATCAATTACAAGGTGATAATTACGAGTATCTGGAAGAAACGCTTACGGCCTTCTGTTGGCCGAACCTTCTTCAGGAGACAATGAATTCAATTGCCTTGAGAATGTTTCCGTCTTAAACGAGCCGTAGATTTACTCCACTTGTCCGCCCACTCGCTTCTCCTCTCTTCTTCTTCCGTCTGCTGTATCTTCAAGCTGACAGTGATAAACCGGGTGTCTCGCTTCTCTCAATATCGCTTAGGTAAATGCTAGGACACTATCTACGTTTTCTCGTTCCATAAACGTATAATCTCATTTTAAAACAAAAAGTGTCATATCGTTAAAGAACGTACCTTCACTTTTTGATATTTAAATGATTTTTACGTTTTAGTACAAAGTACTGCTGATCTTCGGGAGAAGTTCCAAGTTTTGCTTCGTTAATACAGTCTAATAGAAAGTTTTAGCAGCTCCGACATTCGAGTAAGGGCACTGATCGTAAAAAATCTAAAAAGATTTATTTCGGTAAACGAGAAGCTGCGTTGGATTTATTTTTACGGTGCAGTAACTTAACAAATATTATATTCATTTAATCTGAGAGAGTTTACAGTTGAAATAGCGATAAAAATACGAAACGTCTGCGGGTTAAATATCGATGTTCAAGAGGGTATTTTGCGTTCTTTCTTCCATTCAATGTAATTTCTCGTTTATTCGATGTAATTTTCAATTTTTCGTTATAAAGGAATCCAGGGTCTGCATTTGCATTCGTTTTTTCATCAAAGTTCCTTGATATTTAATCGTCTGTGAAAGAGTAAAAACCTTAAAGAATGTTCCCAGTTCAAGAAAAGTGTCACTTGCTTTCATATTAACACCTCAAAGACGTTACGTAGGGTATCGATCTGTACCTCTTTCTGGAAATGATTTTATGTTTTACAGGGCAGTAAATTTTCATGCATTAAGATATATTGAAAGCGGACGTTGAACGAAATGTTTAATTAACCGTTGCTATTGAGTTTATGAATAGAATTGCTACAAAATTTGTTGCACGCGATACCTTCTTTCCCATTTTCTCAAAACAAAAAAAAAATATATATATATATATATTTGCGAAAGAAAATGCAAAATAATTACTTTCTTTATCAGCTGCGTCCAAACGAAGAACATTAAATCCAAATGGATTCATAAAAGTCGATATTTTAAACAGAAAGAGCCGTCTGTCGATATCAGATTTTCCATAAATTGGCTTATAGATCGCTCAACAGCCTTGTTTTTATTTCACTCTCAATTCACTCAATAGAATTTATACACTCGAACATAATACTTTAACCACTATCGCAAATATTGTCATTTTTAATGCGAAAATTGCTCTCATCTATCGCGCATATAAACCACATATTTTCATTATGATACGATGATAGAAAACGTTATTGCAGAGTAATGATTGCTATTTATAAACGCGACTAAATTTTCTTTACCATACGAATTCCATTTGCAATTTAAAAGCAACGTGATTCTACGCGGTTTGTTTGGTTTACTCTTTCACGTTTCCTTCGGCAGCTTGTTCCGTTTGCCTTGCGGATGCAATGGCAAACCCAGGCTGTGGTCTGTTCCAATAGCTTGCAAATACGTACGCAAATATGTTCACTTTCTATCAGAGGCGTAGACTGCTGGGACAATAATTTCGATAATCGTAATATCGATTTGTCCACTTAATGAGGATCAAAGGAAATCCATACAGATCGGTACAATTACATTTTCGTAAGCGTTTATACGTTTATCTGTCAACTTTCTTCCTTATTCCTTTGTTTTACAATTGCGAACTAACTTTCTGCCAAATGTTTTTCGTTACAAATGTTGTTTATAGTTCGTTGAACAGCAATTAACAAATAATTAAGAGCTCAAATGTTATGAATCAGTTAGGAAATTTATATTCGTTGAGAGGAAGCGTTGCTGGCGTGAGACAACAGGAAGAAGTTTCGGTTAAACGTGTGAAAAATATACAAATGTAACAAAGATGTGAAAGCTGGAAATTCAGTAAAACTTCTTTCTTGAATAATATCGATATGTAGTAGTTTGATCATTTAATTAAGAAATACAAGTGATTGAAGAGGACTGTAATATCCTCAGCATTGATGGAGGTAAATTTAATTAAGAAATAAAAATAATTGAGTCTAATATTCTCAGTATCGATAAAGAGAAATAACGATATCGAAGCGATTTGCAATTTTGTATAAATTTAATTATTTCAAGCGCAGTATGATCATTATTCATTCAAATTTGCATATCTTTTCCAAATCGAACTGTTAGAGAAAATTAATAATCGGAAAGTTATATAGATAAAAGGTTTCGTGCACCATCCTTCGGCTAGGTCAAGAATTCTCGCGGGAAGTCATCCAACTGTAATTACTTAGCAAGTTTTGGTTCTCCATAGCTCTGCACTTACATTCCGCTCTTTTTCCTCCTCTTATTTCATTTTTCGTTTAGTCGCGTACAAACTGGCAGGCAGTCGCGTTTCGCGTTAGAAGTATTAAATATTTTATAAATTGCTGGCAGAGGGATCGATATCTCTGGCATCGAGTTAATATTTTTTCCATTTAAAACTCCGAAGAAATAATATTAAGATACGTGAGTTTATACGGAATGATAATTAATTCCTCGTTCTCGTTTCGTTTTGTTTCGCCACAACAAACAAGTGCTGTTCGTTGCGTCATACATGTAAACTTTTGCCGCGGTATTTTACGATAATACATCAAGAGTTTATTTCCGAGAAGAACGTTTCCTCCAGAGTCAACGACACAATGATGAGAATTTAGCAGTGACGAGTTGCTTTCCAAGAGTTTTGTATTATCTCTCAAAGATTGCAACTATTTCGGGAATTTGAGATTCACTGCGTTTACGTTTTAACGTTCTTAGCAGCTCCGAGACGATAAAAGTTGGCTTGTACTTGCGTTAACAATTTCATTTTATTCCTCTTTAAGCCACGAGCAATCAACTTGTGATAAACTACGGTCGGTGTAGTACAGAGAGAATAAAAAAGATGCTGAAATCGATGAAAACAGCGATTGAAAGAAATGCGTCTTATTTACGATTACTTCTTGTATTTCAGAAATTCTTATTACATTGTTAAAAGATTTGCAAACTCCGAAGAGTCGTTTGAATTTGTAAAAATTGGAAAATAAAGAAACTGAGGCTAGTTCCCTATTCGTTTTGCAATCGAAAGGATCTTTTATAAAATAAAGTTGGAAGGTGCGAAAACAGAGGTTTCACTCCTTAAAATAAACCCAGGTGAACCGTTGCGCGATGTTTGCCAGAAAACTGCGACAGTTTGAAGACCGGCAATTTTTCGGTCAAAATTTAGTGCTGCCTCGATTCAATTCGACGTGTACTTGCTTTAACGACAAAGGATTAATTTTATTCGACATATTACAATCGACCGAGATTCTCTACGACGCGTCTCGAGATCTGCGGGACGCGATTAAACTTCAAATGGGCAAGTTAGTCGCCTGCGAATATCTGCATCGTCAATTTGATACGTCGCGTTGACAAAATACTCCCTGCCAAAACTTTTCCCAGTCTCTAATCTTATTTCGGTGTTGCGACCGTCTAGCAACATTATCTACGGGAAGTTACTCGCACTGCGTACCAGAAAATGACTTAAGGCAGCCTGTTTCCTGGAGATTTCCTGGAAAAGTTCCAACAGTCAGCTGGGCAAACCGGTTTCCACAACCTTGTTCTCTACATGTTATCTGGTTTATTGAATCACCAGCCACTGTTACTCCGACTTCTATCCCTGCGGGGCAATCTGCCATCTTTGCGTGGCTGCGGCTCCTATTTTTTCCCTCCCCTTTCCACCGCACAACTTCACCCTACGGAACCTCCTACACAGGGTGTACGGTCGCTAACTCTCGATTTTACGACGTCGCTACCATGGCTCTCGCATTTCAACCGCCAAATCCGTTTCGATTTTCGTTTCTGCCCATTTCGAGTTTCCTGCATCCACCGTCGAACCTGAACCACCCCAACGGACTCGTCCAATAAAACGTCCACCTTGATCGTACGTTTTCGCTGCTCGTTATTGCGCGCGTTGATTCTACTTTAAATCGCAGCTGATGCGTCCAAGGATCTGCAGTTGCATCGCAAGCTGAGCCATCGTGCACGTCTCGTTTCTTTGTTCGCGGATCAATTTTGTATAACGGTACGTTCTAGATCGTTTATGGGGAATTTATCGTCGCGGAGGAAAGGAGACGAAAGAGCTAAGGAAATTCTTGGCAAGTTTGAAGCGAGAAATGTTTGAAATTTCAGGTGTCACGTGTACAGCTCACGGCACTGTAATTCTTCTTTCGTATTCTTTACTTTGGATACCTTAACTCTGCAACTCTCGCTGGTATTATTTATTTTATGATCGCTCCGCAGCAATTCATCAATAACAGGCTGCTGGAGAAGGAAAACGCGAATTTTATCTTGGAAACTTCGAAGGTAGAATCGAGACGCTCGAAATGCCAAACATCAAGCGTGGAATTCACGGCGCTGTAATTCTTTTCGCCGGTGTTCTTTGTTTTAGATTTCTTCTATAACCTATTTACTATTTGAAGATACGAACTCTGTCCTGAAAACCTTGAAACGAGAGCTTGAAATTTCAAAGGTCCGTTTCGCGAAAACTCGATGACGGTGCATTATTTTTCACGATGGGAATAAATAGCTAAAGCCATTAAATGTCAATAAATGTAGCGAGCGTCGATGGAAGAAAAATGACAGCAACGGTTACTCTATGAAGAGAGATTTCACGCCACCGAACGAACTACCGAATTGAATCCCGCGATAATCTTACGATCGAGCCAAGTATATAGAAGGATGGAAAGACGGTCTGTATAAGACAACTTTTTTACTGGTTTCTGTTTCATCGACTCTCTGATGTACGCGTTATCAGTTGAGTAGAAGAGCAAGAGTCGAACGAGCAATGTAGCGAGAAAAGGGGAATTTAAAGAGCGCCGGTGCGAGGGTTCGTACGAGTGGCAACTAAATTTCATAGGAAAGAAACGTCTTAAGGATGCGCTTTATTTGTCCTAACGATTCGCTAATCAGTGCAATCTGCATATTACGCGGCTTTTATGTAACCAACTTTATGTAACGTAAGGGTTGAAATTGCTACACTAAACGCGGAAAAATTATTGGTCATTTAAAAAATAAAAACTGAAACTTTGAATTAAAAGGTGAACATGAAAGTTAAGGAGAGAAAGATTAGTAGTTCCATTTATCATGAGTTACGAACTGCTATAGCGAAAGAATATACCATTAATAGATTTGCTCTTAACAGTTTGTAATACTTTCTTGAAACATGCTTCACTACATCTTATCAAAACTTCGTTGAATATGTAGACTACGAGTTATTAAATTCTCTTAGATTGATCGAGCTGCACTCCAAGGAACTTTGATCACAGCGCTCTTCGTACTACATAAAATTATGCAATTGCGACGCAGAAGATTTAGAAAAAAAAAAGTACAAGTCTCTTTAAAATTTAGAAGAATTATCTACTTTGACCGAATCCTTGCATTTGGTTGATTCTTTCTAAATTTGCTCTTACTTTTTTTAGTCAAAATTATCTCTCGATGAAATTCGCTAGGAACCGATAGGATTCCACGTACTCGACTGCAACATGAAAATGCGGAGCTCTCAAAATAATTAGAAACGACGCCACTTATTATTTTCGGATGGACTTTCGTTAATCGCATAATCGCTTCTCATTATACGCTTCTCCTATTAAATTTATTTCTCGCGTCAGCCAAAGGATAACTCTCGCGAAATAAGCTCGGAAGCTTTTACATAGATAAAGCCATTATCAGAGTCACAAGTATCACGAGTAGCAACCTGCTTCGCATTATATAGATCGGATAACTCAGACAGTAATTATATTAATTGCGCTATCGAAAGTTATATCGTACAAGTAATACCGATCGATTATTACCCGCTTTAATTCGTTCGATATTATCATTTCCTCTCATAATGTACGTAATAGTCTCAGTCGCCCCATCAGATGAAATTTTCATTAATATATCCGATCGTCTATACTCCGTTCGTATTACATTTTCGTATTAAATCTGACGTCACAAAGTTCTGTCCCTCTGCACATTGAAATTTCCCATAAATATATGAGTCGTTCGGAAGCCACGCTGATTAATATTCCAAACGTAGTACCTGTTATAACATTGGGTAGGCGAAACAATTCCTTGACTAGATCCTACTCTTTTAGTCGCGTCTCTAAAAATACGAAATTGCGTAAATATCCGCAGTCTGCTCGACCGCAACATTTTAAACAACGCGTCTTAAATGCCCTCGTGCGTAATATAATTGTAAATATCTATTTGCGAGAAAAAGTTAGATTTCTGTGTCCGATCCACAAAGACGAGACATTTTCATAACGAAGAAAAATTATTTCCCGATTCGTTCGCTTCTGAAATTGCATAAATATCCGCAGTCTGCTCGACCGCAACATTTTAAACAACGCGTCTTAAATGCCCTCGTGCGTAATATAATCGTAAATATCTATTTGCGACAGAAAGTTAGTTACGCGTATCTTTCCGTGTCCGATCCACAAATACATTTTCGTAACAAAGAAAAATTATTTCCCGATTCCTTCACCTCTTTTAGAATTCTCCCACATTTTTTCATACCGTCAAATGGTTAACTAAATATCTACAGCGTCGTCCATCCAGTGATTTATCGAACAGATATAGCATATCGACGAGGATGTTTCAGGCTACGCTTATCCGTATGTAAGAGTGCTAGATCACGTAGATACGAGCGATAGCTCAAAACGAATTGCCGGGACTGTCCTGTGTGCGTGATTTTTGGTAGAACAACCGTTAGAACATCCGGGGATTGGCCGACATACCTGATCATGAATCAAGCGATGTAGGGTAAGCCTACTGCCGATCGAGCATTCTGATACTCCAGAGGTACATAACGCAATATGCCACCGTTCTGCTACACATACTAATCCCTTGAAACGGACCGATTCACTCTATCTGGCACGGATGTTTCCTGTCTGCTATATCATTCTCCCGTGATTCTCCTATAGCTTCTATGCTTCCTCTATCTCTGCGTTTCTGTTTCCTCCTTTTCTCGGTATCTGGTTCGTTTGTGAAAAAAAAAGTATCGTTTCTGTGATCATCCTACAAACGTGTACTATTTTATTCGAAGAAATGCAAAAGAAATGATAAATTTGATATTAAAAGATTTGTTAAACGGAGCAAGCTTCCCTGAAAATGATAAAACTCAACCGAGTCGCTGGGAACCTATTACGGCGGTTTAGCGGTTGATGGGACTATAAATAAACGAACGAAAGGAAAAATATTCCAGTTTTCTACAATTTTCCACGTTATCCTTCCGTCTCTCTGTCTTTTTGATTCCGAAGATTCAAAGTTGATTATTTAAGCAAAAATGTCCATCCCCTTTGAAACCCGTTGTTAACCGAATTAGTGCGACTATCGACCCCTTAATCTGTTTAGTCGTTAAATATCAGGAAGGAAAATTAAACGTAGTCTTTTATCGAGGAAACAACAGCTCTTTAGTCTTTTTTCACTCGACTATATAGGCAACGATTGCTCGGCTAGAACGAATTGCAAAATGTAAAAAAAGAATGAATATTCAGATATTCGAAATTCTTTCGAAGGATCGTGGTGAATTGAAGAAAGGTATTTGCGTTTCAACAGCAAAGATCAAATGCTAAAATTAAAACTCATCAATGCGTGAATCGACCCGGCAAACACGATCGATAGAGATTTAATTAAAACGCAGTCATTCGGTGTTTACCATGCTCGGACTACGCAGAATGTTTCAATGCGAGCGCGAATACATGTTCGTCCCTTTATAACGGATCTGCTCGAGCGTAACGATATTCAGACCGATATTTCCATCTATTACGGATAAAGATAGAAATATTACACGAGTCGATGTCATTCACGCGATTCCGATTGGTTGCCGCGATCCTGTTCAACATTTTCAAGAGCGATTCGACTATAAAGAGAAAGAAGGATCGTTCGTAGATAGTTTTTGAAAAATAATCCTTTTAATACATCGAAGCGGTTAAAAAAGGATTTGCTTGCAGACAACTTTTTGATAGAAATGGAAGCTGGCTAAAAATACGCGATTATTTGCAACTATCGTGATTCGCGATCAGACTGCGCGTGATTTATGCAATTTCGTATTTTTTTATGAATATAACTAAGAAATGAAATTTATGTGGATATTTGTTTATCACGAGCGTTCCACTTTGGACTATTTTACATATCCTTCCGCGTTATGCGTATTTTTACATTTCTGAATTTCTCAGAAGCGCGCAAGCGTACGATACGAAAACTAAAATTTTCGACAGCCTTCTTTGGGATTTAAGTGGAAACGTATCTTTCCCGGATAAAGAATTTTTCCCAGAAGCCATTGCCTACGAGCAGCTTTAAATGCTGCTTTAAATGCAACTTTTACACTTGATACATACTTTTTATAACCAGAATATCGAGAATATAACTGGTTCTATAATAGAAAGGTGTGCAAATATTTTCCTGGAATTTGAATACACGAATCTGAATTTTGATTTCTCAGCGTTTCTATTCGGTTACTAGCGGTTCCTGTACACAGGGGGGAACGATAATATTACGCGATCATTTCACTATACGCGTTGAAATATCGATTCTCTCAGTCAAGTACGACCTATATGTTAATTAGCCGGAATCCTCGTGCTAAATTCGTGGCTATTGTTTCGAAATATGGTCTAATATATTTCTGACCCGGAATTAAATAATTGGCGGAAAAACTGGATCGCTTGTTAACCTGAAATAATTTGACGTGACGGGCAGAAACATAGTCGAACAAAGATTTTCGTAGAAAGTCAGCAACGTGAATTACAAACTCCGCATTAATGTATGTTAGTTATGCAGCGCATATGCCATGTTAGCCGTATAATATATCATTTGCAGAATGTCGCAGTTGGATCTTTCAATGAAAATAATATTCACGTTTCCAAACGAATGGAATATGCACCAATACTGATAAAGCACTATATAAAATACTATCCAGTGACCGTACGATTAAACTGAATATATATTTTCTATACAGATTCTGAATACACGGAAAAAGATAGAAGTTTGTCACGCATGACAAATACTACGCGTACTAAATTAAGTATACCATGTAAGTAATAAGTATTTTATACCAACTTTTTTGCATTCATCGTCAGAGGGATGAAGATCGAAAACGCGATTCTCAAAAGTACGTTCAAACGTACGAAACAATTACGCCACTTTTAATTCTCAAAAAAGGTGTCCAGTTTTGTACGCAGATCTGTTGAGCGTCGTATATCGTAGGAATAGTATACCTTGGAAAGTTGTTTCTCGAATGATATCTCGAAGTCGTATCGAAGAAGATAATATTAAAATTAAAATATTGAAAATTATGAATAGAATTAGATTATTTATACAAATTCATGTAATAGTTCTAGCTGGTGAAAATGTACATTTTGAAATTTAAGACAAATTAGATGGACGCGCTTTAAACTCGTAAGTGTAACTCGTAGTTATGGAACGTCAATCTGTGAATACGAAACGGAGCTTGGCCAGGGTTTGTCCTGGAAAATAAATGGCCCTTGTCGGATTCACCTGCTGAAACATTACAGAATCGCGTGACAGGATCATCGCCCCGTTCGAACAAACTATCGTCCATCTAAATCGATCGCCCGCCCATCACCGTACTTCTGTCAATTTCCTCTTTCATCCCCTTTTCCTTCCATTTTATTCACCTTTCCGTTGTCCGTTACATCTTCTAGTTCTCCTCTCGCTTGCAACGCATCCTCTGCCTGGCAATCGCCTTCTCGATAAACTCGATCGGACTCTCTTCTTTCAGCAGTTCTCCAGTTTCCCATTGACCTTTCTCCGCGATTTTGCTTTTCTTCCTTTTTTCACGCAATTACGATGCAGCCCCATTCATGGAACAACTCCACGCACAATTTCGTTTCGCTTCGTTTCATTTCGTTTACTTTCTCCGCCTCCGATGCCTCATTTTCCCTCGATACCTTGCCACCTCTGTCCTACTCTTTTCTCAGTTCTCTTCGTCTTTCCTGCTTTGCAACATCGTCGAAGCTATCTGCCTCTTAGCTAGTTCCTTCCTGCTCCCGCATCACGTTGTCATTATACTTCCTGGTCTAAATGGGCCGACCCATTACGCTGGCTTACCTATCATCGTTTCTACCTGCGATATCCAGGTGCCAGATACCGCTCGAAAGCTGGCTCGCTTCCGTCCGTACGTCCATTCGTGTCGCTTCGCAATTACCTAGCCGCTAATCCGCTGTCTCGTCGGCCATCAACGACCGTTTAACTCGGATCGAGTGCCCCATTGTCGGTAAGTGACTTTTCGGCGAACCGACCGCCTCTTTTCAACGTGTTACGATGGTTAAGCGTTCAGCGTCATTGTTTCTCGCGCGAAATATTTCGAAAGGGTCAGCTCGCTTGCTGATCTCATGGTTTAAATTGGTTCGTTGTTACTCTATGGTTACATCGTACGTTGTACGACCATACAACGTCGACAACTAACATCGGGTATACATGTTGCACGATTGTTCCAAGCACAAAAGTTCAAAGCTTCGGGATCTCGATTATTGGCTTGGGTAATAAAGTTTGCTCGCCTTTCATTCTTGTATTCTGAAGAACGTACACGCACGTGTACGCGTGGTGTACGTGTTTTGGAATGTTTTAACGAAAGGTATAACGTAAGATGTGTTTATGGAGAGCTGAAACTATCGATTGATTCTACACAGAAGGATTTTATGCGCAGGTATAGTAGAAATGACACATTGTGCGCCGTTTTAAGAATAAACTCATCGCTTAACTGATGAAGTGGTTAACACTTCTAAGTAAACTCTACATCTGTACCGACTAATTTTCTGACTCGCTAAAGCCATCGACAGGCCATAGACAAAAGACAACCGCGTGGCAACCATAAGACGAGAGACAGGCAACGATGGCTTCGGTGTTCAGTTTCTAGGTAACGCTGCTAGCGTGCGGATCTGCACCAGCTCGAACTGTATTCATATTATACCAACGTTTCTTTATTAAATATAGTTTACTATCTGACAATTTATCCACGCGCTTTTCTCTGTATCTATATAACCAATAACCACAACATTAACCACTCGAGAGACGAGGCGTTACGGTCGAAGGAGAAGAAACTTCGTTCAAAAATAAGCACTTCGCAGCTCGGCAATACATAGCCCCGTTTGATTTGTCAAAACTACGCAACAGAGTCACGATTTAATTATTAACGCGGGGACAGTCAGGAAGAATGCCAATAGCGAAATGGCGAGGGATTGTCGTGACGACAACCGGCGTCTCCGCGGAAACAGTAGATTCGAACTAAACTCGCATAACGACGTGCTCTCTCTCCCCTTGTTCGCGATCCCCTTCAGACGAAATTGGCAAAAGCAACGCGGGATATTCGAACAGAGAGAACGCCATACAGGAAAACCTACAAGCAAAAGAAAGACAGCGAGGCGTGCGGAGCTGTGGCGCTTCGAAGTGTGTGCACAGATACACGAGCTGCAAACTACATTATGATTTAATTAAAAGCAAAGCCCCTTGGCGGGGGTCGGTGTGCGCGAACGTCAGCCTCGTTTTCGTTTCTAAAGCTGGTCGAAACGTTCGCAAAACTGTCGACAAATTAGCGAATCTCTGTCTCTCGAGGCCAACCCATCGACCGCGAGCCACCCAGCCGATCTCGACTTGATAAACTTCTCAATTATCAAAATTAATTAAATTTGTTGACTCGATGTTGCGCCAGTTTCGTCGCCGGAGCATAGCGGCGCGACTACACCGAGGACCGAGCGACGAAAAACTAGCGGAACTTGGAAAAACAAAAAATACATTTCGGGCCTGGCGATGTGAAGAGAAACCGCGAGAGTCGGAGTAACGACGAGTCGACAAAGAAAAACGTCAATTTCTTCCACAATTTCCAAATGTTAGAAACATTAAAAACGTCTTTGGTCTTTAGCTTACGAGTCTCTCGAGTCGATAAATCGTTCAATTTCGATACTCGACTTTCAATGTCTTTCCCTGGAACATGAAAGCAAAACCTCGAAACACGTCATAAAGTGTAAATAAATGGTGGTTACCGCGACCGAGACGCTCAAACGGGCAACTGCATCTCGGGTAATTAAAAAATCACATCCTCTGGCCTCTCTTTCGAGGAAGATGCAGCGAACGTTCGTTGGCTTGGACTTGGTCGTTTTTTTTTCTTTTTTTTTTTTTTTTTGTTTGTTGGCGTTTCACTTCCACTGGGCCGAGGTTAAATCGAGCGTTTCGCGAGACTCGGCCAGTTGTAATGGAAAACGTATTACTGGAGCCGTAAGTTCTGTCAGCAGGGACACAGGCGGCCGACATTATAACACGGATGTGCAGGCTGTACTTAACGACGAAACTCGGGAAACCTGAAAACAGTAATTTTCGTCCGAGGCGAGGAAAAAGCAGTCGCGTTGTTCAAGCGTCGGGAAAAGACGTTGGAAGGGACTCGTTCCGTGCTGCAAATGCCTCACGCTCTACTTAAAATACCAGATACCGATAAGTTAAACACATGGGACGTCGAAACACGCGTCGCTACGACATTTCGCCCCTTCAGGCTCGTTCTAACTTTTCCCGTTGTCAACGGGTTAGCTTCGACGTTCGTCCTATATCGCAAGTTCCTGGAAACCAGCTTTTCCAAAGTACACGCGAAGATATGCCGTGTACATTTCCCAGAATTGCCTCGGGTTTGACAATTTAATTTTGTATAAAGTGTACTTTCTTTGATAATTTATCCTTGCCATTGGGATAATTGGGTAGATGCGACATAACTGCGACACGAATGTCTCTAACCGGACGATTTAATCACACTTGCTTAAATATTACTTCGGACGTAATGTTTTGAGGAAATATGAAATTGCAAGGATGCACATAATATGAAGAAATATGTGAAATATTCAGCGTATAGTCTTTGTTATGATATTTAACGGATTGGATAAATTTCTGCTCGAGTGGAACAGAGCAAACGAAATGCTTGGGACAAACATACCTACGCTTCTATAACTTTCCCTGTAACGTAAATAAAATATTATTTCCAAATACAGCACGCACCCTTTCTTTACTTTAGTTTTGTTGCATGTCCAGTAGACTATGGTCGAATAAAAAATAGTTTAATCGTTACTTATTTAGAATACAGTCGAAAATATTCTTGAAACGAACACGAGGTCTGCAAAATAAATCAAAATGATAAAAAAAAAAAAAGAAAGAATTTATCCAACATTTTTGATTTATTTTTTTCTATATTTATTTGATGTAAATAATTGGCTGTCATGGTCAGAAATATATCTTCTTTTCCTCTGCGTCTGCTGTTTCTGAAAATCAGCTTCTCGTGCCTTGCGCTACTGTATGTCTGACTCTATCGCGTGTTCGATTCTACCGTGTTCGGTTTTACGTGCCTGGGCGGCCTATTCCACTGCGATAACCAGCTTAGACAAATTCATTCTCTTGAGTTGCGTTGCGTAATCCTTTACCGCAGTCGCCGCAGAAGCACCGACTCACGGAATGTTCGGAATCCTTTTGATCCGCGTGACGCGACACGCACCGGAGTTGTCTACGCTCTTGAAAACCATCGCATGCCGGAGTAAATTTGTAAACAAGCGAACTGACATGCCGCGTGGAAATTCTTAGTTAAATCGAAGAGCAGAAGCAAGTACGGAGAGCGAATCGGGAGGATGAAGCCAACTGTGACGCGTGTATTTGCCGTTACGAGCTCGTTCAGAGTGCTTAATTTCCAGAAGATCTGCAAAGTGGCAAAACTTCCGGAAGCTACGACGCTTTCATCCAGAAGTCGCACGTACTTGCACACTTTCAGCCCCTTTGCCACGTGCGCGTTCGCGTTCCACGACTGTAATCTTCGCCGAAGAGGAATTGCGTACGACCAAAGCCCAGGATCAAAGATCTAGCAAGACACATCGACGCCACGTATTCGATTTGCCTGGATTTCACGAAAATAGAAGGTATCCCTGTGCATCGATATTGTCCGTCGATCGAGTGAAATAAATACGACGTAATTTACTTCCACCAGAATATGATAATAACGCAACGCGCAGAGTACGAGGATTTGTTTAACGAGTTAATTCGTTCCCCTCGTAAACGGGTTGATGTTTCTATCAATTCTCTGCGCGTTTGCACGAAATATACCCTACAGCCGTAATAAATTGATCGATTAGTATCAAAGAAGTCGTCAAAGAAATTTCAAGCGCAAGCGTACACCTCGTACCGATACACACGCGCAAGTGAAATTTTACGCGAAAGCAATAATATCGTTTATAAAACGAATCCAGAGGTAACGCGTTACGAGTAGTTGGAGAAAAAGAAGCTGTATCGTTGCGATAAACCAGGGCAAATGGATATTTACAGAGAGATTATTTCTCAGTGAGTTGTATCGTGGCACCGTACCAAGTTTTACCTATATCGCGTTTTCCCATCGCGTTAAATAACCGCGTAAAATTATGCGGTTGCCGATCCGCCGAAGACCTGGCTCTTTCGAGGAAATCAGATATTACAAATGTTTGAAGTAATTCGAAGTAAATGGATATCGATCGACAGAATTCAACTATATGAAGAAAGCAGCGCGTTTAGTTCTTTTTTCGCGAGTTTCTCCCTGTTTTCGTTCCATTCCGAGAAATAAAATCCTAACTACGCGCGCGCAAGTATCGCGCTTTAATTCAAACCCGTGCAACTGTGTAATTTATATTGCCGTAATGCATCAAACGGTGCGACGTTTGCCCCGAAATAATATGCTGCTAGCATCTCTTACGGTGTCCGCCTCTAAACACCGAGATCTTTCCTTTATTCCGCCCTTTACTCTGCTTCTCTTCTACTTCTGTTTGATTTAATTTGCTCTACAGCCTCTCATCGTTCAACATCGCCCGGGAATTAAAGCGGTCCGATTTAATAATTTATCACTCTTACGCGGCTTGCTCCTTCTTCTTCGTTACACTGTATCGTCTTGCATACGTTCTCGCCTTCGCTCTCTTCGCTCCACGAAACTTCCTAATCCATTTTAAATAATTTACCGCTCCGCTCTTTCTCAGATGCATACTTAAGCTCTCTTCGAATGCGAGATTCCGTTCTTTTGTTCGTTACGCAGACAGAGGGATTTAAATGCCACTGATGAATGGTGTTACTTGTTCCAGTTGAAATTTCAAATTTTGATGCAAGCAAATTAACTGAAAATGACACGCTCTTCAGGCTTCTGAGATTAACAAAACTCGCGGTTGTTCCATATTTTCCTTTTTATCGTTTATGAAACTTTCTTCGCTTTTATTTATATCAATTGAATTATTTAAATTTAATAACAATTTTTAAGACCACTTTGTTCCAAAACAAAGAGGAAATTAATATGCAGCAGCCTTTCACCCTTAACTAAATTTTCTTGTTTATAAATAAAATAGACCGATGTTTTCGTCGAATATTCTATCCGAATATTTTTTTTTTATAAGAAATGAGAAATATAGAACCAAATAGAATACCGGAGAACGTAAAATTTCAAGAACCTTGCAGGTAAAAAGAGAACCAGATAGGAATTATTTGAAATAATGCGCGATTCGATTAAATCCAATTCGATTACCGCTTGATCTCTATAAGAAAGCTTGACACGTGAAAGAAGCTTTTGTAATAAAAATTTTTGAGACCACTTTGTTCCAAAAAAAAGAGGAAATTAATATGCAGCAGCCTTTCACCCTTAACTAAATTTTCTTGTTTATAAATAAAATANGACCGATGTTTTCGTCGAATATTCTATCCGAATATTTTTTTATAAGAAATGAGAAATATAGAACCAAATAGAATACCGGAGAACGTAAAATTCCAAGAAACTTGCAGGTAAAAAGAGAACGAGATAGGAATTATTTGAAATAATGCGCGATTCGATTAAATCCAATTCGATTACCGCTTGATCTCTATAAGGAAGCTTGACACGTGAAAGAAGCATTAGTGACACGAGGAAACTAGGGGAACAAACGCCGTTTTACCACTGTAATACGTTTTACGTCTGATTCATCGTATACGTCAAGACGTTGACTGTTTCGCTTGACAGCGAACCGACGTCTCCTCTTTTATTCTCTCTATCCATCTTTTTAATGCTGTTTCTATCTGTTTCTGTCTGCTTCACAAAATCATTGTAGAGAGAAGAACATTGCTAACGAAAGAATCGCAGAAATACTTTTATCGCTCGATCGATCCAAAAGCTATTTATCCGTCTGTGATATTCAACTTTAATCTCGTAGCTGTTCACCCTAAACGCCGTTTAATCGTTCCTTTCCCCTCTGGCACTCGACTTTAATTCGAACGACGCGCCGAGCTTTTTTACGAATCGTTTCCATAGAACAAGAAAACGGACCAACGAAAATTACTCGCAGGCAATGTCGGAACAAGAGCGCTGCACGAGGTGGCGAGTTATACACAAATAGCCGTGTGCAGGGATGCGTACCGGCGGAGGCAAACAGAAAAGGCCAGACAAAACCAACCTCCTCCGCCCAGCGGCTCGACCGTGACCCGGTCTGTTTACTCTGGCTGAGAGTTTCGCACTCTCCGTAGGATAAACGCCAGCCTCGTCGTTTCTTTTTCCCCTGAAACTGCCGGCTATCGTTCCCCAAACTTTGCCCTGTTTCTCTTTTCCCTTCGCTCGTAGCCTCGTTCGACTCGAAATGAGAGTCGACCGCGCGATTCCACGCAGCGTCGCTTCTCCTCTCGGATGTTAGGCGCGCGACGCTACTCTGAGCGTATGGAGCGCGCGATGCAACTTTCTCAGACGTTTCGGCGAGATATTTCGATGGGCGGAATAAATGGCAAAGTTTCTTTCCTCCGTTCTCTTTGGCGTGTTGACGCGGCGCGTTTGACGATCTCCGCTGAGGTAAATCGAGTCGGGATAAACGGTGAATTTCAATAGGGAATGGCGAATGTTTGGCGAGCTCCGAGGAAATCCCCGCACGGGATCGCAGTTTAAAGATACACGAGCAAATGTTAGAACAGTCGGGCCGGATATTTTGAGATTTACGAAACCGTTTGGCTCGCCATCGAGGCATCCGCTCAAACGCTTCAACGCGAACACCGATACGCACGCCGGCGGTGCGTCTTGATCGATCACGTTCCGAGTTTATCTTCTAAACAGCCGGTTTATTTTCCATGAAAGTTGGCTACTCGCGAGAAGCCAGAATGCCAGAGTTCTCGACCAAGCTGCGCAAAGTGTTCGAACCATTAAGAGAATAAGTGTGCTGTACAAAGAAGCTTCTTCTTCGTGTTCGGCGAAGCGCCTTTCAACGTTTTCTCTAACGCGGAACTTTGAAATGCCGTAACTTCCTACGGGAAGCTGAATCTGCAAATTAATTTGTCAAGTCACGTTTACGTGACATTTCTCCTTAACGCGATAACGGGTAAACTGCGTTATGATTTTGACCTCGGCTCGTATAAAATAAGATTTTATCTGCGGTTCCTTGGAAAGTGCGCTCGGCAAGTTCTTGATCATTTTTGTACCGTCGGACGAGAATCGTTTTAATGGAAAGGGAAGTTTGGCAACTCGGAAGTTCGAAGAAATTTCAAACTGCAGAAACGGAGTCCATGTGCCATTTAATAGCAAAACTATTTTTGGTCGTCAGAAATATTTCAAAAGAAGGCTATAAGAAATTAGATGTTCTTTACGGTCATTAGGCTATTAAAAATCATCAAACGTCGAATTTAATTTTTTCTCGAAAAGATTCCCGAGAGAACAGAGAAGCGAACTTGATAGAGGAAACAAGAATATGCTTGGAAAATACACGAAAGTTCGAATCAGCTTGATTCAGCGCGATAATTTTCATTCAGCAATTTCTATGAAAATTCTTCGCACGAATATTCCTCTGTCTAACCTTTGTTTAATAATTGATCCTATTCGACGCGTACGATCTTATCCCTGACGCGATTCACAGGCAACGAAAATATTCCAAACACCCTTTCTTCGCTGCTGGCTCGTCTTCCTATACTTTTTATCCCACTTTATGCAGCCCGTTTCACGTGCTCCGTGTTACGTATCTTTTGTAAGTTTTCCTTAACGCGTCCGGAGAGCTGGCAGATTCTGCACACACCTAAAATCGTCCTCGTGCCTCGCATTTTACGAAGCTGGTTTCAACAAGTTTGCGCAAACGAGAGTTTTTGCGGATTAGGCACGACCGAAACTCACGTGGAATAAAGTTCCCGGAATTAATATTACTTTATGCCTGCGCTCTTAAATTCCAGACAGAGATAAAAGTTTTTGAAATTCCTTAAACAACGGTATTCTTCCAGCGATTCTCTTCCTACCCGAATATCAAAAAATCATTTCAAATGATTTGAAGCGTCTCGTTTAAAGAATCTTTGGAAATTGTCTTCTGTTGTTCATATGGATCTCGTACTACGGTGAAATTTATCTCGATATTTAAGCAGCATCATTCGCGTAGGTGGGAAATTAGTTTCGCGTTCGAAGAATTTAAGACAGGTGAAAGGTATTTGCTGGAAATGGTTCTATGCGAACTCTACTTAGGCAAACTTGATTCGCGTCAATTTACCTACCGGGAAATTGATCTATGTTAATTTACATCGAAGAACTCGAATTATGCGCGTATATTGTTGCACCGAGTAACAAGAATAATTGAGTTCATCGCCTGGGTTTTTAATCATCCGGAATTATAGCCAGTTCAAACTGTACAACGTGCAATTTTATTTTCTTTTACGAATCTCGGTTTTAACGCGCTATTTTTTCCATCCCACGGATCTGCATTTAGCGTCTGCCAAAAGACGAACGTACGAAACGCGACATGTTGGCGAAACAGGTCGCCATTCAGCGACTAGATCCACCGCGAAATTTCTCCACGCGACCGTTCCGCGAAAATTGAAAAACCCTACAAGTGAAACACGCGCTCGTACAAAGTTCCTCATCTTCAATTTCCTAATCACTGGGATCATCATCATCGTCACCGTAGTCATCATCATCAGCGGCAGTTTTCACAGCGGATCCATTCCTTTTTGCTTCCTCTGGGACGAGATTCGCTGTTGATTCCGCGACTGCCGGTCGTTTTCATAATCGTTACGAGCGCATCGGCTCTCTGTCTCTCTTCGTTTTTGCCGTTTCCGCGTGTCGTTCGGTCCACAGGGAAAAGACAACGATCCGGCGTTCTTTTCATTGAATTCCCGCGCGCTCTCGCGACCTGTTTAATGGATCTGCGAACACGACAGCTACGGCAGAGAACGTTGTCCATTAACAAAACTGTCGCGAGATTCGGGCCAACTTGCCGCGTGACGTATCGCCGCGATATTTCACCGACGAATTAATTAATGAAGGCAGTATTTTATGGCGGGCCCGCGGAGTCTTGACCCAGTCGCAACCGGCATGGAAGCTCACCGAAGTATTGGAAAACTTGTATTAGATAGATTTTACGATTGGTATGATCGATACGTGCGAATATACGATGTGCATTCCAGGGAACATTTTCAAATTTCATTAACATTAGTACGACACCTATCACGATCGTTTTGACAGATTTTCGAAGAAATTTGAAAATGTACGCGATGGCTGGAAAATATTTGCAGCCTAAATATTGAGTAGGACAATTTTGCATATATATATTATGATATATACGCGTATAACGCGTACATTATAGTAGTTATACAAATTGAACGAACAAATTGAAATGGATTGTGTGGGCCCTAGGAAGCACTTTCGTAAAGTGTAATAAACGTTGAAAATACTTTGGCGAGTTACTGTAATTTTCCCGTCAGCTACACGACTCGTGTAGATAGATATGAAACGTAACGAGTTACGCGCGAGTCAGCGTCACGAAATCACCGTTTCAAGTGAAAAATCGTTAGAATCACGAGCGGTACGTGTCCTGTCGCGCCGCCATCTCGCCGAAAATTAACAACCGAACGATGGCTCGCGCACCCTTTCGCTTTGTTCTACCAATTTCGGATTTACCTCGTTAAATCCTCGTTAGGCGTACACCATTCCGTGACATTAACTTTGTTAATTAACGAACGCTGCCTCGTCGAGCGAAGGATATCAATTACGATTCAAGATGGTGTCTGATATATTCGGTATCAAACGACTGACAAGCATTTCCATATCACTTTTCGTAAAGCAGATTCATAAATATTCAGCGCACATTTTTCATCGACAATCGTCCGTACGTAGAACCGAAGATCGAAACGAGCTTGCAGGAAAAGCGAAAAGCAGTTTTCAAGTTATACTTTTATTTGATTAATAATTATATCTTTTATTAATAATTATATCTTTTACGAAAGAGTTAGTTTTCGGGAGATCGAATATCATTTTTCTAATTTTTCATTTTTAGTCTTTGAAACTTCCCTTTGATCGTTTCGATGTTCTTTTAACATACAAAGGCTCAATTACACCGAGTTGCGACATTGTTTTAACGAATCGTAGTCACTTATTCGTAAAATTCGTATTTTGGTAAAATTTACATGCTACGTACTACCACAAATCTACTGAAGTAGATATCCACATATCTATGAGCGGCAGTATAAGTAGCTTGCACGTGTTTAATCTTGTAGCTGGACGTGTGGATTAATATGCTCGTACACCGGTGGCTTTCACACGGTGAAATATAAAATATTATTTTACATTTTTATTTACCGCACTATATCGCTCCTACTTTATTTTATTCCTTATTCTGTCATAAAGTTTTTTATCGGCGCCGGCATAGTTTGTGTAACGCAATCCAATTAACATACGGAAACACGCGAAGAGTAAATGCTTGTTATTGTAAATTAAAATAAACCAACATTTGTATTATCATATTTTCCACTGATCCGTGATTATTAATCGAAGAGCACGCACAAAGGACACGACGATTTATAAATATCAATTTCCTGAAAATGCGGGAGAACCGATAAATTCGTGAAACTTTGTCAACAATCAAACGAAGAATCACTTTTGAAACGCAGAACAGGATGCAAAGATGCATACTGAATTCCACGACGAATTAAAACAACAACCTCGATAACGTGGAATCGATTATCGAATTTTAAAATTGTTCATCACGTTTTTGTTCGTGATCTTCATTGTGATTCAGGTTCACAGCGCACAGCACTGAATATCAAAATAAATCAATAGAATGTATCAAACGATATAATGTAATTTCTACATTTTATAGAAATACGTATCGTTTCTTAATGGCAAAATGTTTTAATTACGCATGAAACGCCACAAATGCGTTTTAATTTACAAGCAATTATTCGTAAGAATTTTCCATTTTCTAGCGTAAATAAATCATCGGAGCGTTGCACAGTTGAAAAAAATGTCGCTACATAAATTCCTCGTATCGATCCCGAACGGAACAGATTCGCCGACGGTACGACTGTAGTCGATTTTAGCGCAGTTTAGACAACGTTTTGTCACTCTTGCATCGCGCCGTTTACAGGTTGACGTGCTGTGTAAATCAGCTTTAAATCAACCTGACGTGGACGAGAAGAGACCGAAAATGAAAGCCGAACTGTCCGAAACCAGAAGCCGTCATGTTCACACCGGTCAGCATCGGACCACCTGCCACTAACGCATGTACCATTCTGAAAGTATACAATCTATCGTATTTTTCTTATAGTTTATCTCATCGAACATAATACTTTCTAGAATAGAATTCGTTCTTATAATACTTCCGATCTTCGTCATTGTCGTTAATAGACACATTCGCTTGGACACGAAAGTAAACGCGAGTGGATATCGATAAAGTCAAGTCCAACTACCACTAATGTTACGCTAATTAAGTCTCATTCGTGAAATATCCTTGTAGTGGATTATTTAATATATAGTTGAAATTAATATTTACATTTTTACGTAAACAGGCCGTATTTAACGCTAAACCTACCGACACTTGTTGTATACTTATTGACCACTCGCGATTTGCAGGAAAGACTAGAAATTTTTCTTAGAAAAAAAAAAGCAAATTAGAAATAAATCTCATCGAACATAATACTTTCTAGAATAGAATTCGTTCTTATAATACTTCCGATCTTCGTCATTGTCGTTAATAGACACGTATCGCTTGGACACGAAAGCAAACGCGAGTGGATATCGATAAAGTCAAGTCCAACTACCACTAATGTTACGCTAATTAAGTCTCATTCGTGAAATATCCTTGTAATATGTGGATTATTTAATAGATAGATGAAATTAATATTTACATTTACATTTTTACGTAAACAGGCCGTATTTAACGCTAAACCTACCGACACTTGTTGTATACTTATTGACCGCTCGCGATTGGCAGGACAGACTAGAAATTTTTCTTAGAAAAAAAAAGCAAATTAGAAATAAATCTCATCGAACATAATACTTTCTAGAATAGAATTCATTCTTATAATACTTCCGATCTTCATATTGCAGATACATATCGCTTGGATACGAAAGCAAACGCAAGTGGATATCGATAAAGTCAAGTCCAACTACCACTAATGTTACGCTAATTAAGTCTCATTCGTAAAATATCCTTGTAGCATGTGGATTATTTAATATATAGATGAAATTAATATTTACATTTACATTTTTACGTAAACAGGCCGTATTTAACGCTAAACCTACCACACTTGTTGTCCGCTCGCGATTAGCAGGACAGACTAGAAATTTTTCTTAGAAAAAAAAGCAAACTAGAAATAAATACCGAAAAATATATCGTTTGCATATTTTGTGGAAAGTCATAGATTAGGAATCGATATGACAACGTTTAAATATGGTAAAATTTGCGTAGAAATTTGAAGTTTAGTGTTAAGGAAGCTTCATTGCTACTTATTGCCGCATAAATCTCACCCGCGACTCTATGTGCGAGAAAATTACCTTACCCACGATTTGTCTATTAAATTCACCCGAAAATACATGTGTTATGTTATATCAATAAACTTCAGGCTCGTTGTTTGAAACTTCCCGCGAATAAAGTATCGATTGTTCGATAACCGATGAAATATACGTAACCGTGTGAAACGTTGACAGGAAATGAAATCTAGGTTAAGGTATAAAAATTGACGAAGGATGCGAAGAAGCAAGAAAACGTCGAAATCCGAAGCGTCGAGCAAAGGAAGGAAGCAGGTGGACGAGGACGCGTGGCGGAAGCCTTTGGAGGCGATTTCGATCAACGACGAGAAGTGGTGGTGCATCGTGACCATGATGGTTGAGACGATTACCGAGCACTCGAGGTGCGTGTCGCTTTTCAACGTGGCCGCTGAAGAGGGTAGGCGAAAAGCCATTTACCCTCTGTGCTGTCAGAAAACGCTGGCCAGCGTGAGAGCGTTGTCGAAGCAGAGCCTAGATAAATGTCCAACGATTCAGGGCGTTTGTCATTACGCTAGCAAGGTTTTGAACGAGGAGAACGACGCGCTACCAAGCTGGCTGATGGCACGGATCATCAAGTACTTAATATATCGTGCCAGGGAGGAGAGCATCGGTATAGTGGAAAGGCTAGCTGACCTGGAGCGAGAGATAGACGAGGAGTATTGGATTATACAGACAGTTGCAGACTGGGGTAGGCGAATCGGCCAATCTATCGATTTGACTAGCTCGCGTACGAAATTACGCGCCTAGCGTCTACGGGGAAAGTTGTTAGCAATTGGCGAGACGATAGGTGCGTTGCCGTTCTAATTATGCCAATAAAATTCTGGTATACAGTAATTTGAGTAGAAGCAGCGGTTAGATTCCGTAATAAGGTCATTCGTGTTTTCTTAAAAGAGTACAATTGATTATTTTTGGAAAATTTAAAGATGCGACGATGTGCAAACTGCGCGTAACACGCCGAGATATAGAAAATATTCAAAGCGAGGTACTCGTTGTAACATTCGAGGAAGGAAACGAATCTCTACGCTGGTTCGGTTTCCAATTCTCTTGTCATTTTTCTGAAACAACGTGGACGAAACGGAAACGGATCGAAGACCACAGGGCGAAGAACACGACAAGCGATTTTTCAATTCAACGATCAGTTTCTTCAAATTCTTCGCTCGATCGTTATGATATATAAAATTTCATGGATTCGTCGCCTGTTTCCAGGAAACTCGTATTCGTGAGCGTAACGAGCGCCATCCAGGTGAAGAAATTAACAAAAACGGACTCGTCGTGTTCTTCTTACGTGGTCTTCGACGGCAAGGGGAATGGGGTGGATTTCTATAAATTGTCCAAATCGGAATCATCGTCTCGACAGGAGGCACGAAGAAATTCGACCCGGAAATATTCAACAGAAAGGCGAACACGAAACTGCGAAAGCGCGGCGAGGAATGGCGAGATGCTGTTTACGTTGACGACGCTCCGGCGAATGGACCAAATCTTTACATAATTCTCACGGGCTTCCACGATCCAGATCTGCCTCAACATTTGATAAACATTGGCGTGCCATTAAGTTGCATGATGCAAATCAAACGACCGAACGAGCAATTGGATCTCGTACAGCACGAAGATATCGAAGAGGAATGCGCAGAAAGCAGAAAATTATATTTTCTAGAAGAATACAGTGTGAGTAAGATTAGGTTGTTTAACTTTTGGACGAAAGTGAAGAAACGATCGATGGATCCTGAAGCGCACCAAGAATATTGCGATATCGGTTTTCTCGTATTTTGTCCACCGCTGCTGCCAGAAACTTCAAATAAGGAGGAGTATGAAGCTCTGAAGAAAGACATGTACGACAGAGTGTCGTATATCGTCTACGATTTTTACGATCTTTATAGACAGCACGGTAACTATTTGAAAAGCATGGCAGTGGAGAAGGGTATCGTCGGTGAAAGTACGAAGAAAGCGAATACGCAAGTTTACGAGACCTTGCTGGATGCGCTTCCTGCAGAGTGCGTTTCAGTTCCGCTGATATTGTTTGCGATATTGATGCAAGTTGAGGCGAACGAGGAAAGAATTACGCTGGAAAATTCCATCGACGAGAAAGGGGATGCAAGGACATATCAGAAGGTAAGCCGATAAGTTGCATATGCGTTTCTTCGAAATTATTCGTACGGCTCGCGTAAAAAATTAAATATGCAAACTGCATTTGCGGCCCACAATTAACTGAAATACGTCAATTCCGAAATTAAACGATAGGAAAAATTCGACAAAAAAGTTTGACAAAATTTATAGCGAGAAGGTAACGTTCTGTGATTGCTCGTAGCACGACGTAGAGACGAAAACGAAAACGGAAACGGCAAGTCAGTCCCTCGTCTCGTTCGTCGAAGAAAAAGTGAAGACCCTGAATATTAAATACGGCCTCGATGACGTAGAGTACAACATGGATGGCGGACAAACCCCAACTGACATTCAACTAATCCTTCACGGAGATAGTCTGCTGGAAGCCATTCGTCTTCTCGATGACTGCGCGATTCCAGTGATCCGAAACCTGACAGATTTGATCGACAACATTTTGCCCATTTTCCGGCATCCAATGATCGCGAGTTTTCGTCGAAAGGACGAAAGCTGCGAGAAAAAATTGAACGAATACGCCCGTCACATCGATAACATTCGACGTTATTTCGACGTGCAGATAAGCGACGAAGAGGTTCGACATCATTTGCACGTATTAATGTTCGACAAAATGATATTTCCGTCGTTAGAATGTAAAAGCATGGATCGCGAAACGTTGGAAAGTACAAGAACGGAAGAAGATCCGAACGAGACGATACGAAACGAAGCCTTCCAGCTTTCACCGAAACGTTGCAAGTCTTTACCGAGCCTAACCTCGAAATCGACGCCGGAACTCCATCTTCTCAGCGACGGTAACATCGATTACGGCAAAATCGTTCCAGAGATCGTCGAGTGTTCACCGCTGTTCGACCTGATAGACCCTCGTGAATTATTAGTCCCGGGTTATTTGGAAAAGAACGTGTTCGAGACAAGAGTATTGGATAGACCTCGTCTCGAAGATTTCAGCGACGTCGAACTATTATCGGAGGCAATTTTTCTACAGTTTCTTTACGAGTGTCTCCTTGCGTTCGATCACGTCTCTCTTCGATACTTCCAACCTACCGACTCCCTGTTACTGTGTTTCTGTAACAAGTGGAAAATCAATGGAGTAAGCAACGAGGAAAGAATGTCTAGTATTCGGACGCCGGTCCGGCTTCGTGATTTCTGCAAATACGTAGTGCCCGAGGAGAAGGATTGGCTACGCCGGGAGGAGGAGCTGTACAGATTGCAGACGGCCAAGTCCATGGAAAGATTGATGAGAAAGAGCGCCGAGATATACGAGGAGACGATGCTGTTCCGTGACGAGGACTTCATTCTGCCTGGCACGCTAAAAGCAAAAGATTCGCAAGCCAGCAGGGATCTTGATAGGCAAAAAAGCAGTTTAGATGTCGGTAAGAAGACGTTCCATCGTTTCGAATCAATCTCGAGGTCTTCTTCAACCTCTGCACCGAACATGCGCTTTGCATATTTTATGTCGTATACAAATATGTACACGTACGTGTGCCTCTTGACGCAATCCTCTTCTCTTCCGATTAAGGAAAGGTTTGGTGTTCTTTCGTTTCAAATGCAATATTTCTTCGATCAAACTATCTCGGTATCGGATATAATATTAGGTTGTCCGAAAAGTTTCTTTCGTTTAATAATGAATGCACAAAATTTGTCGTTTTATATTATTTCACCGAATTACGTACGATCATAACAATAGAAGTGGAACAAAATGGGTCGTACAAAATTCGATAAAATAATGTCAAGCGAAAAAGGCTCGTGCGTCCGTTGTTTCCTTATGAAACGAAAGAAACTTTTCGGACAACCTAATAGTCGCCAAGGATATTTATCTCCGACGGTCCAGTACGAGAAATACAATAGTAATCAAATCTCTGATGCCAGTAGAATCTTCTTTCGTAGATGTATCGCCCCATACTCCCGTAGAAGAAATGACAAACAGCGCAAAAAAGAAGAAGAAGAGCCCTAAGGAAGGCAAAAAGAGGAACGACAAATCGTCCAGTCGAAGAATCAGTTCGAAGAAGTCAATCGCCGACGAAAGCCCTCCATTGATTACTGGAAAAATGTCACTGGCCCCACCTGATACCGAGAGGGAACCAGTTCATGATTTCGTAGGTTACGATCTTGGCAGACTACGCGTGCAAGTGACAAATCGCAAGAAAACGTTTTATTCGGCCGATGATACTTTGGTACAAGTAGAAATAGACGACTGGCTTTACAAGGCCAAGAACTTGCGAATCACCGTTACTCTGCATGGATACAGTTTACGACTGTTTCATAGAATCGATGGTCCTGAAACGAGCGAGATATTCCACGTAACGAGTAGAATGGGCATTATTCTTGCTTTCCAGAAGATGCTGGCGTCGTCATGTAAGAGTCAAATATTTTTCAAATATTTTTTCTGCATTTGTGGGCGATTTAAAGGCACAAAAATGTAGATAATACGCAAAAATGTGTAAACTATCAAATATATAGTACTAGTTCCAATATTTAGGAAACAAAACACAAACTTGTTGCTAGACACCGGTTTTTTAATTATATTCATAAGAATCTGAATTCGCATAAATATCCATAGTCCGATAATGAGCTTCAAGCGCATAATAGAAGCGGAAAATTCGATCCTCGTACGAGACGGATGAATTAAAACGAATTAAATCGATTAATTAAAATTAAAATCTTAAAAAGTTGCCGACGACAGACAATGTCAATCACACTGACTCGCTGAATATGTTCCTTGTTAAATTTCATCCTGTGCACCGTGGCGTACGCACCTTTTACGAGATAAATTAATATCGCAGGAGTAGCTGCAAAAGACACTATGGAAGTGACGTTTGAATCAAGTTTTGATTAACATGCAGCTTGTACGCTGCCACGCAACTAACTTTGCAACTATGTAAGCGTACGAGATTTGATCGTGCGCTTACACGAATTGTTCCATCTCATATCCTACAACAATTTCTAGTAGAGTTAATTTACAAAAGAATCATTCGTGCGCAACTTCCATTTTCTAACTTTAAGAGTGGTCTCGCTAAACCATCAAATTTTACAAAATTAAATATTTCTCTGGTGTATTTTGCATCTCGTTTAAACATAAATATCGCGATTTTCGCGTACGATAGAAATATCATAATATCGAAAACGCTACGCTTCGTAGCCTAACTTACTTTTGCGATATTTTTGTCGTCATTTCCATTGAAACTTGCTTGACAACTTTAATAATTAATTACTTGATAACTTTATACTGCACTAGATGCGTCAAAGATTCGTTTTCACACCTGGCGGGACATGAACGTCGAGCAAAGAATCTCGTGGCCGACGGGATTGCTCATAGAACCAATCATCGGCGACGGTCCGGATAATCCATATTACATTAAACAGTCCTACATACCAAAGGGATACGCTAACCCCGAAGGCGATCGTGAAATTTGCAGAAAGTTTCTGAGAAACGGCACTGTTCTAAAATATCTGGACGATGGCAGAGTAACAGTTCTCCGTCCTAACGGAGTGATCGTGAATTGTATAGCTTTCAAGGAGCTTCAGGTCGAGCGACACGAAAATCACGATGTGCAGGTCAACGTCCCAAGAAATGGTTCAGGTATTTGCAATCCTTTTTGAAAGATATCAAGGCAGAAATAAAATTTATCGTTCATCGTGCGGTAGAACGCCGATCATCCGAAAACATCCGACGAATCACTTGCGTACGTGTGTATGTACAAAGTACACGTTTAAATTAAGTATCTGCCTGCTTCAAATCCCTCGTTTTAATGTCTCGATTAAGCATCGTCCGAATGTAACGCGTACGTGCAGATTTTTTACACACCATGAGTATGAAAAGAAAAAAAAATGACGCTAACGGTAGAAGATAGATCAAATACCATTGAACGTTAAAAAAAAAAAAGGATGAAGATGAGTCTAGTTTAATCGCGGAATACGACGTTGGAAAGTCTACAATTAGCGACATTAAAGATAGCGAATCAAAATTATTGAAACTTGGGAAGAACTTATGCGAAAGTAATTTGCGTGCCCGTAGAAGTTTGAAAACATCAAAGGATGATGAATTAGATCGGGCCACGTACAAATGAATCTTACAAAAACGAAGCACTGGTGTAGCATCATCAGGTCCATTAATTCAAGAGGAAGCTCTTGAATTGAATACGAAGTTAGGCAATAATAGAAGTTTTAAAGCACCTACCGGCTGGCTAAAACGATTCGTATTAAGATATGGAATACGTAAACTCGACCTTGTAGGAGAAAAATTATCCGCTGACAGTCCAGCGGCTGAAGAATTTGTTCGAGTTTCTAATAATCTTGCGAAAGGGAATACTTACGATTCACATCGTATTTATAACTGAGAGCGGCAATTTTCCGCGCAACTTCTACGATTTGAAAGCGAAACGGTAGAAATCTTTCTAATGGCAGTTACCTCCCGATGTAATATCAGGTCTTCGGCCGATGCACCGATTAATTGTTCAATCTTCCAAGAGATATCACCTATCATGAGGAATTTATTACGACGTTTGTTAATTGCTGACGACAACGACGCCAGAGTCTTACAGCTTTACAAGAAGCTCGATTTAAAAGATGGAGTTTATGCGTTGAGCGAAGCATGGGCAAAATTAACGAGTAACATAATAACACGCCAAACTACGCTTGAACGAACGTGGAACAGATCGTGCAATGCGAGGCAAATTGGAACCAGTGGTGAGTTGGAAAATTTGGCACGCGATATACGTGGATTCGAAGATTGTAACAATACAGGAGTGGTTAAATATAGATAAAAGTAATCCAGGGTAAAAAGCTACGACCGACGACGATATTATTTTATCCAGTAACGTTTATACAAAAGAAGGTATGGCGAGACGTGGTATTATCCCGTGCGGTGTTCCAACACACAGCGAAGCTGAAAATCCGTTGAATATCGCGTTGCAATGGGCAAAACGTCGAAAAGAAACGGATACTGTACAAATGTTCGTGTCAGAGGGACTCCACAACTTGGCGGGATTTAACAGCGTTTAACTTACTCTTTGTACCGCATTTCTCTTACCGGGTATTCTGTATTCTTCCGCGTAACAAACATCCATGGCTGCCAAGTGTTTATTTTCTAGTTGACTTACGACGTGTTCACGGTTCTTTCGGACCGATCATCCGGAAAACCTCTTACCCGGGCGGATTTGTCTGGCAATTAGTTCGGATAATCGACGTTCTACTGCAATTTACGAATTTGCGCATTCTATTTCAGCATTACCGTCGACTTTTATCCGTTTTAACGCGTATTCTATATATCGTTGTAAGCTTTGCGAATTGAGACGAGCCTCGAAAATGTATCCGTATTCCGCTTTTAAAGGCGACAGACCGAAAGATCCGAAGGTTCTATCTAAAATCAAGAGAAAGCCAATGACTGGCTTCAAGTCCCCGTTGCTCGAAGCGGTCGACGGAGATTCTGTGTCTGCACAGCAGAATTTAACGACGGTGAGTCAAGTACCCGTTAAATTTCGTTTTAACCCACGAACGAGTCCGATCTGATCTAATACGACGAGAATTCAACTCGAGGGAAACGTTTAACGCATCTACACTTGGTCGTTTATACTGGAATGCATAGACTAATTGAGCAATCGCTCAGAGAATGAAATATACAATTTCTTCTATCCTTTAAAATACGAAATATACGAATTTAGTTTAAAAAAAAAAAGTTAGTCGACTACTTAAAAATCCATCAGTGCCTACTCAATGGACAAAAATATTGTAATATTTGGACATTCGCGAGAACGGGTCTGGCTGATAATACGATTAATAAAAATTTCTTTCGAAGATTATGAAAAATACAAAAAAATAATATTCTTCGTCCTGTTTTGCAAATAAAATCCCTGATAGTTAAAGCTATTCGACGATGTGCTCCTAGAAAGCAAAAATTAAAAATAAACGCAAGGAATCGTAATTAAACGGTAACAAGTAAAATATTCCTCTTTCAGTCGTCTCTTCCCTATCGATTAAATTTTCTTCGTTAGCCAAGCTCGAATTAATTACCAGACAGAAACGGCAATTTCCCGTATCACGTATGAAATCGCAACGCGACTGATTCATTCAAGATGTCTTGGTCTTCGTTGATCGGAGCTTGACTTGTCTTCAGGATCGTGACGACGTCTTGTCAACGACGGACAACACGGTCAAAGTGTCACGGTACACAGTGTTGAATGACGATGGTGGGCGGTACGAGGTGCTAGACGACTTGATCGTAAGTGAACAGCATCGATTACTCGTGAGAATAGCGTCAGACTACGAGGTCGACGAGAAATTCACGCGTCGCGCCGACGGTACCAACATGTTGCTGAATTCCAATGGAGAATTGATCGTCAGATTCCCAGGTATGTTTCAGCCCGCCTGCCGCTTTGTGTGGCGGATTCCGATCTCTGCGCGCTATTATATTTCGTTCGATGGGATCGCTACGTCGAAATCGGATAAAACCTTCGAGAAGTTACGTCAGCGCTCGATAATAAACGTAACAGTTAAGTTTCTACCCGTCGCCATCTTTCAGCCTGCAACATTCCTCTTCTTACTGCAGATTTATCAATTTATTCTGTCGTCGAACATTAACGCTTCAACGACGAGACACGCTAATTGGTCTTACGCGAAATAATTGCATCGCGAGTATTACGAGTAATATAAAGATCACGCGGGAAGAGTATGACGAGTCAATTTTCGCTGACTTGTTACTTTCGCGTTGCTTTCCAGGTAAAATAATCCGACACGTTCGAAGGTATAAACTTTTTGAATTCGAATTTTGAATCAATTGGAAATGTTTTGTAGGAAAGCTTGGCTTAATTAAGAGAAAGTGATTAATTAAAAGATAGTTTTGACGTGGAGATGGTTGACGACATATTGGATTTAAAAATTGCTCTTCCATAGAATTCTATGGAATATGGAATATCGATAAAAGATAGAAAGTACGAGTTATCGTGATTTTTACCTGTGACCTACATATCGTCGCCCTAGTTCTTAACAGTTCGAACTTTATTTTAAAAAGAAATGTAATCGACCGATTCACGTATATCTGATCGGTATAAAGAATGCAAATTTCATGCTAATATTATGAAAATTCTACTTGGAACAAATATTCAGTTCTTTTAAGTCCTAAGCACACACAATGGCATTGAACTTTGTAAACTTTGAGCTCAGTTTTCTCGGTTTACAAACTAGTGGGGATAGAAGAGTTAGGAACTAGAGCGACGATATCTACTTTGAATAACGTAGGTACGATAGTCAAAATCTCTTGAAATTATATTCTTAAATTTTCACATTAATAACCCAGTTAATCCAAAAGACGCAGTTTCGTTAAAATTCACGGTAAAAACATCCTCTCGATAAAGCGTCGATGTATTTTTATACCACGTCTCCTTTTATAGTGAATTTTTATCGTGTTAAAAAATAGCCTGAAAATGGCACCACAGAATCGATGAATTTCGAGCAAAAGGTACACGGCAAAATAGCTCTCTGTAATCCGAAAACTCGGCGTTGTTGAACATTTGATTGCTCTTTTATCTTCGATAACAAACAGAATGATTTTAATAGTCCGATACCGATCCGCGTTTCAGTGTGCTCTGCAATTTTGTTACACACGCTACCTTATGATTTAACGTCATCAAACGTCGCAGCGGCAAATATTTATCTTGCGCAACGCTGGGAAATCATGCAACGATTCGCGGCTGCGTCGTGCAAAGCATTTTCGTAACGTATGCGAAAGTCAAGTTCATAAACTTTCGTCCGAACTTTCCTCATCTCCGCCTGTATTTTGTTTGCTCGGTTGAATGCAGTTCCTACAAACGTTTGAGCAACTACTGCGAGAAGTAAAGCGCGTCGATAAAGCACTTTAACGTAATGATTCTGCTGGCTTTTAATTCTTTTTTCACCGAAGGGAAAGAAACTGGTAACGAAGCTCGTTACCGATCATTCTTTTTTAATCCGTCTAAACTCGATACGCACACTTTTCTCTATCAAAAGTATTAGTATGTATGTTCGAGAGCCAGGTGACTCATTTTGTTTTATTTATAAATGGCTCGTGGGAAGCCGTAGAAGCAAATAAAAAATTTTACCGCTGGGAAACTGGTTCCAAGCGAACGTGACTCGCAGCTTTCCTGCATCGAACGTTCCTTGACTTTTATAGGTTTATGAATAGAAACGCTCGAATTTTTCAACTGTATCTTTATAACGTGATCGCTACTCTTTTACACACACACATACACGCACACACGAAGATATATATATATATATACTGTAGCCTTTTCTCATTTTTATATTTATTTCATCAGTGACCGAATCTTTTTCTTAATTAACGATCAGCAACATTATTAACGAATTAATATCGTATCATAGAGATTGTATGAAATCTGATTATGAAAGTTTTTCGGCTGCGTTGTCAGTTCGGTAAAGTAAATTCTTTCGTGGAACGAGTTTCAAGAAAGTTTGCTCCGCAACATCGATCTTAACCTGACCGTGATGGCCTCAAGTACTTTTAAATTCATTATTTCTTAAATTGGCTGCAGCGATCGCTCGCCAAGTCGTTATTTAGTTACTCGTAACGTATGTATATTTGTTCCGAGAAGAGTGAAAAACGGAGCACGCAATGCCGAGAGGAATGTTACTTCGTTCCAGCGTAGGTAGAATTAAAACGAACGTTTTCTTTCCGCTCCGTAGCCCTTGGTATCTGATACGTGTCTAGCGAGTAGGAATTTCAACTAATAAGATCGCATTCCCAGCTGTTTCTTATAAATCAGAAACCGCAGCGATCAGGAAGTATCGTTAGATCCGCTGATACGTTGAAGCGAGTCGGAGTATTTAAGAATTGTGTGATTGTACGCGACGTTTAGTAATGAAGCTTATAACATCGAATCCCAATTGAACGAGAAAGTTGCATACAAAGCACGTTGAAATTTGCACACACGTAGCTATACTCTTACCAGAACAAATAATTATAAAATTGAAATTTTTGAATCACCAATTCTGACTTGGTAGATGCGCGTCCTTTCGCTGCTATTGGCATAATTTTTCCCAGGGAAAATGACTTATAATAATTTAATGCCTTATAGTAATTTAATGACTTACCAATTTTGTCTACTAGCCAGCAGTCATTCGTTTAATAATCCATTCTATTATCGAAAGAAAAAATCTCTTTCTCTCATGATACCAATGCATTTTTTACTTTTATTATATTTTATTAAGAAAGCTTCGGAAACATTTGCCCCGGTTATCAACGTCAAAGCGAGGTAGTTTTCTATTTTCGATTGACAATTTTATCGCGTACAAAACCGATAATATTACGTCGGGAAAGGAAATAACAGAAACGATTATCACATGGTGGAACGGTTTTGAAAGTTTTATAGAAAGATTCCTATGGCGTAAAGGTCCGGTATGATTCAAAGCTCGGTTGTAGACGGTACGCGTATCACGATTGGCTACGCTATAGAAAAGGAGCCAGTGATGTGTGACTGGACCGAGGAAGAAATTCTGCTATACTTCGCTTCTGATGGAATAAAGGAAGACGAGCAGCGCTACATCGATCCGTCGTTATCGAATGTGAAATACGTCGATGAAGCTTCTTTGGCGAAAGTGAACGAGGATTACGAGGAGAGAATAAACGAGCTATTGATCAGGGACAGTTTCGTCTCCGTGCTGTTGACGTGTCGCATGGAACACAAGAACTATGCCACGGTGTTCTACGATCAGTCAGCAGTTAACTGCACTTTATCGATGCCGGACGATCTTCGAGTCAGCATATCGAGAAGAGGTCATTACGAAGTTTCGATGGCGGACGGAGTTAATCTAAAGGTAATCAAAACCTGCTAGATGAGATTCGTTGGAAAACGGATATCTACCACCCGTGTGACTCTAATAGCACTTCCGGTACTCTCCGGCCTTTGCGAGAAATTCCGATTAAAATCGTATTTTAGGGTCGATAAAAGGTTCTTTGGAATGGCGAGTCTCGCGTAGCTTCTTCTGATGCGATCTTTCATGGATATATTCGGCGAGGAAAGTTTTACGATTTTACAATTCCACAATTCCGTGTCTCCATGTACAAGTAGTTTCATTTTCAGAATTTTTTAATTCGCTGATCGGCAAGTTGGCGACGATAACATTTTCCCGGTGATTCCTACAAAACGAAAGCGTCTACACTTTAATCTCTTAAACCAGCGATAGAAAATTCACTCGCCTACAGACATTTTTCCGAAGATAATTAGAAAGATAGGATCTAGGAAATTGTTTTAGTGATTACATTTTGAACATTGAACATATTTCCGTACGTTGTACGTCGATACGTTATCGTAAATTATTCCTGTGCGTTTTAACACCTTCAAGTTTCAGATGAACGTACAAAAATCCGCACGCTACTAATTATATTTTTTTTTTACGAGAAAATACGTTTTTCCTAGATCAACGAAGACGATCTATCGTTCAAAGGCAACGCGTGCACCAATTGCGGCAACCAATCTACGTCCACGTACAATTTCTTCCCTTCCGAGTCATCGGCCGTCATATTCAGCACCACCGACGTCTTTGGCAACGTATTCGAAGTAACCAGCGATGGGAAAACGCGTTACAGTCCGAACGCCGAAACGCTAAATCGTCAGAAGGCAAATGCCAACGCCGTCAACTCGAAAGAAAAAGAATATTACGATGAAAATTTCGAAGAAGACCTTGAACCTTGCTGCAGTCATGAGATGCTCTGTTTCAAGAGCAGCAGAATTAATTGCAGAATATTTTCGCTGAATCGAGATCTCACGGCTTACGAGTACGTTCATAGATTTACCAGGGATCAAACGGAGCTGATGGCAACGTTCGATAAGGAAACGAGCATTATTTTATATCCAAGTCCCAATCGACCGACACTTCGTCGCCTGATCACGTGTGAACCTGTGGGAGCTGAATCTCGGTTGAAGAACGCACTATCGTTCCCGGTTAGACTGATTAATTTTCGTACTTTTATTCGTACAAGAAACGAGAACAATTGGAGAATAGTCTGATAATTGCGCAGAGTCGTAGAGTCTGTGTACTTTGCTTAATTTTAGGAAGCAGACAAAACAAGAGAGGAATTCATAGAATCAACGGATCTTTGAATCGCTACGTTCTCTAGTTCTCGCCTCATTGAGACGATATTATTTTATCGCGGAGGAAACAATGGAGGATCGTTTCCGTGCTCTTGCTGTCTTTTTTTTCATCTACCAACACTAAAATTTTCTTTTGTATTTCGTACTGTGAATTATATCATTAATATCGGATAGTATTTACCGTCTGGTTTCAATCTTTGTGAGAGGAAATGTTCATTTTCCATCCCGTTACGAGTAACTGCGTATTAGATGACAGAAAACGGTAAAGAACTTTCAAGTCCGTTTAACGAGCTTTTAGCGAGACAAGTAAAAGTTTACAGGTGTTCCGAAACGCTGAAAACTTTTATTTTCTTGAAAATGTTTGCAAAAGAGTAACGAGAATCTTGCAACTTTGTTGAACGAGCGATTGAAAGCTTCGGAATTGAAATGGCGAAAAAGCAGCACGGGCAACTAGAATTTTGATATTCGCTTTGATCGTGAAATTGCGTAAATCTATTTTCTAAAGGAAATAGATTGTTCGTATTTTTATTTCACCGCCACCAGGATTATCGGGTGAAGCCAACGAATTTCGATAGGAGCGACATATTGCGGAGTACTTATTCGATTCCGTACGATTGGCTATTCCCATTTGGAAGGAACGCTAATGGTATTTGGAAAAATACCCATGACCTGCCATTAATGGGCGACGTCGAAGCTCTGCCCGAATTATTGAGTATTCGTATTCTACGTGGATTCAAGGAACCAGGTGGAAATGCAGTGATCGATCTCCAAAGAGCACTCGGGCGCTATTGGATGTCCGTTAGTGAATTAATGTCCTTTTTATCAACCTATTGCCAGATGTTCCAATTAAATTTACCCGATCGACCAGCGAGCCGCATTCCGCCACCAAAATGCTTGGCTTTCGAGTAAATTTCGTTGATCCCAATTTCACGAAATTAATTGTTAATGTAAATCGAGATAGACGGACCAAATTATTTGCCTCGAGGTAGTTTCAGAAATCGAGAAATCAACAGAAACGTACTTCTAATCTTCCTTCTTCCTCTGATCTTTGCCTATGTACCAATAGAACAATGAAAAAGATTAGAAAAATTATAGTAGTCGATAATCACCGAGTAAAAGATACGAGTAACGACTTCAACGAAGCTCTGAAACTTAGACTTAGAATTATGGGATTTCAGTAAATACAATTGTTCATATTCTAAAGGACAATAGTCTGAAGTTTGAGTTTATCAAAATCACTATACTATAGGCTATATTCGTATTCCGTAAACACATATACGGTATAGTATATTAAATGTAGGAATTATTTATCTTTCTCTAACTGTAATCTTTAAAAATCGTATACCCAGCTGGTTCGTGACATTTTCCAATCGCGTTTCTCGATGGATCAAGAGAAGAAACTGGTGCAAGAAAAGCCCAACACAGTGTACGATTATCTGGAGGACAGTCTGCAAGTTCTATCGTTGGGTATGAAAAAAACGATCGACGTGGAAACGTACAAGATCGGCCTGCAAAGGCAATGGAGGATAGAAAAAGCAAAGAGCCGACGAAAGTCGATGATATTCGACGAATTACTGGGACACAAGGCTGTGGAGAAGGAAGAGCTCGAATGGTACAAACGTTGCATGAAGGAAAAATTCATTCTACCATATTTCCAGAATATTACTGGCACGTGTTTCCTTTGGGTGATAAATTGTATAGACAACGCGTTAAATATATCGGTTGGCGGATCTTTCGACGAAATCTGCGAATGTTAAAAGTGCCAGAGTGCGAGAAAATTTGGATTAGTTCCTTGATCGACGCTGTTTCTGGCAGAATTTTCCTCGCGATTAAATAAATTTAGCCGGAAGACTCTCGAGCCGAGATTACCTCTATAAAAGTTCGCTAACCGGGCTAAAATTGCGCGGAACTGCGGCATAAACAACTTCTGCGGGAAATTAACCGAATACGATTGTCCCGGCGTGAAAAAAGCAACAGCAACGAATTGAAAAAAAGAGGAGAGATCTTCGTTTGTACTCGCTGAATAGAAAAGAGCGGATGCTTCTGAAGCGATTATAGAATAAAGCAGAATTTCGATTCGATTATTTCATTTTTTTCTAATCTTCCTATCTAACGGTTCTTCTACGAAACAGTCATTACGATTTTCAGCTGCGACGTTCGTACGTATAGTGGAAGAATTAATGTAAACGACGTTTATGCGATGGAATTATTAAAGAACGGTTCAGTTTGCCTCTGTTCTTAGCGTACGAGAAGCTGACACAACCAACCGGGGAAGCGAGTTCTTGATTTTCACGGAGCTTCCTCGTTCGTAATCGAAACGCGAGCAGCGGAAACAGAGGCAGCAGCGAAGAAACTTGCTTTTCAACTTCCCAAGTGTCCGACGCACGTATCACGGCAACACGCAAGAATTTTCGATCAGCTCCACCTATTTATCCGTCGCTCGTTCCATTAAAGCTAATAGCACTTGCAGCAACGAGCAGCTTGCCACGCATTAAAATGAATCACCGTGCGCCACTGATATTCCCCCAAAACTCATATCGCGTGATTTCCGTATCGAGCTATGCTAATTGGCCCTCGTCGCGTTACAATATCATCGAACGTTCGTGTTTACTGTCCGATACGCGAAGCCAGCACGAGGAAATCGTCGATTGCGATCGAACACGTGTTTAATCCAACCGGCTGAAAAGACGCAGGATGGAGCTGAAATCGCCGGTAAATCGGCTAGAGTCGGGGGACGTTCTCGTCTCGTATGCACGTTTTTAGCAGCTGGTGATTTCGCAACGCGTGGCGGGAATACCGGAGGGTGGAGAGTCGGCAAAGGGTGGCCTGGCGTCGTAAAGGAGTAACAGCCGTCACAGTACCATATGCCTGGCACATTACTCGCGAAAGTAGAGAAGACTCGTAAAAGTAAGGCACACGTTTTTATACTTTCTTCCGTTTTCTTTCCGGTTACCATTTCGCCTTTTCCCCTTCGTTCTTGCATCGAGACGAATCGACGAAAGAGAAACCTGATTGCCAGCAACGAAAGTCTACGTACACGGGTTCCTACTTTTTTCGTATGTTCATCAAGTTCGTCAAGTTTTTGCGTAATTTCAGCCTCTTGCTCTCCTTTCACTACGAAATATTAAACGTCTCGTGAAGTAGATAACCGGAGTACAACCAGCGTGGCGTGTAATTCCAACCAGTGAAACGGTAACAGCATTGTTTTTATCGCGTGCTTGCAGATTGCGAGAAGATCCGTGGGCATTTGGGAGGAGAGAATGAAGATAGACGCGGTTTGCATGGAAATCGTCAAGAGAATCGTACAAAGAACGTTCGAGGATTTTCCAAGCGAGCGCGAAACATTTTTGATTCGATAAGCAACCGCGTAAACTGCATATTTCTTAATTTCTTAATGAAATCTTCCGTGCTACAGGACTATTTGCGTCTTGTCAACTGCTGTTAGGTTAGCGTCAAAATCGGATAGAAATTTCAGTTACTTCAAAGTCGTTTTAGCTTGATTCCAAATTAGCTGAAATATTAGCTTCGTGATTTTAAACAAATCGGACGTGAAATAAAATTAATACTGTTCGCGTACCTCTCTCCTGTCAAAAATACCATATTTGATTTCTGTTCTTGTCAAAAAAATATTCATCGATATCGATCAATGCCTGCCAGCTTCGACGATCCATTATTTTATCCACGTTGAAATTAACGCAACACGATCTCGCTCGCAAAAGACGCACTCGCCTGGAAAATCTTTCGCGTCGCAAACTTCTGACGTCGTTAAAACTTAACGTGACATTCGACAGTCGAGCATCGTTTAAACGACTCGATGAAGATTCGTTCGTACGAAAACGAAAATTTGCAACGACATTTCGCTTCAGCAATGGAGAAAAAGCGATCTTTTCATAGTTGGCGGATACTCGCCCGATATTTGTAATCGTATTTCTTCAGAGAATAATACTTTCTCGAATACGTCTGGTGAATTGCTCCTTTCATCTGGCAGGTGAAATCACACGAAATCGTTCGGGGACGCGGGTCGACTCCGTATTTCCGGTTGTCCCTTGGCCTCTTGAAGGATTTTGCTCACGTATTTTTAACCTATATCATTTTCCCGTCCAAAACGTCATATGACCTAGCACGTGGAAGAAAAAATTCCACCTCATCTCGCATTATACGTATTCCCTCATTGCAGTCGGTCTCACTGGGATCCAACCAGCACAATTTTTTACTCTTAACCTTTATTATCAACTTCTTCCTTCCTTCTCTTACCTGCGATAACTTCGCATTACCACGCGGAATATTTTATCAGAAATGATGAAACATTCGCGATAGTTGCATAAACAAGAAATAAATTAGAAACGAAATCTACGTGAAAATGAAAACTGTGTAACGACAGACCTAAATTTTCTACTAATAGACGAGAAACGCGTATATACGGATAAAAAACATACGTGAGATGCGAAACATCGCAGTATCGAAAACACCAAACGTAATTGACCGACGCGAATGTATTCGTTCGATCGACCAACAAGGCTGTCGATTATTGGAATTTCGCCTTGTCGGGTCTCTTATATACGAAACTAACGATTGGTAACGCGATCAATCGTTGCTCTCTCGAGTATTAATAGAACTTGTTTAGTCCAAGTATTCTTACAAACGTTAGAAACTTGTGCTATCTAGCTTATGGTCTCTGATCTGTTGAATTCCAGAAGAAAGCGTGAAATAATAAATATAACGAAGAGGGTGATCGAAACGTAATGACAACTCCAGTTGCCAACAAAAAGAAGTACGATACGTTTGAGTATATTCATCGAGCGTCGACGGATAATCCACCGAGGATAGAGTACTTGCCACGAACGTGAAATCAGCGTTACAGAACCACAAAAGCGTAAAGGCTGAGCACTCCAGCCATGAGAATAAGGGGAGCGATCTTGGTAACCTCACAGTCGCCGTATAACGAATTCCACGTCCATGGTTTCATAGTACTGGCCCAACGCTATTCCAGGATCGAGCAAAACCGCATATTATGTCGGTGTCATTGGATACGACTTCGGTAGTCTTGGAGCAAGCCTATCTTGCTGACGCCTATCATATCGATCCAGTAGATCGATATGGACTATCTTGAGATCTCTTGGTTCGTTATCTGGCAGATTTCAAGCACTTTTTAGTATCGAAAAGTCTTGTAACCTGAGCGCAATATTCTTTAACTGCTCTGTGCTCTTAGAAACGTTATTTCTCGACTCTATTTTCGTTTCCACCAATGAGAAGATTTTTCGTGTTGTAAAAAAGATATTTACACGGAGAATACGAATGTGAAACTATCCACGTAAACGATAATTCTACTTCTACTTTATAACGAAAGTAGTTCGAAGGGAGCTCGAAGATCGATTCCGCAGCAGGATTCTGGTCTGACGAGATGATTTTCTATGATTTTTAGATGCGAAACTCGAGAATTAACGCTCGATGAATACGCGGTAGAACTCGTTTTCGAATTTCGTTTGAACGAAGTTTTAGTTATCGTTTGTTCATCGAATCAACTTTCGCTGATTAAATCCACTTGTCTGAAAGAAAATTGCTGTCGTGTAACGAAAAATCGCATATAGCGGAATGAACCGAGCTGATCATCCTCTAATTAGTTCACATAAACTGAGTTTTACTGTACAAATCTCTTTTATTATATATATATATATAACACTCGTGGCAGAACACTCGTCCTAAGATCTTGCGGAAGGAGGGTTTTCGTTTCTGGTTCAACTAATATCGTGGCCTAATCCGAATACAGTGGAAATTGGCGAGACCTGGATCTCCATGACGCGAAAGTGATCTCCTCGAATCCTACGAACGCAAAGTTATGTAGTTCAATGACCTTGGTAGTGATTCTCAGCAACACTCGCTAGTCTAAGATCGAAGTTCTAAGACCATAGAGTTATCTGTGACTATTCCAACGATTTCTGTGTCGTGAAGTTCGATTTGCCACGACATTGCAGAGGCTCTAGGCGACTTCCACCTCACTAGCGTTAGGAATTTGGCGGACAACATTTCAGAGTTGATTCTGTACTGAGCCCACCGCATTGGGATTATCGACTTCGTGCTCTAGTTGCATATACACAAGTCTCTCGCAAGTCTGAGTCTGATCGATTCCGCTTTTTCTACGTGCGTTTCAATTTCGCTTATTTACGAGATTAAGTAATTATTCGTTCTTGCTGTAAAAGAGTACGTCAGCCGTTTCATATAAAATCTACCTAATCAAGAATCCTCGTATTTGTTCCATTTCTGTATTTTCCATTCCTTTTTTCTCTTTATATCTAGCGAAAGATTCCGATACGTGTATTATTTACGAGGTTAAGTAATTATTCGTTCTTGCTGTAAAAGAGTACGTCAGCCGTTTCATATAAAATCTACCTAATCAAGAATCCTCGTATTTGTTCCATTTCTGTATTTTCCATCCCTTCTTTTCTCTTTATATCTAGCGAAAGATTCCGATACGTGTATTATTTACGAGGTTAAGTAATTATTCGTCCTTACTGTAAAAGAGTACGTCAGCCGTTTCATATAAAATCTACCTAATCAAGAATCCTCGTATTTGTTCCATTTCTGTATTTTCTATCCCTTCTTTTCTCTTTATATCTAACGAAAGATTCCGATACGTGTATTATTTACGAGGTTAAGTAATTATTCGTTCTTGCTGTAAAAGAGTACGTCAGCCGTTTCATATAAAATCTACCTAATCAAGAATCCTCGTATTTGTTCCATTTCTGTATTTTCTATCCCTTCTTTTCTCTTTATATCTAGCGAAAGATTCCGATACGTGTATTATTTACGAGATTAAGTAATTATTCGTTCTTGCTGTAAAAGAGTACGTCAGCCGTTTCATATAAAATCTACCTAATCAAGAATCCTCGTATTTGTTCCATTTCTGTATTTTCCATCCCTTCTTTTCTCTTTATATCTAGCGAAAGATTCCGATACGTGTATCTTTACATTTCTCAAACAAATTCTTATAATCTTGGACTTATCGGCCAATCCGATACTTCCATAAGATTATTTATCGCAAGGAGATGATACAAGTAACGTTTATAGCGAGTTTCCAATGGCAGAGCAGTGATAGAGGATCAACGACTTGAAATTGGCAAGAGAAAGAAGAAAGTGGCGCGTGCAGCCGAGTAAACGTGATCGAGTATGTCTTGAAGATCGTTTGTCGAAAGCAGTTTGCGCGATGCGAGTGCGAGAGATCATAAAACGGAGGAAAGGAGAATGTGAGAGAATTTTGTGGAACATGTAGACAGCCAACGATGCGTTCTATAACGATGAATATCGGTAACTTCTTCACCTGATCACACGCGTTGCTTTCTGCGCGAAACAGCGAACGAACAAAGTGCCAAGCATCGATCGCACGTTTCGACCTATGTTCGATGGGGCAGTACACAAAAGACGATTACGTGCTGAAAACAGGCTGCGTGAGTAACAGGCCCGGAAACGAACGCTGTAATGCGTAAAACAAGAAAGAAAGAGAAACGGAATACAGATTTGCAAATATCGAGCAAATATATCGAGTCGTATCGGGCTTAACCGGGCCGTGTATACGCACGTTTACGTATCGCGTTATTGGACAAAAGTTGCACCATCGGTTTTAGACGCGACGCGATCTGATTTATCGGCCGGCACGGATTTTTCGCTACGAGAGGGAGAAACTACGAGACGGGCCATTTTTCTCAGGCTGCAGCTGGATAACGTGCCACTCTCTCATTCTCTTTCGCTCTTTCTTTTTCCTTGTTTCACCTGTTCCCATCTGACTCGCTGTTTCTCGTTCTATCGTATCTTCTTCTCTTCTTCTTCTTCTCGCTAACAGCCAAACATATAAACTCCATACGTAGACCACCAGTGGTGAACCTGTCGAGTCGATACTTCCGATAAGACTAAGGACAGTTAACATATTATGGATGATATCGATGCTATAAATCTTGTCCGGGCTGGTTCGTTTCATGGGCCTGTGCTCGTTTTATACCGGCTAATTGATATTGCTGGTTCGTAACGCGAAACGCGCGCTTTGGATCACACACTTGGCCGTGTGCACTCGACGTTTAGTAATCGACAGACGATTAGAATCGATAGGATTCTTATGCGCGTACGGAAAGTGAAGAGATTCAAAGATATAAAGATATTCGAAGCGTCGTACCTGCTATAACATTCAATGTACCTCACATTTCTGTAGTTGTATCGATGAAAGTATGAAATTAGAGAAGAATCCGCGGTCCGGCGATCGCTATCGGCCAAAACGTTGTCAATATTTTCAAAGTAACTCGATGCGAGCGGCAAGTTAAGTCGGCAGTGTTTCGCGCGCGTCAATCAGCGCGATATTAGGTTAAACTAAGTGTCGCGTGTGAGGAAAAAATGTATCTGCGATTTATTCGATATATCGTAACCGGCAGAATCGTTAACATGGTGACGCGAGTAGAATTAAAACGTACGAATTCGGCGATTCTTAACCAAGAGAGAGGAAAAGTGGAGAACGTTAATGCGTCTGCATAATTAAACGCAAAGCGTTCAACTTCTTAGCTCTCGTTTACGGTCGGAACGGTGTAAAAATTCGTGTTTGAAACAGTTGGTCGTAATGTTTGCACGTTATAATGGAGCAAACTGGATTCGACTTCTTGCACATGCGATTAACGACGTTAGCCGAAAGAAGTCTTCTCGACATTAGTTAGGTGACACCGTCCTCGTAGCAAGTTCTTCCCTCGGCGAGAAAAATAAAAAGTCAAATTACAGGTATTCGCTGTAGCGCAAATTGCTATAAGCCGCGACGTTTAAAACGAGAAAATTAGAAGAAGCAAGAGAATAATCAGCATGACAGAGTGTAATAAGAATAGTTTTTGTTGAAATTGAAGTAGAGATGGAGATACGGTGGATTTGCGTGGGCTGTCCTCGTTACGGACGTGATCCGATTTCGAATTCGGTGTTTTCCATTGCGTCAGATCTGTTTCCTAATGCTACAATCTTCAAGGATACGTATGTGGCAAGGCATAGTGCTAGTAGCTTTGGTAATGGTATGATTCGTTTCAATATTACAGATAAATTTATCTGTCAATTAATTTATTTCCTTATTGATTTATATGGAACCAGATGAAATAACAAAACGAAGAAAACACATGTATCTTTCGCGTCAACGTGACACACTGGTCTTCACACAACGACGTTATTTCCGACTCTGACCGTCTTTCCGCCTTACACTCCAGCCTTATCTGCGCTTTCTTCCTATGGCTGTCTCGGGTGACTCAATACTTAAAAAAAGTATTAAAATTATTAAAAGTAAATTATTAGGATGGGTTTTTCCCATCCGCCCGCATAATAACCTCAAAACTGTTCATTCGTGTCTATGGCTATCGTAAATTATTAGGATGGGCTTTTCCCATCCGCCTGTACAGTACTAAAAAACGCTTCACATATGAGTAAATTACAACGTGCTCGTACTTCTCGTCAAACACGCGAAATGGTGCTGTTGATCGAATGTAGATGTTATTTCTGGAATATTTTTAATATATTATTGGAGGCTGAAATTTGTTCTCAATAAAATATTAAAAACTCTTTGAGTAGAATATTTATGGAACTTTACCACTCTTCGGTCTCATCTTCAGCGTTTTATTTATTAAACACGAAGCGAATTACTTCGTTTTCTAAATAATCCATACTCTCCATTACGTTATTTTATCAACAACAGAAAGGTAGCACGATCGCATGTTATTACACGAAGGAAAGATATCAGGCATACGAGTTGATACATTTTTTAACGCGATATCGCTAAATTACTACAGTATTATTGTATCGTTTGTATTCCAATTTGTAATTCCGAACGAAAATGCACGATTCGATGACACATTATGACGAAAGGTTCATTATATATTATTCGAGTGGCTGAAGAATTAAAATATATCGAGCATACGCTTTCATTGCGTACAGCTGTGCACAGGAAGAGTTACGTTGCAAAGAGATACGAAATCATCCGCAAAACATTCTGATAAATGATGCTGAAAATAATTCCTCAACCACCCTCGAAAGATAAATATCGATATGGAAAAAAGATTGCCAGCTATGACGCAAAATAAATCGTTGGAATTTTCATAACCAACGTTTGCCTATCGAAACTGTCGTACGTTATTGTCATTATTATTATTATCTGTTAATCGTCGCAATATCAGCGTATTATTTGCATTTATTTTACCCAAAATTCGCACAGAAATTTACAATTCATTTTCAAATCAAACTATAGCAGATTCGCCGTGTTAATTGAAATTTCAAAAGAAAATAATAATAGGACGGATCCATCGAAGCGTCCCACCGAATTTAAATCATCGAACGTTGACGCAAATTTCGTGTTATTAAATTCGTGGACGTACAAATACGTACGTGCATGTTGCTTTGTTTAATCTGTCATCGCTGTTTCTGGCCATGGATGCGATAATTTCATTTCTTTCTCCCCTGTAATCCCTCGGTTTGCTGTTATCTATGTTTTATTTTGTTCGCAAATTACCAAAGTAAAAACGAAGATCCGCGTTCTTTACGACCGAACCAAATGCTTTGCATTCTTACGCGGACCGAGGCTTCCAAGCAAGATAGAAGGGGAAATATAAAAATGGAAACTTTATCTAAGCCTTCTATCTTTCACAAGGTACGACCGAAGCAGACAGAATGTAATTCCGTGCACAAAGATAAATTAGAGAAGTGGAACATGATTTCTTCATCCGCGAGAGTTTTCCGACATTTACCACGGAATCTTCTTGCGTATATTTTGCGCATAATACGAAACTTTCTAAAATTTCGAGATTTGACGCTGCAACGAGATACGAGCATATTTAACTGGCAAAGCAAAATCTATCGATGAAGCTATTGTTCGAGCTATTTCATAGCCAACGATTGGTAAAAGTCGCGTAGGTATCGCAAATCATTTGGAAATCAAATTGAAAATCAATTGGCGTTGGAACGTTTCGACTTCTGAATTTCCATGCGGTTTCTTTTTCTTTCCGCCTGAATAAAAAATTAGATAAAAATTTCTATCTGAGACCTTAATATTCCACACGCCGCAAAATATGTAAATTCTTTCAAGAAGCTTTCAGCCCGAAATGCAAATCTGGGAACCAAATTCCTCGCATCCGCGTGTCGAATCGAAAAGTAAAACAATTCTGAGACAGTGTATCGAAGCTGTTTGAATTCGTGGCTGCGTCAGATTTTCCCGGTATTGTTGCGGCTGAAATCGTGAGGCGAAGCTTTGAAATAACGCTGCTTTGTTTATTTGCAGCGCACGTAATAAGCGCGCGTTTCCGCCGGCGGACCAGCGCCAGGGATTTTCGAAAGACCAACCCTCGTGACTCTTGAAAGCTATGGCTCGACCGCAGGTGAATAAGGGATGAGGAGACGCCTTCGGATTGTTCCTACAAAAGAGGATCGCTGGTTTACCGACAACCTACACCTATACGAATTTGCATCGTACCCGAGCCTGATTTTTAAATCGCGCATTACTGAAACACCGTCGCTACTGAATCGACCGGTTGTCGCTTTAACGCGATGTTCTCCGTCGAGTATCGCGGGATTTAAAACGAAACAGGAAGAACGAGACGCCGGAGGATTACCGTGAAATTTTTAACAAAGATTCCCTCTAACAATAAGCGTCTCCGAGGATTCTGAACTGCAAGTAAGAGGACGTTAAAGTAGATATGATTTGTAACAGTTCTGACAGCAGAAAGCGTTTAAATGTCATTTTTTCGACATTTTACGTTTTATATACAGGGTGGTTGGGAACTGGTGGTACTAGCGGAAAGGGGGTGATTCTAGGTGAAAAAAGAAGTCGAAAATATAGAATAAAAATGTTTCGTTCGAGGCTTTGTTTTCGAGAAAATCGACTTTGACAATCGACCGACTATAACGGATCTCACTGTAGATCATTGTCTCGATTGACGTTACGTTGATAAACACTTGCAATGTGACCGAAGTGTTTTCCTACCTATTAACTTACTATCCCACTTTTTTATTCTATATTTTTTTTATTCTTATTTTTTTTATTCTATATTTTCGACTTCTCTTTTCGCGTACAATCACCCCCTTTCCGCTTGTACCACCAGTTACCAACCACCCTGGATATTAGACGCGTTTGCTAAATCGTTTGGATATGTAAAACGTGAAGAACGAGGAATCGTTTAAGAGGAAAGGTTGCGAGAGTCGTAAATTCTACTTGTATGTAATTTTTTAATGTTAAATATCCGAGAATAGGGATTTTTAATAGATTGAAATCAGTTCTGCTATTCCTTCCTTTCCCTGCGACGAAAGATATTAAAGACGAATCTCTCTTTTTATTCGAAATCTATTAGAAGCAGAATCTTAAAATTCTACCTCGATTCTATCTAGAACTTTCTACTTTGTTCCAGTGATTTAAAAGTATGTGTAAATTGAATGGGATAATAAAGAGAAGATGAAAGCTACATACATTTATCGTAGAAAGAATTGAAAAAGTTCATTTACCAGAAATAGCCACATCTGTGTTTTTAATGAAAATTTCATCTATGCGATTATCCTTCGGTGAAAGCCAGATGACAATCGAATAAAAAGTCAATGGATTGGAGTGGAACGATGGATTTGTTGCACTGGGAATATTAGCTATAATAGGGATTGAAAGCAACGATTGCTTGACGAATGATTAAAAACTAAACGATACGCCAGACGTTCTCTCTAGCCATTTTCATACGTTCATGAAGGTGTAATTACATTGAAAATTTCGTTACGGGAACGAGAAAATTCTATAGCTCGTGCTTTCATCGAATACGATGAACAGGACCGGAGTTATTATCGCCGAAGCAAAAAGTTCATTATCAGTTTTCGATTCGAGGTCCTAAAATTCGATTAAAATTGACGGTAATTAAGAGAACCACGCGCGCCTAGCGATAAGCTGTCGCCTGGCTTATAATGCCGTTGAAAGTAAAGTGGAAAATTTGAGAAATTAATCGCCTGAATCTAATTTGAATTTAAATAAGTCTCGCCACAAATTCTCACGCCTTTTTTTACATTATGTTCTTAGTACCTTTTTCTCGTGCTTTTATTTGTGTATAACGCGATCATCGGTGTTTCTAAACTAGCGTATTAATTTAATAATTACGTACCTTTCATTATAACAGATAGAACGGCAAATTTGAAATTATGCAGTTGCAAGTTCGTCGATTCTTAATAAAAATATTGACGAATTCGATTCAATGTAATTGTAACCTAAATAAATAAAAATAATCTAAATAAAAAGTGAATTAGACGTAATAAAGTTCTCAAATTATTAGATTAAACTGCATTGAAAATAAAACGAAATTAATAAATTCTCTGAAAGACTTATCGACGCTGAACCGCGGTACTTATCAACTTCGTAAAAATTAGACGAAACGAGAACGTTAGAAAAGTACGAGACAAATGTAACAAGGTAATACACGATGATCACGCAAATGAGAAAAACGCCCAACAATTTTTTAGAAAACAAGCGAATAAACTCATATAACGAAGAGATGTTTCGGAATTTTCTACGTTTAACAATTTTTAATGCGCCAGTATTTAAGAAAAGCGTGAGCCTCGCTTTAGCTCCAGCCAGAAAAGAGAATAATCGTTGGCGTTCGTTCGCGCAATTGAACTTAGAATAAACCGAAATGATCAGCGTGGTCGCAAAAGTTGGTCGATAGAAGCGGCGGGATCGGACAAGAATTCGTCTGAACGAAAATCTCGACATTCGGTAAGCTTCTCCAATTATCGACTCGTTACGTTCTTGCTATACCAACGGCGGGAATCGACGTTTTGTGCTTCGAACAGCTTAAACGGGTGAAAAACTTTTGATAGCTCGGTAATAGATTCTTAAAGAAAAGCTTTAGCTCCGTAGAAAGTTGTTCCGTCTATCTACAAGAAATAGAACCTTCAAAGTGCCACGATAATGAATCGTTACGGTTATACTTGGGGATAGTTTGGTTTAAAAAATGTCACTCTGCGTAAATGCTATTAACATAATTGAAGGCTGCGAATTTCCATTTTAAAAGAAGCCGCTTTGTCGCAAGGATTCTTCGCGTACGAATAAACGCGACGATTAAGAGATTACGCGAGAAACTGGTCTAAGACGCGCGAGACTTTGTTAAAACAAAATGAATAACCGCATTGGCGATTTAGTTAATTACACGGTATTGGTTTTACAACTCTTAGTATGCTCGAATTAGCGTGTTCGATAAAATATGAATACGAACGTTGTACGCTTCTATAGAAATTAAACAGACGAAACCTTGTAACGTTATATCAGCACTAATCGAACCAGAGAACCTTCGTACGATGAATTCCGATGAAGAATTTGGCTTGATACAACGTCGCTGAGATTATACAGTTCCAACTACGGAAAACATGTAGAACCCTAAACACTTGTAAGCTGATATTGCGCACCGAACAGACTCTATCTAAACAGCTTACAGTTTCGTTATTAAACACCGAAGAAAATAATAATTTGTAGTGCCAAGGGAAATTGGCTCGCATAGATCAGACCAGCAAAGAAATTTCGACGAGTGTTCATTCCATTACACGCGTACAATTAGCTCTCCGTGTTCTGCAACTAAAGTTTCTAAAACCTCGCCGTGCAAACTGCGTCCTCCACGCGTTTCAGACTCATCGGCAAAAATTCACGTACTTGGTAAGCCCGCGGATTTGTCAAGTTACGCGTGAGGAAGTCTGAAGCGTTCTATCTTCGGTCGAGCCACGTAAGATCATCGATCCCCAACTTTCAGTGTCTGAAAACATTCGCTGAAACGATGAAGACGCAAGCAGTCTTCGGTCTTTCAGACTCCGACGGAAATGTTTCTCCCGACGTTGCCGCAACGAGAAATAATTTCGTACGTGGCTCAGGGCGGGCCGCGAAGAAACGCATAATCCGCGACGTAACGAAGATGACCGTCGATAAGTATTCAGAAACATCGAGTCCGAGCGATAGCTCGCTCGCGGTCGCCTATTCGCCGAGCCGCAAAACGCAAGACAACTTAATAACTGTACCGGGAAATTTGGTCGAAAAAATTATTTCGTATATCGATTTAGCGCGAGAGAAAGAGAAAAGAGTGAAAATGCTAATACGGTTGTTGAACCGAGGCTGCAACTTTCAATACGGCTAGCTACAATACACATTTATTGTGCATACTCTATAGGGCAACTGGGCTTAGCCTGTCGTAAATGCAGATCGGTATCGATTTGCGCATTTATTCGTGACAATCGGTAGACGCGTAAAAATACGAATTTCGTTAATTTTCTTTCGTCTATCGGATACTGGACAAAGCGTTCTACGTAGAAATATCAATCTAACTTTGATATCTGTTACCGCTTATTTTCGTGCACCGTTTCCTTTTCAGCGGCAACTTATTAGAGGCGAATGAAATTTCAAGCGAATGTACGAGACTTTTTATAAGCAATAGAATAGATTCGATTATGAGGCGCGATCGTATCGAACTGGTACATATGCGCAGCATGTTTATTCGAATCGTCGGAGAAAACAGGACGATCTACGCGAGTATTTTCCAAGACGCTGGTATTCTAGAGTTGCCTGAGTTAAACCGGTCGTTTAAACATCGTAGACAAACAGCGGCGACGTCTACGTCTATTGTTATTTCTATTTGTCATGGAATTGTCCGCATAGAGTTCGAAGCAAATATAACGCAGCCGTAAAGAAAGGAAGAAAAATGTAACGAAAATGAGACGAGGAAGAAACTTCGTGATTTTCCCAACAGTTTCTTCAACTTTGGCAAGAATCTGAGAGAACGTATTTCTTATAGGCGCTACGTGTTTTAAAGTAATTTTACCTTCTTTTTTTGTCGTTTATTTCCCGGGACAAGAACACGCGCGTGAGCGTACGTTTTTCTTCTTTCGTATTTGATACAGCGGTTTCGAAAGTGGGTCGGCAAACGCGAGAAGCTAAATTACTCGCGAATCTTACGAACATTTTTTTCGCGCTCGTACATTAACTGGAAAGCGAATAAAAATATTGCAAAAATTCTGTCGCCTACGTACAGTTCGAAATTGGTGCCTTTTTCGTACGGAAAACAATTGTTATAAACAGCTGGCGTTACCTGGAAAATAAAAATTAAACGCTAATCAAGTATAAATTTCATTGTACCCTATAAGGAATTCATATTTTTATATTTTCACGGTATTGTTGAATCTTCTCCCTTTTGTACCGGCACGATTCTTTGCAAGGACAACGGTTCAAAGTGGCCATTCACGATCAGAGATCTAAATACCACTTAATAAATCTTCGCATTGTTCGTTAAGGGACATCGTAAATTTTTTTCTCTTTCCACGTCTGTAAATCACATCCGCATTATTCTTGAATATTCCACGGTAGCGGCGAAAAATCCATAGAAATCGTGACAAGTAGAACGAGAGCAGCGCGATCAAAGAAGCGGTAAAAATAATAGCGGAAGTTTCTGTATCGCTTGATTTTTCCACAAAAGGAAAAGATATCCAACTTTCACCGAGAAGGTTATTAATACGCGAAGCACAGCATCGTCACGCCGTAACAAGCACGGAAAAGAGATTTGATTTCCCAATGATTTATCTGTATTTGCTGAAATTGTGGGAAATCTATCGGATCAGGAAATACAATGTAACACAGATACGAAGAAATACGAGGAATCTATCCGAATGGGACCGCGCTAGATGTTTCCAAGTTTTTGGCGGTTTAAAGGGAAGGTATTAACGCGGCTCGCTTGTATCCGCGGCTTTCTCTCGGAGTTTGGCCTCTTTCGCGCCGCTGCGCGTCGAATTAGAACGAAAAACGTAATTTTAAGGGAAATCGGCCAACCCGTTCGTCGATCGACTTCGACGTGACTCACCGACGTGCCACTCTCCAATTTCCTACCTTCCTCTTTCACCCTTCGCTCCTTTTCTTCTCCTTTCCAACTATTCCGTCCCTTTCATCCTTTTTCTCCCTATCGGTCTTCCTCTTTCTCTTCCCTCCGTGTTATAACCATCGGACCTTCGTTACTTCAACTAATTGGGAGCCTGATTAATTAGGGAACTTTGGTTGAATTACAGGTCGACCCTCCGTTCCGCGGTCTACGCCGGAAACCTCGGAAACGCGAAGAGTGTTTCAATTCCGAGGAGATGACGGCAACGAAAGGGTTAGAAGGGCCTGAGAATCGAGCGACGCAGCGCGGCAAGAATCAACGGACGTGTCCTTCGAAGCTGAAAGAACGTTCGATGCTTTCGATGCTGTGTGATCGTCGAAGCTGCTTTTCGCTTGAGAAGCTGCGTCCCGCGGGACCTTAATCACCCACCTCCGGCGATACCGTGTTTAACCACGGGAGCATGGTCAACGCTGGATGCATCCATTTTGCACGCGGGCTAACGACTTTCGGCGGTCGTACTTGACCGAGCGTCTTTCGCCATGCGCGAGCTCAGTTTCCTTCGATATTATACGAATAGTACGATATTGTCCGATCAAACCGGTGGAAATTTTCTTCGGAGGGCTTGTCTCTCGGCTGTATAACGATATATCTTCAAATCTGATCATCATTGACACGGAAGAATTCTAATTCCAAGGATTCTAATCAACTTCGATCGCTGTTTCCCTGTCTTAAACCGTTTCCGATACGCCGGTCTTGATGTTTCCGTGCGAGCAAGCTCGCGCAGCTCTGTTCGGGCTACGCGTATACCGGGAAATAAGAGCGGGAGGAAAGGCAATCTGAAAGCTGCGCAAACTACGTGGAGCCGCAATACCGAAGAAACTTGGTCCGATTACGAAAACTCGGGTTTCTAAGATAGGTCTAAAGCAGCTCGTTTTACAAGGCTGCCGGATCAAATGGCGCATAGCGGGAATTGGAATACAACCGAAAGAGTTCTCGGTTTTACGTGCTCGTAGATTCGCCAAATGACATGCCCATTAGCCACGCTGGCCTCCTCCGAGACCCGCCGAGCTTGCGTCGATATCGCTGTACATCGCTGCGAGGTTCAAAAGGTCTACGACCAACCACCCCTAGATATCTCGCAGCCGATATCATGCTCTAGTAATACAGCCTTCTCTTTGTTTGTCCCTTGCTTTCTTTCTCCACCTATCGTTCCGTATCTGCTATCGTTCTATCGATTCTTTTTTTTCCCCCCGCGCTCTCGTTTCGCCCGTGCTTTCTTCTTTGTTTCTTCGTCGCCGAATCGTCCTGGGAGCCACGGATCACGATTCCAGCTACCAACAGGATCGTCGCTAGCGATCTCGATAGCAAGAAAGAACCAACATTCCTCGATATCGTTATATATGTGCTGTTTGTCCTCGATTGGAAAATGGGATCGAAAGAGATGATTAGATTTCTGTGGTCATCCGGTTCTCGATATGTCGCTGACCGATAACGACCGCCTCCCCTGTATTCTGTTTCGCAGCTGAGGCAGTTGCGTGGTTAATGGAAAGTCTTCCAACGGGATTACGATGTCGTTGTTATCGGCAGACTACAGATTCCGATACGTTCAGACGACGTTTAAAGACGCGGAGATGCAGAGAATGCGCGTAACGTACGAAGATACGTCGTGGGCCTAAGTTCGTGATACAAAGGGAGTTGGTTAGACAGGTTCTGCGACTCGAATCGGACGAGAATAAGAAAATAAGTGGAAAGTGGAGAGTAACGAGCTTGCCTTGAAAGTTGTATCTTCGAGAAAATCAAACTGCGAAACTTGGCGAGTTTTTGATCGATGATTTAAACTTCCAACGAATATTCTACTCGACTCGGTAAAATTTCTATGAAAATTCTGTCTCCTTAATTTACTCCGCAAAGATATTTCTTCCATTAAACTGCTCGATTTCGCTCTCGATATCGGTACCATTCAACGACAACGGATCTGATAAATATAGTCTCTGAGAGCATATTAGAGAACTCTGTCGTCAAAAAATTAAAACTTGGAAATTATAATAACGAAACGCTCTGAATCCTAAAGTGAAATCCAGGCCGAACGTAAGCCGAGATCGATTCGATATTTCTGCAATCGTTTGCAAAGTTACGCGTCGTAACTCGCTCACACCTACGGATCACTGTTCCCATAGCAAACGTGGAAAAGCGCAACGCGCAGATAAGAAGAGTATGAACAGCGTTAATAAGTGTTTATTTGCCGTGTCGAATCTAAACGTTTCGGCGATTAGACAGCCGTGTTCAAGCGTTGTTTCCTATTGACGTTAACACTAGGCACTCGACTGTGCTCAACTACGAATAATACGAAATTTCGATCGGTCAAACGTTGTGACACCGAATCGAATCGGGGGAAAGGTAAATTTCCGTTCGATAACTGACTATTCGCTTTCGACGTAGCGACGTAAAAGTCCTATTTGTTTCGGCGGTGTCCAATCATCGTACGTTTCGATCGAATGTATATTATCGCTTTGCTGTTCATACTATCGTACATTCGTCGCGTGTCAGTTTCCACAGAGTTAGCTATAAAAATGGCGAAGCTTTCTTCAAACTTCCTGGGAATTTTAATAGAGCTGTTGAAAATTTACAATTCTGCGATTAAGTGCCCAACGCAAATACATTTGACGAACGAATTTTTGATCTTCCTACTTCATTTGCCAATTGGTTTCCCGGAACCAAGCAACGATTCACGCGGTCGACGAGCGCACAAAAATCGAGGCGCGCCTTTTAAAACGCGATAAACACGTCGATAAATGCAACGATCGCGTGCGTTATTGCGCGATACGAAAGCAAGGAAGGTTAGTTGCAAATGTTAGTTGCAAATGAAACGGAACGGAGGAACCGAGGGAAGACGCGAAAGGGATAAATCTGAAATTGGAGCTACGAAACGAGGCAAAGAATAGCAACAGTCTCGTCGTTTTATTTTGCCCGATCGAACGAAAACATTCGATCGTTGCACGTTAAAACGAAGCGGTGGCGATTTAGTCGAACGATGGCGATTCTCTCTCGTAAGCGACCGAGAAAATTCGATGCGAGAGACGCTGTGCAGACCGACGAATGAATTTAGACGGAGCCGCAGCCTTCAGAAATATAACCCGCTATTATTCAGCCCCGTGTTTCTTATTATATCGAGGCCGTTTTCAAGTGCAAGCAGATCTTCCATCTTCTGCAATTTCTTGCCGCCCTTTAACCAGGCGTCTCATAACCGGGCGTTATGTTTCATTGTCGATTCAAACAGCGGCCGTCCAATGGCAGTTGCTGTTTCAAGCCTGAGAATATCTCGCTTCCGTGCTCCCGGCTTTCATATTTTCCTTGCCACTTGCTTTCCTCCTTAATTTCCATTTATAGCGTTACAACTTTGCGACAAGATGTTTTTCACAAGAACTTTGAACCCCTCGTCCTAGCCGCTGACTCCCGATTGCTCGAGCCACGATAGACAAGAATCAACAAACAATTAGCTGTTTAGCCGTGAAAAATTATGAAATAATAAACACGTTTGGACGCGACTAATACTTTTGAGATGTGTGGGAAGTAATTCTCATCGATTCGTCGTACAAATTCATGAAGAAAAATGATTTTAGCAGTAAGAATTTGTAAATTAATACCTAGTTTAAATCAAAATCTCGTGGAAAATTGGTCATCTTCGACTGTGTGATATTTTTCGAAACAACGAGGCACGACGGGAAACACAAAATCGCTACCATCGCTGTCGTTATCAGAAGGACCTAGCGAATCACTATCCGCAATAACAATACACTTCTCGCTACTATCGTCGATATTGATAAAGTAGAATCTTTTTACTGACACGATAGGTATAAGGGTTGTTTAATCGTCTTAGGGAATTATCACCTAAACTTGTGAACGTAACGAAGAATTACACGCGACTAAAGTAAGAAAATATCGAGAACAACCGAACCTCGACTGAGTCTCATTCGTGTTGTTTACGTGTGTCCCGAACGAGGAGCCAAGCTCGTGTTGTTTACGTTTGATCCGGACAAAGTTCCACGAGTCGGCTTATTATTTTTCGCTCAAATTTCTTACCACGAGTCGGCTTATTTTTTTGGCTCAAATTTCTTACCACGAGTCTCGCTCGTTGTTGTAGAACAAAGGGTTAAATGGATCGTAAATACGCGCTATCTTCTAAATATTAACAACGATCGTCACGCGAATCGATATCCTTTCGTCGTTGTATTTTACACGAAGATTCCTGAATAACGATAACGATCAGCCCATACTTGTTATAGAAACTATAGGACAGAATATGTGTAAACACCTTCGAGCATAGAAAATACCTAGCGCAATGACAGATTGGAAAAAAAAGCTTGACAGAGCAGAGGCACTTTGAAATCAAACCTCGAACAGCTAGATTCATTTCAGCACGAGGGTGTAATCACGGTGTAATCACGGCGCAAGGGCAGTCACGTTCGACGAGGTGTAAAAACCAAGCTGCTTGCCAAGCAATGCGTCGATAAAAATTCAGAGTACGGGTCGGTTGTGTCGTGTGCCTTCCCTTTGTACCATTGTTTCTCTATTCCCGAATCGTTAGCGATCTGTTTGGCTCGAGTCCCGGCGCTTTTTATCCACGGGCGTGTAAAAGGCCTGGTAAATTTGCAGAGTGAGAGATCGAGACGACAGTTCAGTGTCCTCTCTGAGACAACACCCGAACCTGGCTGTTGTCCAGCCTTCCAAGATTCTCAGACCCATCGATTTTGTTAAAAACACCGCAAATTCTTCCCTCCCTGGGGACATACAACTGCCTCGACCGAAATCTGAATCATTTTTCGCCTGAAATAACAGCCTTCGAACGTGATATTATCGCGTAGACTATGGCAGAAACACAGAGTTGGATTATTAGGATGTTGAAATTTTCTAAGATTTCTAAGGTTAGTTTTATCTTTAACTCAGCCTCCACCGAAATCTGAATCATTTTTCGCCTGAAATAACAGCCTTCGAACGTGATATTATCGCGTAGACTATGGCAGAAGGAAAGAGTTAGATTATTAAGATGTTGAAATTTTCTAAGATTTCTAAGGTTAGTTTTATCTTTAACTCAGCCTCGACCGAAATCTGAATCATTTTTCGCCTGAAACAACAGCCTTCGAACGTGGTATTATCGCGTAGACTATGGCAGAAAGAAAGAGTTGGATTATTAAGATGTTGAAATTTTCTAAGATTTCTAAGGTTAGTTTTATCTTCGACTCAGCCTCGACCGAAATCTGAATCATTTCTCGCCTGAAACAACAGCCTTCGAACGTGATATTATCGCGTAGACTATGGCAGAAAGACAGAGTTGGATTATTAAGATGTTGAAATTTTCTAAGATTTCTAAGGTTAGTTTTATCTTCGACTCAGCCTCGACCGAAATCTGAATCATTTTTCGCCTGAAACAACAGCCTTCGAACGTGATATTACCGCGTAGACTATGGCAGAAAGACAGAGTTGGATTATTAAGATGTTGAAATTTTCCAAGATTTCCAAGGTTAGTTTTATCTTTAAAACGTTCTGTTTCTAATGTTGGAAACACGCGCCTCGAACCTTAGCAGACTCGTTAATCGCTTTACTACGATCATAGATTATATTTAATCGCGATTATAGCGCGCATTAACAGCAGGAAATCACTTTCAAACGGCGACAAACGTGGCGCTGTTATCGAGAAACCATTTCGATGCTAAAGTCGCCGCTATTTGATCTTCGTCGTAACGAAAAGTTATATTTCGCAGCGAGGCGGCGTTTGTACGAGTCTGCGAATTATTTCGTTTCATTGCTCACGGGTTAATGAAAATAAAGGCGACGTTTAGATATCGAGGTCTCGCGAGGTAAAAGTCGAGACGTTTCCCTCGTTTGCTCTCGGCTCTGCGGGTCGCAGCAAAAGTATGTAAACGCAAAATACCAGCTACGTTCTGTTGACATAATCTAGAAGGCCAGCATATAAAATATTCCTGAAAAGATTCTTAAGTCTAGACGTAAGTTTGCCTGCGATAAGGAATTTTATCTTTCTGTTAACCTATCCTTATGAAACATTCGTCAAAGATAACTGCGAATAATCCACTCGAACGACGGTCTTTAATATCTTCGTAACGAGCATTTTACATAAACATATCCTGTATACGGTGCAATAGCGGTGTAGCAACGTCGTTTTATCGCAGCAACGATATAATATCAGCGCGATAACGTTGCAGTGGTGGAACGATTCAACCGGAATACTGCGTCGCGATGCCTTTCCGAAAATCAACGAGAATATAGCATTGATAGAAGCAGGAACGCGAACGTATGCGCGAGATACGCGAACGTAACGTGTCTGCAAACAGTGTAAAGACGATTGCAGACAAAACTTTGTCGTTCGAGGGCAGGATAGGTTTGCGTTTTGTTATAATTAATGAGATATATGTAATTTTGTGTGCTACATCGGATGAGCCGAGCGTGTGCGCGAGCGTGTGTGTGGGTGCGTGAGCAGCGTCTCGAGAAACAGACGAATGTAGCAGTTCCATACGCGTGGCGAAGAAAATGCGAGACTAACAAAAATTGTATCCACGAACATCTTGTACATCACATGTCAAATAAAGAGTAAACTATTTCATTGTTATTTCTAGAAATTAAGAAAGTGTTCCTACATTATTATTATTATTACGATCCACAATTCTCAACAATAATATTGCGATATCTTATGCATTATGAAGATTAGAGATAGACTCCGAAATACCAGCACCAAATAGAAAGCAGTATTCGAAGATTCTTAGAATCAGAGCTTTCGTCCAAAGCATCGATTATCTTAGACTGGTCGACTTAATTATATTTTATCTGCTATTACCTTTCGGCGAATCTACGTTATCGAACGTAGTGGTTGTAGGAAAAGTAATTGCAAAAGTTTACTCGATATCTGTTCGTCGCGTGTACACCTTCGCAAGGTAAGTGAAACGTTGCAATCGCTCGATGATAATGTTTATTTCAAAGGTTTACTGTATGTTAAAGCAACGTTGGTTAATATAAATTGCACCCGGATATCAATTGAAACTCGATCGAATTTTCTATGTATTTAATTATTAGATATTCCTAGAATTTTAATTAATAACGATTCTCCGGAATCGCAAATGAAAATTGATCGCTAATGAACTAACGTTAAATGTAGTTTTTCTAACAAATATTTTTCATGGAAGAAGTACAAAAATATGGAACATAATAGCGGAGTGTAAGACCGATCCAAGTTGGATCCCAGTTGAATAAAATCGCTGGAATTCTCTCCGGCGAGGGGAAATGCGCTGCCTTTAAAAGTATTATGGGAGAATCATGAAACGACAGCTTATCGCGACGGTGCAAAAAACGAACGCAAGAAAAGGGACGACCAGGATAACTTATAAAACCCAATTAAACGTCCTGCGTCCGAGTTGCACGGAAAAATTTCGTCGATCGCCTTGGAAATTAGTTAAGGGTCAAATATTCTTCATAATACTCGATCTTCCTCGACTTTGTTCGCTTGAAATAATTCCTTTTTTAGTATAATAAATTTACATTTATACGTAACATTTGCATGTGTATGCTACACTCGTCCAAAAAATCTATAGAGTTGCGTGAATTTGAAAAATTTTCTACAACAAAAACCATCCGCAATACAGCATTCCGTTTGTCAATGTAAAAGTTTCTACGAGAAGACTCAATTCCAGGATGTGAAAGTAGAGGTTTTACCACTTAAGACGTTCAGAGATCGACAATTTTTCGATGAAGATTTCATCTTCCGAATCGGTGTATAACGCATTATAAAAAGATATATATGTAAATTCACAAGTTGATTCCTCCGCAACATTGTTACGTGAACTGAGACGATATTTTGCGTGTGTTCGTAGTAAAAGAGGAAGCTTCAAATACATTGAAACCGGTATCGTTCAACTTTCACGAGTCGATCGAGCGCTTTGACGCATCGCTGATGCGGTAGCGCCGGATTTAACGCGTCTCGACGCTGAATGGCGCCGTTCCTGTGAAAATGAACGAGAAACGAATGGGAGTTTCGTGATCGCTTCCCTTCTGTCTTTTAATTCTGCGTCGGAAGTATTAAACGATATCGGAATAATATATGTCCAGTGCAGCACGTTTGCGTTCGTAAAAGTTGGAAATGCAAACTGCTGACGCGTCGACGAACTCGCAGCGACGTTGTCGTATCGAGGAGATTAACGAAGCTGCAAATCAATCAACGGATGTGCTTCTATGTTCAACGCGTGCGAGAGAATCGTATCGATAGACGAGCTTTTCATTCCACTTAAAGCGATTCGTGTGGTAAAAAGCACCGGGATACTTCGTTAAGCAACTCCTTTGTCAAATCGATAAATAAAGCAATAAATAATTTCGATAAAAATGTATGACGTTTATGGTACACGCATTAGTGAAAAGAGAATACGTACTTTGACACGATAACTTGGTGATCTGTCGTAACGAACTATGGTAACGTAGGAAACTTCCAACGCGAGAGTATTGCAAGTAGAAATGGTCGAGCACGGATCAAACACCGCGTCCGTCGCAAGGGTAGATTCTACTTGCACCTCATCTGTGTGCACGCTCTACTGTATCAACTTTATTTTACCAACAAAAGGGCAGCTACCCGCGATAAGTAAAGTTGCATGAACTGAAATACCGAGTTAAAAAGTGTCAATAATTTCTTGCGTTAGCTACAATTGATCATATTGGAAATTACATTTGGTCTAAGTTTCAACACGAACAGATATAAGGAGACTTTCTTCTCTACCGTGTATTTACACATCCGATGAGAGCAGATCTACCACTTACTAACTGCTACTACGTGTTAGATACACTGAAATATCAACCACAAGGTAGACCTGTGCATTAAACGGGATTCCGTGCCTCACGGGTTCTGAAATATCGATCTCGAGAAAAGTCAGAGTGTTTTTCACGCCCCCTGCGATTTGCTACAACGAATATACGAATTATTTTCGATTCAATCGTGGAGAGCGATAAAAATGGACTTGTCGCGTTACGGTACGTCGCGTCGCGTGTTTTTTTAATACCGATCACTCGGAAATTTATTACGCTCTTTGCAGTCTATAACACGATGTCGAGCGTAATTAGTGCGTTTAAACGCGCTCCGTTTATTCGATCAAGGCACCACTCGGTGCTCGATTAAACAAACTTCTGGTAATTGAATTCTTTCGTCTGAGCGATAAATACGAGCGATATCCGTTTAACGACAAGGTACTTCGTTGTTTGATTCGGCTCGAGGGTAGATCCATGATACGAAAGGCTGTCAGTAAGGCTGCGATCTGATGTACCTTAGATCAGTATCTTCAATCCCTTCTAAACTCTTCGAAAATCGTCCCGGACTTTAAAGAACGTAAATTGGATCTCGGATCTTGTTTAATTCTTAAGTTTAAGTAGGTTCTACTTTCAAGATCTAAATTAGGTTCGTTTCGAGCGTTTTTGTTGGAAGAAGAGCAACTTATTTTTCGTTTCAAGCTTTAAGCCTCAGTCGTAAGCCTCGGCTTTAAGTTTTAATTAGGCCCTACGCTCAAGCTTTAATTTTAAGCCTCAGTTTGAAGTCGCGTCGTTAATTCTAAGACACAGTTTTAATATACTTGCAAAGATCGATGTACTTTATCGACATATTTCTCCACAGAAGCAAGTTTCTCGCGATCATTTTCCTCTCTTCGTCGGTCCAGATTAGCTTCTATTTCGCTTTATTTTAGCCACGGCTAGCTTATCCATCGAAGATCGCCGATCATTAGCAGATCCATTCGCGCTTGTTCGAGCCAGACGAATAAATACGGTGCGTTTGTGACGCGACCAGCCGAAATTATCAAGGTAAATGACGCTGTCGGACAGGCACGTTGAATTCAACCAATCGTTCGGCGGTTCGGTGACCGACGCGTAAATAGTCAAAGACTGATTGCGACGCGCGTTCTGCGGTTTCGTGGCGGCTTGGATCGCGGCCGGTTTGAAGAGCGGCCAAACAATACCTTTAAAAGATAATTAGGCCGCGATGAATCGCGGCGCCCGTGTTTTCACTTTCAATCTGGTGCGACTGTTTGCGTTGGCGGAGGAACGTGCGTGTGACCGCGCTTCCACGACGACGCGTTCCGGATCGAGAACGTAAAATTGACCGCAACGCGATCGGCCTTCTTGCAATCGATCATCGAAAAATCAGCCATTGGACACCGACGATGAAACGCGATTATTTATTCGAATCGAATCGGTAGGGGAATCTTTGAATCGTTTACGACGAGACGACTTAACAAGACAGACTGAGGTAACTAATCGATGGAGGAAATTGTACGAAGATTCGAAAAGGTTTGCAAAGAAGCAATTAACGTTGGGAAGATCGGCGAGGGAAAGAGGGAAAAGCAGCTTTGAAATAGGTGGAAAGGGTTAATGGATGATGGTAATTATTTACGACATACGTACAACGCATGATCGATGATAATTATCATCTCAAGTTCCTTCGTACGTTGCTTAATTCCGTATGATTAATACTGTATGATATTAAATTAGATTGACGTTAAATTGCATTGTCCGTATTACTGTATCGATGTGACAGCAAGCTCTGTTTAAAGGTACAGGTAACGAATCGGATCTCCTGCAAACCGAGCATACAATATCAACGCGTAACGTCTATCTCTTGATATAAAATAGTGTACTAACCAATTACACAGATTTTGTATGATATTCCAAGGAGTCTCGCGTAATATCAGACTATCGACGAAACTGGAGCAGCAACTTTCTCTCATAATACAGTCTAACGAACCGAATGACCAGCGAATTGCCCCGTAGACCATCGGAACCAAGCCGAAGCAAGAAGCAAAAAAAAAAAAAAAAAGAAAAAGAAAGAAAAAGAAGAAAAAAGTTATCGACAAGAGTAACTCTAAATTCAAAGAACGTGAGAAAAGAAATCGTTTCGTTTGGCCGAAGCTTTGCCTATATATTTCTAGTATACGGTAGTTCGCGTTTCAAAAAATCGCACTGAACCCACAACTCTTCCGTTTTGCTCGTATTCGCCTGCCCGGCCAAAAGTCGTTTATTACGAAAATTGTTTTTTTCCCCCGTTGGAAATATGACAAATAGATAAATTATCGAGCCGCGTACACTCGTGCATTTTGTCTTTCGCGGGCGTCGTGGATCCACCGTCGAGCCTGACGAGAGGCAATTGACGTTTCCATCAAAAACGATGACTGACGACACTCGCTGGACGATTCTCTGCCAAGCCGAATCGAAAACGCCGAATAAAATCATTGTCCTGTTTTAATTGATTTCGATAATGGCACAGCAATCGCGGCGAATTCCACGTGCAATAACGAATCTTTACGTCCGCAATAGCGCGGAATCCAGTTGGTATTTTTCTATTTCCGATGGCTATTTCAACAGTGCCCACAACGTTTCTGATTATACGAAAAGCAGAACGGATGTTCGTTGTTGGATCGTTGCGTGGTTTGTATTCCTCTCGTTCGTCAAAGATTCGCCTAACTATCATTTCTGAAATTATTACGCGACCCTCGATAATTTCTAACAAATCGTAATTTTTCAGAGTTTCCGTTATTCGAGGAGAATTTTTTTTTTTTTTTAACGTGACTTTGACATAACTTAATGCGGCGATTTTAATCGCATTCTGATTTATGAAACGTGCCACGTAACTTTTCCCTCGGATGCATCAGTTCCTGTTAAAAATGAAATTTCGTAATTTATTAAGCCGATGTTTCCAACTCTCCTGTTATTTTACTAATTGTAAGATATTCATATATGTATTACGTTCGTAGTCTGGCGTGCAACTTATTTGAATTTGTAATCGCAGAATATAATAGACGCTTTCACGGACACGAATTATTTATCCTAATTTAATTAGCCCAACTTCTACCAGAACTGGTTCCGTGTAGTTGTTCAAGAATTTTTTACGATGCGTGTACCGATATCGATACGATCTCTGCCCTTCTTATTTCGCTTATAACGTCGACCTTCAAAAAAGCATCGAAAATTCAAGCTCTTATAATCGAAACGAACGAAGAATAATTAAAGTTAATCGTTCGATCGACAAGCATCAAATTGTAAACTGTTAAATTCCTTCACAAACTTCGTACGACACTTAACCAACATGGTTTGTGACAGAATCTCGCCAACCTCCGACCACTTTACATTGCAACAAATACAGAAATCTTTTTCCAAAAAGAATATCGTGAAGAGCGAAATAATATGCCAGGAATGAATATGAAAGGAACGTTCCCATAATTCCAAAAGTTTAATTGTTTGCACCAGGTTTGCGTATCACGATCTCGCCTTGCCCCTTTGTTTGTTGCAAATATCGCAGATTAATCGAAACGAACGAAGAATGATTAAAGTTAATCGTTCGATCGACAGGTATCAAATTGTAAACTGTTAAATTGCCTCACAAACTTCGTACGACACTTAACCAACATGGTTTATGACAGAATCTCGCCAACCTCCGACCACTTTACATTGCAACAAATACAGAAATCTTTTTCCATAAAGAATATCGTGAAGGGCGAAACAATATACCAGGAATTAATATGAAAGGAACGTTCCCATAATTCCAAAAGTTTGATTGTTCGCTCCAGGTTTGCGTATCACGATCTCGCCTTGTCCCCTTTGTTTGTCGCAAATATCACAGATGCGCGATATTTGCGACATCCGTAAGGGCGCATGTGCGGATGCACGTGTCCAGACGTCGAATGATCACGGCGGACGTACACGTATACGTAGTTAGGTGTACGACCCATATGGGGCACTGCGGCTGACAGGGAAATACTGCGGGTGCTAACTACTGCCTTTTGCTCTAAGTTATAGATAGCGTGGCGCATGAATCCGCGTTCTGCCATTTCCGGTATTTCTCTATAGCCGCCGGCTCTTTTATTTCTCTTTGTTTCTCTTGCTTAATTTCCTTCCTCGAAAAGTGCCGCCTAAAGAACATCCGATCGTAACTATCGTCCATAACCGAGATCGATGTATCGTGCGGTTGCCGCACCACTCGAGATCTGAAGATTTTGCCGAATTTTTAAACAGTTTCTCTCCGCTTCTGTTCGAGAATTTATCGCGCTTTCTATGCCTAAAATGGTCGACATTCCCAGCAATGACGAAGCTACACGTTTGTCTACGAACAACATTTTTAAACGTAACTCTTATCTCGTATATATTCGAATGATTTATGTACAACTTTCAAGAAGTTCGACGACGAATCTACCGCTTCCAATGGAGCAATAATGTAGAGAACGTAATAGCTGTAATTTAGATCGCACGTACGAAATCTTAGATGAAGCGGTGCGCGTTATCGTTCGAAAAATCCTGTCCGTAAACGTGACGATTCTTTCTTGAAACTCGAAAGTTCTCTGTACGTTTGCCCGTACCGTAGAATCTACTAGGAAAATAATCGCTGACGGCGAAAGGCTGCGGATACCTGCCGAGGAACATTATCTACGCGTCGCTATTCACCCTCGGATTCTTTAATTCCGCTACAACAATCTCTATGACATATTTCCAGCCTCGTTAGCATAACAAAACTTGGCTAGGCCATTTTACAAAAAAAAGGTCTGAACTTCGAACGAGAGGAGCACGGCGAAGAAAAAAGGACCGGAGGAAGAGAAAAGGAAAGGCAAATTTCGCGGTGAGCCCTGCAGACAACCAACGCTATTTGGGAGTCCGATTTATGTAACGAGGGACCAGCTTGAAATTTTAATTCCATTCCATTCTGGGCTGCGGTCTGGGCGCAGCGCGACATAATTTAGGCGACGGAACGTTATTTACAGAATGACGCGCTGCGAAAACGCGAGCTTATACATACACCGCCGACCCGTGCTTATCGTTGAACGTCAAAAACCGCGATTTGTCTCAATTTCAGTACGAGATCCGTGCGCCTGACACGCACCTGCACACGCGTGTCTAATACCGTCTGCAATAAGTCGTTGCTCGCGCTTGGTCGCGACATTTATGTCCTTCGTTTTTATAAATTCATTGGGCCAGGTTTACATTAACTAGCTCAACGGGTTCGTGCAACTTGCAAGCATTTTCACTCGATCGTAAATTACTCGCCGAGTTGCGACGCTCGTCCCCGTTGATGAAAAATTTAACGGCCATGCTCTTCCATTTTCTGCAGTTTGACGTTCCGTTCTCGAGATGACGAGATCCTTCAAATAGATTCTCCGATAGAAAATGAGCAAGGAACGCGACGAGAAACTAGGAACGATTGTAATTGTAAATTTGGATAAACGCGCCATTCATCTGTCAACTTTGCTTTTCTCAGACACTGCAACTGGTAGAACGAGCTTTTATATATAAAAAAAAAAAACATCCAATTAATTTCTGCATCTGGTACATGCACCGATGACGAACGGTTAATCTCGGGCAGATTATTTTCACTTGCTTCGATTCCACCAACGTTTTAGATGTCTGCTTTCTATTAGGCATCCACTTGAAGCAACGTCGTTTAAACTGAAACAACTTCGTGTTAAGCAGCTTGACTTATACGAACGCCACGCTGAACTTGTGTGAACGGAGACTTGGATTCAAATAACTTGACTAATCTGCGCGAGGCTTTAGGGAAAAGAGCCAGACTACACGGAATCTCCATTGCCGCGGAATAACGAAACGCGTTCCCTTTAATCTGCGCAATCCGAAGGAAGAGTTCAAGCTAGTCACAAATGTAACAGAAAGATACGTATTTTGTGATGTGTTCTCTCGATCTTTTCTTAAACCCTATTTCCCGCAGACCACGATAATGTGACATCCTCGTGACGGCTGAACTATACAGGGTGGTTTGAAATTGGTGGTACAAGCGGAAAGGAGGTGATTCTACGCGAAAAGAGAAGTCGAAAATATAGAATAAAAAAGTCGGATAGTAAGTTAATAGTAACTTCGGTCACATTGGAAGCGTTTATCAACATAACGTCAATCGAGACAATGATATACTGTGATAAAGTGCACGCGTACCGAGCGAAAATTCAAAGTTGGTCCTTTTCTTTAAGTTCTTTTTTCCGAGGATGTCACACTGTCACGTAAATTTCGTGACTCACGCACGCACGAGAATAAAAGGACAAAAAAACTAGTTCGATCTCCAGCACTCGTTATTCCTTCTCTTTATTTGTGGCGTTAATTTACAACCGGTATGATAAATCCATCGAAAGACGATGACACAACACTATAAAACACAGAAGTTCGGACAAGGCTGACTTTCGGCTTGCGATCAACTAACTCCTGGCAACTAGAATCCCATTAACGACTCGCTATTTCTCCCTTATGCGTGTCTTTTTGTCTTCTCGTACCACCGCCACGTTCGTGTTCCGTAACCGTCTCCGATCACGGTCTTTCGCGTAACTAACTTGTCGAAGCACCGACGATACAGATCAATGGGCCGCTTGGCCCATCGAAGTTTCCCGATTTGCCCTGTTTCGCTCTGTCGGCACTTGGGCTTTCTCGCAACATTGTACATAATTCGTCGGGTATTTCTAGACAATCTTTCCATGATACTTTTGTTTATAATTTATATAAAGTTGCGATAGATATTATACAGGGTGGTTGGTAACTGGCGGTACAAGCGGAAAGGGGGTGATTCTAGGCGAAAAAAGAAGTGGAAAATATAGAATGAAAATTCAATTCAAAATTCTCCAATCGATCACACACAACATGCAAATTGTCGCGTCGATTCTTGAGCAAACGAACGATAAACCTAAGGATCCACAAATAACTTTAGGACTTTTTAGGACTTTCAAGCGCCATAAGTGTCTTTGGGCCTATGAGGGTGCTTAAAACATTCCTTGGTGTTATCGTTTGTTTCTAGACAGCACGGAGAAAGCGGGTTTTGTCTGATGAGCGATACCACCCTCGATCAACGATTGGTAGGAGGCTTCCTCCACTAACTTTTTTTTTAGCCAAGTAGCACCTCGAATCGTTAGCCTCGCTTTTCCTTGGGAAAAGTGCCATCGACGAATCCGCTTTCCTTCCGAATCCGTACTTTAGACACGCCCATAACGAGGTTTCCTCTGTACCAACGCGACAGCCAAAAGTCAGTCTTGATTTCACCAACAAAGTTAAAAACATTCTTGCATCGTCCTAAAAATTCGAATAAAAGAGGTCAGAGAAAATTGGTTCCCCGCTCTTTTCCTTTTTTCTATAAAAGACGAGAAATTTGACGCGACAATAACGTCGTCGGGAACGTCGTCTCGTTTGATCAGCCTCGGTTACTCAATTAATGATGAAAAACGACGTATAATCTCTACGATGGTAAACAGTGGTTTAAATGCAGCTGGATAATCGCACAGGTACTCTAATATTTAAAGAGAATACAGAGGTCTGTTGATACAAAGGAATCAAATTAGAACATTATCGATGTTGATAATGGAATTTACGAGTAGTTTCTATTTTAAGTTCTCCGCTGGAATTCTTCCTCTTTTGAAGCTAAATGAAATTTTCTGTGTCAGTTCTAAGGTTAGGTATGTTTTTCTTCGCTTAAAGATCGAGAAGTAACATATTTATTTCTGTGCAGAAACTATTAAACCGCTTTAAAATATAACATTCAAAGATATCGCGAGATTTATTACGAGCCACGAACAGCAAGTAGCCGAAATTTTAAATCGCTTGCTTAGTTCGAGCAATGACGATCCTCTTTCTTTCATCTGCTTCGGTTCTCCAGCAGCTTCTAACAATATTCGACGTAAGACTGACGTAACAAGGAATTTCAACAACGCGCAACAACCTGATTACGCGGCTATATTTTTAAGTCAAGCGGAGATTACGCGTAATTTATGGTTTCGTCGCCCTTCTGTCTTGCCGAACGCGTTCTGTTACGCGGTAATTCGTCTTCAACGAAGTAATATGCGACCGTAACGACGTCAGCAATCAGGTAAATGGCGCGCAAGTTGTCATATTTCCATGAAAAACATCGAATCATCGACAAATCGTATAAAGCTTCTCGCTATCGTACGCAGTTCGAAATTTTCTAGTTTGAATACAGAATCGCGATATGGCGGAAAAATCGCATCACTTGGGGGAACTTCGTTAGACGAAGATAATTGCAACCAGCGAACGTTGCTGCGTCTAACGACAAACCTGACAAGTTTGTGGCGAATGGAAAATTCTACTTCTGTCGAAGTGAATTTAATCGAATACGGTGGACGAACGTACTGCGTTAAAAATCTCGACAAGCCATTTGAATCTACGGTAAAGTCATGGTGGCAGTATTTCACGCTCGATATCCTACTAACTTTCCAATCGCGGAACTGTAACGTTCAAAATATCGCGCAACACGCGGACGAGAATCGAATTATTTCCGGTGAAGTTCAACGATCTGATTTTATTTAACGTACATTGTCGTTCCCTCGAAAGCGATACGCGCACGTAACCACCGGCGTAACTGGCTTTTGCTTCCGACATCGTATATCGCTTAAATCTAGGCTTATATTTAGATATATCGCTTAGATTTAGGCGTGCAAAAATAAATAATCAATGAAAATTGAATAACGTTTATTGCAGACTAGCTGTTCGCTTCGTACTGTTCGCTCGTTGAATTCTGACTGCCTTTTTCGAACGCCTGTGTCGAAGGTCGACAGTTGGGCTGATTGTTACGTGTTCGTTTTCCGTCGTCTTACGATGTAGCGTGTTGTGTCGCCACAAAACAAAACTCTAATATTCTTGTTGAGAATTTTGGATCTTTGAAGCCGAAATAAAGTTATAGGAACACAAAATTTACACTTTTAATTAATATTAAAATAATTATACATTTATTTAACGGACGATCTCTGTTACATTTATCGATACACATTTGCACGCGTCTCAGCACATTCTTGTATACCAGATGCCCCTCGAAAGACTGAACTGTTTTCATACATTTTGTTTTCGAGACGCCGCGGACACACATACCTCCACACACTGATCTCACGCACAAGTATTCTTACTGCGCATTTAAACTAACCCAGCACAGAAAATTACACATATCTCAACAATTCTAAATCGATAAAAGTAAAAAGTAGGCGACAATTTTCTACTCGACTCGCCGATTTTCCAATTGGCTTCGCGATCTTGGAGCGTCAACGTGCTAAACGTTTCACTCTTAATTTCCTTTAGCGAGGATAAAAACAGTTTCATAAACGATGCGACCAAGCACGGTGTTAACGTTAAACGGCAATTTGTGAAAAGCCTGGGTTTTTCTTGCCGACTCGTAACGCGAAGAACGGAATCGAGGGCTGAGGGAACAACGAGCTCGCTCGCAGCAGACTAAACTAGTCCCGTAGGCTGATGACGTGCGTTACAATTAATCAAGCAAAAACTGTCAACTGCCAGGTGCCGGTGTATACGTCAGCCGCGCGGCAAACTATCGACCGCGAACAATGCCTAATGCTAGGAATCGTGCAACAGACAAAACTAGATCATCTTACGGAGTTGTGCGTCTGTCGAATTCAAATCGTCGCCCCTTTCCCATTAAATCTCTTTTCTTTCTCATTCTCTGCATTCTTTCGACGATCAACTTCCCTCGCTTCTTCTCTTCGACCTTTGCTTCTTATGTTCGCAGGCCGAACCGGTCAGTTCCACTTTTTCATAATTTCAGTAATTCCCTCTATTTATCGTTTTGCAGTGTATTCGATAGACGAGTGATTCGCGTCAAGTTATGTTAATCGTGTTCCTTAAAATTGCTGTACGTATCTTATGTATCGTACAGTATACGTCAACTCGATTATCGTACGCTCAGAACCAAGCAATGGTTTACCGAGAGATTGGAACTTCTTTGGAATCGAACTTCTTTAAGTTTCATAAAATCCTAGAAACTAATCGCAGCCACCATGTTAAAACACAGAATTCGATAACGCGAGTAAAGTGATTGAAAAAAAAAAAATGGCAAATACAAAAGGGTTGAACCTTAATGGGTTAAGTATCGTCGCAGACCAATGTGAAAACGGATTGATAAGACGTAGGAGGAGCAACGCAGTTACGAAGATCGTGAAATTATCTTCGAGACAGTTTGAAAGTGAACTTGTTCGTAAAAGAATTAAGATCATCGCTGTCGTCACTCCACGAATGCTTCTAGTTTCTTTCGTTTGCTATCGGCGAGATTGTATCAAAATCGTCATGAAATTCGTCGAGACCACTTCAAAAGTAATTTCTGCATTTTAGTCGTTCCAAAGTTCTGCAACGAGAATATAGTTGAAGTTTTACGACCACTCGTATAATGCGCGAATTATGCTCAAGATGAAAACTTGACGATTAAATTTAAAAGGGAACGTCGGGTTATATTAAATGTCACGATTTAAATTGTACGAGTCACTGGGACCGAAATTGCGAAGCGTCATCGAGCGTACGTCAAATAATTCGCTGTATTCGCGAGGCAAAAAGTCTTTCGAGCTTCTCTTAGCGTATATCGAACATCTGCCTCCGCTTTTCGATGCAACACTCCGTGAAATTCTAGTTTCGTCGAACAAAGAGAAGCACGATGTTTGCACACTCTTAGCGCAACCAGAACAAGTGGACCATTGAAATAAAAAAAACCCGCGGATCCTCTTTCTGTCTCTCTCGCTATGCGTGTGTGTAAAGTATCGAACTAAAAGCGAACACTTTCACGAACGAATTGCGTTACATCGACGTTCTATTTTCCCTGTAATTCGAGTTATTTTGCGCACTGACCAGCGCGCGTCATTCTGCCCTAATGACACCTAGCAAAAAGAAGACCGCTAACAGAATCTAGTTTCAAGCAACACACGCCAACTCTACGTTATCACTGAAAACAAAATATATTTCGTAGATCGGACTATTTCTGGGCCGAGAAGCTTGGCTTTAATCTGTCGAGTGTCTCGAGGTTTCGCCTGCACCTTCTTGAGATATACACGAACCGAATTTGGAGATTTCGAAAGGCTTACGACCAACTGTCTCTGTAAAATGTTCATTGCAATCACTCGTTTTCTATTATTAGTACACCAGTTATTATCAAAACCGACGCGTTCAATGTCTGACTCGCGTTTCTCATTCTACTGAAGCTGTTAACCAGGTCGTAGCTAGAAATTTCTATGATCACAGAATAAAGAATGAACGAATCATTGGCCAAAACGAATAAATCGCGTCAGAAAACTGAAATATAATATATGTAATTTGTTTTAACAGAAAATAACAAGTGCCAACGTAAAAGAATTACCATACGCAATGGATTAACCGAGTAGTAATAGCTGCGAGTAACGAGTGTAAAAACAACATTCCTTCTAAATATTTGAAGCTAAATATTTTACGTAGTCTGTTACCTTAACGACCAGAGTCTATCCATTCGTAAAATTTCCTCGTAAGAAGACGGAATTAGATATAGCACAAGAGTTAACAACCACCTAAACCCTCTAGTCATTTGATGTTGTGGTTATTGGTTATATAGATACAGAGAAAAGCGCGTGGATAAATTGTCAGATAGTAAACTATATTTAATAAAGAAACGTTGGTATAATATGAAGACAGTTTGAGCTGGTGCAGATCCGCACGCTAGCAGTATTACCTAGAAACTGAACACCGAAGCCATCGTTGCCTGTCTCTCGTCTTATGGTTGCCACGTGATTGTCTTTTGTCTATGGCCCGTCGATGGCTTTAGCGAGTCAGAAAATTAGTCGGTACAGATGCAGAGTTTTCTTAGAAGTGTTAACCACTTCGACGCTTGACACAACGGATCGGATCCGCGGGCTAAAAAAACACTATCCCTTAGATTGAAGCACTAGATTCAATTAGAATCGAACACGCGATAAACTCTTTATACTCGTGACATCGTAACGTGCCAGAAAAACTTACTAAAAATTCTTTTATAGAATTGTTTGTAATTTTCTCAAAATAAAATAAAAAAAAGAAAAAAGAAGAAGACGGAAAGAAGAAGCGTCGACCGAGGTCTTACCGTGCCGATGACTCGCATCGTGAAAATTGTCGCGCGGTTTTGGCTACGAAATTTCGAAGAATTGGCTAAGAAATTTCGCCCGCTGCCTTTCGCAGTCGCAGCTCTGTTAAAAGTTCGGGCACGTTCAGTAGCTGGGTGCGCAGGCTGGATTCTTGGCCCTGGGACTTGTGCAATTTCCCGCCAAGAATCGCGTCACAGAGACACGCGGAATTTCCGAGTGCATTTAGAGAACTCTGGCGATATGGTGAAACACGGCTTCAATATCAGAGATCTCCACGCGAACCTTGGAAAAATGTGTGAAGACGCGAAATAACGGATAAATGTTTAATTCGTCTAAACAGCATCTGGTCTGCCTAGTAACTTGTTAAAAGTAAAAGTTTTTATTTAATTTGCTTGATTCTGCAAAGATTCACTTCAGCGTGTTCCAGCGCGTTTCTTTCGCTACTTGGAGATGATTTTTCTTCGCCTTTTCTCACGAATCGACGAAAGTCTGCAAATTTTCAAAGAATCGCTTGCGTTGTTCTCGCGATTCCTATCTTTGTATTCGGCGTTGTAATTCGTAACGACGAAGGTAATAATAAAGCGTATCTTCCAAGTTAAACGCTGCGTGTAAAGTTAAGGGAAGGGAAAGCTTGGGTCAATTTTACGGTAAAAGCAAACGCCGCGTTAAGAATCCCTTGTAAAAACATTATCGTGCGGTTATTTTAAAGAATCTAACGTTAGCGATCAATGTTCAGTTGTGCCATCACTAGCACGCATACTCGTGACATTGTAACGCGCCAGAGGAATTTACTAAAGATTCTTTCATAGAATTGTTGTAATTTTCTCAAATAGAATAAATAAATAAATTTGAAAGAATCGATTTTGGATAATCGTTGGGAACTGTCCAGCGTTTCCCACTGGCACGCGGGAACAACATGCCGCCGAGGGAAGTACACGAAACGACAAAGAAAGCAAACACAACCGCGATAAAACAAACAACGCAACGTGGAAATCTGATTTTCGCAGAATGGAAGATTGCCCGACAATTGTTCCATGGCCGTGGTTTCCTCTCGAAAAGCCAGCAAACGTTCTCGCGTTCGCTGTTGAACAGTTTGTCCCCGGTGATTTTATGTTGAGCAGTTAGGAAATTTACGTTAACAAAAACACCAGCCATCCGTTGTATGAACGGGTCAGACTTTTTGCCCGCTTGTTATTTTACGTCATACAAGTTTTTCGTGCACTCGTGACAATGGAAATGCAACGGTGACACGTTAAGCACAGTTGACAAATGAAAGCCAGGTAGGGTCAAGCATGAGTTATTAGCTTCGAGCCACGTCACGCTGCTGCTTTAATTTCGTATCTTCGATAAACGGTTTCGAGGGCGTACTTTGTGCAATTAATGCGCAACTTACCACGAAACACCAGTAATCAGCGGAACGAAAATTCTCGCCTCTAAATCTCTCGAGATTCCTTCAACGAAAACATCGTTTAGCCGAATATTTCTTAATTGCTTCGCGCCAGCCACTATGGAACTCTGGTCTGTGCTATATTTATTGAAAAATACTTTTTCACTGATATTGCAAACGAACAGATCGATCCTCGCAGAAACGAAATACCGTGATAAAAGGAAGTGGAATTGATACGCTTGCATCGGCGCACAGCGTCAGAGTAAAAGCTCCTTGCATAGATAATTAACCGAGATGCGAGTCTCGGTTGCTGTGTACAGAATATATTCCACGTAGAATATATTCCACGAAGTCGAAAGCTGTTTCTGTGTAACGCGTTGCATGTAAATATGCAGAGGGCTCGAATGGTCAGTTTATTGACTCGCAAATCTGTCGAGTACGCGCGCGTTTTTAAAATTGAGAAGAAACACGCGATAAAATTTCACGACCGAATTATGTAGATACGTGAAAATCAGTGGCGCTAGACGTCCATTTCCGACGAGTCGTCGAACTTTCGGTGTCTCTCCATGTCTGCGAAGCGTACGCGTAGCGTAAAATACGCAAATACACGTGTTGCGTAAAATAAGAAGATACAATATAAGATAAATAAAATAAGAAAATATTTAATTTCTTGCGTTCCTTGCAACAAGTTCCGATTGAATTCGATTCGCGGGACAGAAAATGCGAAAGCTCCCAGCCAAATACGTTCTCCGCGTTTTTCATCTTCCGAATCGATCGTTACCCGAGAGAAGAAATTCGAAGTTTACAAGATCGAAATAAGCGAGGAAAGACGGAAAAACCGAAACAGATTCTGCGAAATAAACGTGCTTTTCGATTTATACTTAAAGAACCAATTCGCCTGTTTCCTTCGCGTGAAATAAAACAATGTAATGTAAGAGATGGCAGCGCCGTCACACGCAACTTGATTTACGCTTATCCCAGCGATAAACTTTACCGCGATCGCTTCAATTTAAAACGCTTTTTACCTTGTACTGGAAACTCATCACCTTACCATGGGTGAACGAGCGTCGAGAAGGCCACCTACAGGAATCGTTATCGATAATCCCCGTGGGTCGACTTTCAGCGCGCGAATGCGTGCATTTTGCGTACACCTTAAGACAAGGATAACCATTAATCATGGTTCCCATGGAAGTCGCAGCTTTTTATACGGTTTCTCGGAGAATGAAGAAAGATGCTGAGGGGAAAAATGACAACGTAAATCTTATTCGCTGCATGTCGCATAATCTATGACCGAATACGCTGTTGTACGGGATATCAGGAATATTTCTTGCGTTGCATATAGGTACGGGAATAGTAGATGCAATTGTATGTGTAAAATGTAATAATATCGTTCTACGATGAGAGAATAATTAGGAAACTTGTCGTTTCGTCCTCTTCGATAAATTGAAACTGCCCGAATTTTTATTTCTTCCATCGTATACGTTTTAATGTCCGTATGAAAGAAATACAGTGGCTACGAGATATATGTTTACACGCCGTTATATTTATTGTAACATTTACGTACTAATTGATTAATTAATTACGTACTGGTGAAACTTCGTATCGTTTAGCGGCACTTTTCCCTTGTTTTTATCTATTTTTTTGACGGCGAAGAATGAAACGAAACCGATGAAAACACTCCATTGGAAAACGAAGGCTGGCGTAAATACTTTTCATCGATTAAAGAATACTCAAAAGTAAATCAACGATTGGGGAATATTTTCACGTGAATTTCCATAGAAATACCTTTATTTGTACAGTCCGTTGCGTTTCTACAAACAGCCGAAGAACGGAAATTAATTCACGAAAGAAAAAACATTCGCCAACGCTAATATCACGTTCCATTCCTGTCGCATCCATTTCTTGATTAATATCCTGCTGGAAATTCCGCTCTTCGTAGAATTGATAAAGTACATGTATCCCGTTAATAAAACAATGTGGAAATGTTACGCAAAGAATTTACGGAGAGCTAGACGACGAAATATAGCGAATTTGTGTCTTAAATCCGACGATCGTTGATATCGTGCGGTAGGATAGGTAAACGGCGCGTAATCTACGTGCCAGGCGAGTTATGAAGGAAATTTTCCCGCTAGAAGTTCGCGATATGCGAATGCAACTTGAACGAGGAAGGCCAGCGAAGCGAAGAACTATTGACCAACGATACGGTGCTTCTCGATGCCAAGATAAACCGATTAAGGAGATCCTATCGATAAGTTTCGTAGGCTACGTTGCGCAGTCGGAAACTTTTGAATCGAGATGTCACGTAGGAATCGACCGAGGCAGCTTTCGGTCTTTGCATGTATACCATATACGATGTTGACGTCGAACGAGAAGCGATATATTTTAATCTTTGTCGCGTGCAACTATACTCGCTGGTATAACGTAATTACGTCGACAAATAAAGGCGCTATAAAAATATATGTGTGGAATGGTTTAACACTAAACCTGGCACAGCGGTCAAATTGACCGCTTTCAAGTTTCTACGCAAATTTTGCCATATTTAAACGTTGTCACATCGCTTGCTGATCTATGAGTTTTCATAAAATACGCACGCGATATATTTGTATTTGACAAATTTATATTTATATTTGATTTCTAGTTTGCTTTCGCGAGCGGTCGATAAGTATACAAGAAGTCTCGGTTCGGTGTTAATATCTAATACGTGTAAACATATTTCTTTCAAGGCATTCTCCTCTTATCTTTTAAAATTAAAACTGAATTATCTAAACTCTAGACACTCCTCGAAAGTAAGAGAAGAACATATCTTGACTATTTCACAGTGCTGAATATAGCGATAGCTTAAACGTTAAGGTAGCGTTAAATCAAAATTATAATCAGAGTTTCTTCGTCTTTGCTGTTCGAACTAGGCTAGGTAAGAAAATACGCATGATATATTCATGAATAATATTAGCAGTCTCGTTATCGTGATCGAGCGTTTTCATTTTCAACGCGGTACACAATAATCGGCGATGAAAACAGGTTGCGCTATCGCGAATTTATGAGATTTACAAGGGTGTATAAATCTTTTATCAACTTGGACTAAAGTGGATTTAGAAGCCGTGAAGAGAGAGGTAAAAGCTTTTCAAGGAAAGCTTCGTTCGAATTCGCCAAACACGAACAACTAGCCTCGAATGTTTTCGTTTGTCACGCAGCCAGACATAGAAAAAACTTTATCGCGTGATATTTATAAAAATATACCTTAGCTGCCCGTGTTACGAAAAACACCTACGATCGAAAACTTGAACGAATAAACGATTCGTTAAAATTGTTGTCCTCGATCCGAACAAGTAAAAGTAAATCGAAGTGATTTGCATACTAATAGAATTGCGTATCTTTTCAAGAATATAATAATAATACATGGCAGTGATAGGCAAATGAAATTTTTTTTTTTTTATTTATTTAGAGGAAATTTACAATCAATTCGATAAGAATTTTAAGCAAGTTTTTCTGGCGTGTTACAATGTCACGAATATAAAGAGTTTATCGCACGAGGTAAACGAAATAAAAGCGAAACAGAGCAACGCTATAGCTATGTAATTCGTATGTCACGCGGTGTTACAGAGGGGATTAAACGATGCTTGATTACAGCAAACTCGATACCGGTAAGACCCGTAACAATGTTTTGCCACAAACTGGCAAATCTGTATTGTACGGGTACCGCTACGTTCCAACTGAACAGCCCGCTGTTCTAGGCGTTTCATTAATATGCGGTTCGATTTTGATGTATCGTGCCCTTAACCGTTTGAGTCCAAAGGGGTATTGAAAAAACCCTGTCGAAGAATCCCGAACAGCGCGACCGCGCTTTCTCTAAACGAGCACGAAAAAAACCATGCGGCGCGATAGCGCTTCTTTTACAGTCGGTGACTGTGTCACGACCGGCACACTTCAAATCCGATGGGGCGATGACTTATAAATTTATCGCTCCACTTACAGAAAAAATAACGAACAATAATCCTAAGGATCCATAAATAACCCTTAGGAGTTATTCGCTCAAGTGCCATAAGTGTCTTTGGGTCTATAGGGGTCCTTGAAACAATTATTAACGTTATTGTTTGTTTCTGGGAAGCACGGAGAAAGCGTACCAACTTTTTAACCAATTAACACCTCGAATAGTTAGCCTCTACTTACCCAACGAATCCGCTTTCCCCGTACTTTAGACACACCCACGCCGAGGTTTCCTCTGTACCGACACGACAACCAAAAATCAGTCTTGTCTTGATTTTCTCCAACAAATTGAAAACATTCTTGTATCGCGCTTTGAAATCAAAAATTTGAATAAAAGAGCAAGAAGAAGACTAGTTCTTCGCTCTTTTCATTTCTTCCGTAATACGCGACAAGTTTTTTACGTGACGACTGCACCGTCAGTTGTCCACAGCGCTCAAAATGTACCGGGATTTTTCGACGCAAAATCTGAAGAGCGCGAACGCGCTGCTCGCGACTCGAACGATGGATAATTGATACGTGTTAAAAAAAAGGACTTTGCACTTCAACGTGGAATAGACGTATCGATACCAAAGATTATAGCGAATATAATTTTCCGCGAATGTTTATAAAGCAAACTGTTTCATGTCCGAATAAAAGATAAGAAACACGTATCGCCAATTTTACACGTTACATCTGAGGCAGAATACGCGACCGGATGAGAATTTTTAATTCGCTTCATCGTCCAATGAAAGCTGTCCAACGTCTATCGCGATTCTAATCCCATGCCGTGTCGAAGCTAACGTTTAACGTTTCTTAATAAACTCCTCGTACGCCAGATGCGCAGGTGAATCGATATAACGAAACTGCGACTGAATTTCAATTGCCCCTGGAAGAACCGTCGCGTACACGCGACGACGCTGCTTTTCCTAACGTCGATACGATAAAGCGACACAAGGTGAATGATTTTGTTCTCGTTATAAATAAAACTCCAATCTGGAAACAAAGGCGGCACGGGCGCGGGGCAAAGCGAGGATAAAAATCGCGACGAATGTTCCGCTCTCTTGCTTGTACGTCCCGGCTGCGTCTCAAAATTCCTGTATCGATCCAAGCACTTCAAACGAGTTTCTAAACGGATGTACAAGCTCAACAGCTGCGGGAGAAGCGAGTACGCGCGAGTGTGTCACACGGACGCAGCATGCAGGATGATTAGAAAAAGAGCAACACGCGGAGAACGCGGGAGAAGAAGAAAACATGCGGCGCGACAGCCTCGTCGTAGGTCGACGGCCCGAAAACGTCGAGCGACGATTCGATCGTGAGATTAATCCGTCGAATGTAATTGGAAGGTCGCTACCACGTGACAAGCGCGGAGATTTACGAGCACGCGTGTCCCGCACAAGCGATTCGTGCTTTTGTTTCTCCACAGAGAACGCTGGCCGTGTACGACGATAAAGACTATTTCGGGGTCGAAGGAACCACCGCGAAATTCCAACGAATAATACCGCGCGAGCGATACATTCAGCCGGGATCGATCATCAATCTTCGTCAGTTTCGAGCGTTCCTTTCGTTGGATCATCCCTGACAAATATGCAGAAGATCGAGCGAGATTTGCGAGAGTTTCGTCGCGATTAAACGACCGGTGATATTTCATTTCGGCTGATAGATAAAACCAACGATCGCAATCCACCGCTCTTTTTCCGTTATGCTGCAAGCCTCTAACTTTCGTAATTCGCGCTTTCAACGATTTCGCTTTGGCCGTTTGCGGTACGACGCGTCCACCAAAGAATCTAATTTCAATTAACGCTTTCGCTATCGAAATCCATTTCTTTCGTTCGATATTCGTCGTAACGGTAGGATTCGCTCGCGCGAACTTATTCTTTCACACTGTTTTACGACGATCTTGCGTTAGCTGTCCAACTTCCGACGAGTTTATTTTTATTCCGCCGAAAGATCGGAAACAAGCTCGTTCCTATGCCTAGTACACGGAATTATGGCTCGTGAAAATTCAAGACACACAGCTATTCTATATTTTATCACGGGAGCATTTGCAAACAGAGAAACACGAACGGTTTGCTAATAAAAATTCTACGACGCGATGATTTTTTTAAGCGAATGTTAAAACAAAACAGCACGATGACTCCAAGGGAAAAACACGACAAATCGCGCTTCTTACTTTCAGCGTGCAACTCGAAGATTCGATACGTTGCCAATCTTACGCTATCAAAATTGCGTGTGTATTTAGTTTCGCGGCCGAAAGCCTGTACTTTCTCATGTGGAAAATTTTCGAAACGTTGCTGGCCGCGACAAATGTTTCAGGTGAAATTGTAGAATAGTCTCTTGGCGGAAGTTCGATACGTGGCCAAAGTATCGATTTTAACAAAGCGGAAACGTAGCTAGCGAAGAATAGAAAGAAGAAGGGAGAGGAAAGAATTACACGTGGCGTTATCGTAAATTCCTGTAGGTTGCCGCAATGAATGCAACTTGCGACTGGAAACGGATTACCGCGGCCGCAACGACAAAGCCCTCTTTTATTTGTAGTTTCCAACGTTGGCGCGTTGATCATCGCAGCGATATCAAGTTGCTGGATCGGGTGTTGCGGCTTGGAAAGCTCCAGCTTACGAAGATTTTCCAGGACAATGAGGGCTTCGTAGGATCACCGCTTACGGCGTTGCAGTCGCCGGATCCATCGGAAGCACGTGGTGGTGGCAGAGGTCGCCTCTAAGACTTGCGAGCTTTGAAACTGCGAGCAGTCAGTCGCCAGCCGACCGTGCTGCACCAGACGTGAGTTACGTTGTCGTGTTTTGTCGCAGCAGATATCGTCCTCGTAATACCGTGACAGCATTTCAAACCGCGAACTGTGCATCGTTGTCGGTAAGTTGAAAAGAAAGAGTCAAACTTTATTCGTTGAATTGCCTGAACATTGTCGGATGATTAAACGATTCTGCTTGCACGGGAATCACTTCGTGACGGGAAAAATGTAATATTTCGTGTGTAGTTGGTGGGAGAGATTTTGATTTCTCAGCGGCTTTTATCCGTAATTTGCCGACGATGTGTTCAAGCTAAACGTTTGCGCGTAGAAATTGTCGGAATTGAAATTACACAGAGCGATCATCGGCTTCTTCTTTCGTAAATTAGCGCGACGGATATCATTCAACGAACTTCTGGCAAAGTTTCCAACTTTTCGTACGGAGAACTTGTTTGCGCGGGAAAGTTGGGAGATTTCGAAGATACGGATATCTCGTCGTGCTCGTTTAAAAAGTTTTATCTCTGGCGGAAGAATTGAAAGGCTGAAGCTTCGGCGAATTTTCTTTTTGCGAGTTACCGTTTCCACGCGGTGCACATTTTTTTCTCCCGTTAAACTATATAAACTATGTAATAGAAATTCCATGTTTTTTATCGGGTGTAAAATAACGTCGAAGACTCTAGTAATTTCACCATCGTCCGTTTCCATAAGATACAATCTCATCGTACCGACAGCGTCTGAAATGATCGCGTCTAATCCTGCCAAGAATCGGCTGTGATTAACTAATTGCTGTCCGCGCGCACGATCTTCTAAATATCCGACGATAACGTAATCGGCCAAGGACACAGTGTCGTAGTTAAAATTGTGAAATTTCTGCATGTGGCCCGCTTCGATGGCCAGAAACAATGGTTCCAGCGTACACGCGATCGCCGACTAGATCTTCGAGTCTCGTTCAAGTGCCACAGGGAGACTCGCTACCTGTCGTTGCAATCGCCGTTTACATATCAACGTATATACGATAACATTCGTCCGGTGACCGTGCGTGTTTCGCGGGAAGATCGATACGCGGCTCGAGTCCCTAGCGGTGACTAATTACGTGACTTCTTTTTGTTCGCGCGACGCTCGTTATGCGGTAGCTAATTAGTTTCCTGAACGGTGTCTGGGAGGAGAAAAAAAGAAATGCTCGGGACATCTTAACTCGTGATAATTATGACGTATGTGGTGTCACGGGGCGGAGATTGAGAAAGCGGCGGAAAGACTCGGCGCGCGGCGAACGTTGACGCGGTTCACGAGCACGCGCCAACTTAAATAAAAACCTCGAAAACTCGTCTAACGACCGGTCGTCTCATCAAACACTCCAGCGAGCCTCGCCAAAGGGTTCTATTTTT